>JALBCR010002222.1:0-497240 GCA_030710515.1 Abscondita cerata
GCTATTAACAATAACAGCGTAGGTACTGTATATTTTCAATTAGACACAAACAACAACAAAAACCAATTTAAAAACTTGAACTTCTTTCTATGTATAGGGAGATTCCATGTTCGAGTAACAGTTCAATATCAACCTTTACTAAAACTTGTGCATTCGATTTTAATAATAAAATACAAACAAACAATTTAATAATAATCAATTAAATAAATTCACAAATTTATTAAAAAAAAAAACTTAATTTAAATTGAAATTAAGATCTGATCTGTCTTTCACAACTTTATGAACTAATCTATTTAGAATTTTGTTACGTTAACAAATTTAGATTTAATAACCAAATGCAAATTGTATTTCTGTTTTTAATTTTAAATGCTATGCTTCACAACAAAGCCATTTAATTCAACAAACACAAATAAACAACAAAAACACGAATTGAGAGTGCAACCAAACATACGTTTCACAATAAGCTATTTGTCTTGATTTACAAAATTAAATTAATCGTCGACGAAACAGTGGTGAAGAATGCGATATCTTTAAAATTTATGCAATCAACAAATTAAGAAATTCATACCTCTAATATGAGTTTGGATTTGATAAGGTTTTCACAATACCTATTGGAATTTTAACAACATTTTGGCTGCAGACGATTTGAAATCTTGAAATACAACAATGAAAAATTTGCAGCGATACCGGCGACTTCAATCTATGCTAATCAATTCTTCCAATACAATAACGATGGCGTTTCATTCAGCGCACACTAGACCAAAAACAATAGAAATTTACTAGAACGTTATTTTTTTTTCAATAAAATCACGAATAACCATATTGTGTAGTACATCGTTGAATTCGTAACGTAAGATGCTTTCTTATACAGAGTGTACTTTTTTTGAATGCTATAAGAAAAAATAAAGTTGATGATGGTTTCTTCAAAACAAAACGTTGTAGTAACAATTCGTGAACGCCATCTTGTAGAACAGAAAGAGGGGCAATGACAAAGTGCATTCAGTGTTTTGGTAACTTTTCGAATAACTTCAGAATAAAATGAAAACAAAATGGCACAATTTTGGTTTTTTTCGAAAATCTCCGGAAGTAAGCCGGAACTGAGCGATTTTCTCAACGGCAAAATGTTGACCCCTCGAGTAAGCAACTTTTTCCAAATTTAAGCGACTCTGTATCCTCACGGTTTCCGAGCTCCCCATGCTGTTCATTCTTATCTTGGACTGTATGATGCAAACATTTTTTGATCTTCTTCTGCCATCAGCAAGGTAATTACTGCAAACACTATACTATATTTCTTGGGCATGTCTACAGGCCGAACGACGTCTAATAAAAATTACTTTTCCCTACTCATGTGGGTGGGGCCGGGGGCTGTTTTTAAATACGACCACCCATCGAGTGATACCTTAAAATGACGGGTTGACCAGAACGGTTTCAGATATGCACAACACAATTTTTTCAAAAATACTTGAAAAGGTGTAGTCGTAAAAAAAAGTTTCCCTGCCTTGAGTGGATATGACTTAATCCAGCAGACGCTTCTGTAGACCGGTTTTTAACCTTCTAGTTCTTTTGTAATTTTGTAGCTCTGTTAAATTATTTAAGGTTTGTCTATAAAGATTTACAAGGAACCGAAAAAACCTTACGAGAATCTGAAGACAAAGAAAAAAGAAGCACATCCCGCACAATGCTCTGTTTTGCACTAATTACACTTTCACTAACTCAAAAGGCTTCGTACTCTTGAGTCTGCTTGTCAGGTTTGTGTAGTCTAAGAGCTGGATGGCCTTGACGTTCACATGGTTAAGTAACCTTTGTTCGTGGCTACTGGCAAATCTGGTGATGGTTTGATCAACAGTACCAGTTGTTTCGGCAGTACCAAGGTGCATCGACGATGTTTCTTAGTGCTTTGTTCTGGAAACGTTGGATAACCTCTATGTTGCTCTTACTGGCACAACTCCAGAGTTGAATGCCTTAGGTCCAAACAGGTTTCAGTATTTGCTTATATAGAAGCAGTTTATTATATGTAGACAACTTGGAATTTCTTCCAAGAAACCAGTACATTTTTTTCAATTTAATTCCCAGTTCTTCACGCTTCTTTTTGACATGGACTATCCAGCGTAGTCTCGCGTCTAGTGTCATTTCTAGGTATTTAGCTGAGTCAGCATGGGGGATCTGGGTATCGTTGATTCAAATAGATAGTTGTTGTTTTCTTTTGTTAGTAAAGTCTATGTGCACAGACTTACTTTCATTTAACTTGATACGCCAAGTTTTAGTCCAGATGTTAAATTTGTTGATAGAGGTTTGGAGTTTCTCAACAGCCTCTTCATGGTCTTTTCCGACAGCCATTACCGCGGTGTCATCAGCAAAAGTTGCTATTGTTTCATGTTCCAGGTCAGGGATATCACTGGTGTATAATAGATAGAGTACTGGACCTAGTACACTACCTTGTGGTACCCCTGCTCTGATTTGTTTTCGTTCAGAATAAGCTTCCTCTTGCTTTATTCTGAAATATCTATCTGATAAATAGTACTGCAAAAGCTGTGAAAGTTGTTGTGGCAAAAACAAGTTCAGTTTATGGAACAAGCCTTCATGCCATACTTTGTCAAAAGCCTGCGCAACATCAAGGAAGACGGTAGAACAGACTTTTCTTTCTTCTAATGACTTTTCAATAACGTTTGTAATCCTATGGACCTGTTCAATCGTCGAATGACTTTCTCTAAAACCAAATTGATGGGAAGGTATTAGCTTCCTTTCCTCTATTATGGGCTTCAGTCTTTTCAGGAGTATTTTCTCGTATAATTTGAAAATAACTGGTAGCAACGATATAGGTCTATACAATGCTACGTCGTTAGGAGGTTTACCTGGCTTAGGAATCATGATAACTTCTGCGACTTTCCACATCTTAAGAACGTACTTCAATTTGAAAGATGCGTTAATAAGATTGGTAAGTTTTACTATGGCCTTTCTTGGAAGTTGCTTCAGAACTTCACCAGTGATTAGATCAAACCCAGGGGCTTTTTTCGGGTTGATGTTTGTTTTAATTTCATCTTCTTTTGGGGAAGTGGGTCTGATGATAATCTCTTCTTGTTCTGGTTCAGTCCAGTCTTGAGGATCTTCTCTATCATTTGGTTGGAAAATACTTTCAAGGTGTTCTGCGAACCTACTGGCTTTTTGAGTATTATTTCGAGCCCAGGTTCCATCCGCTTTTCGAACTGGAGGGTTATGAAGGATTGGTCTTTTTAATCTCTTGGTGGCTTTCCAAAGTGAGTAATCTGTTTTGATATCATTGGTTAATTCGCTCAGATACTCTCCAATTGCTTCATTTCTGACTCACTGAATTTCTCGTTTTAATTGCTGAGTTGCGTTGTTCAAAGCTGTTTTGTCAATCGGAGCTCTGGTTTGCTGCCATTTTCGCCTTAATTTCCTCTTTTCTGAAATAAGGTTTCTGATCTCTTTAGGGTAGTTGTTTCCTTTTGTTCGGTGGATGAGCTGAGGTGTATTGTCCCATGCTGCTTCTTGAATGTTCTTAACAAGCAGTTCAACTTCGTTGTCCAGTTGTACTTCTGTTCTTAATGGAACGGAAAGGTTAATTTGTCCTTCAAGTTGGATTTTGAAGCTTTCCCAATCTGTTCTTTTGTTAGTTAAACTTGGTGTTTTTTCTTTCTGGATTACACTGTCACTTAATGTTAGTAGTATTGAGAATGATCTGAGTCCATATCCCATGCTTCTTCAATTTGAACGTAGTTTGATGAGATATTCCTGATTACAAAGAAGTCTATGACATCAGGAATTTTGTGCGGGTCAGTAGGCCAATACGTTGGCTTCCCAGTTAAAATCACTACACATTTAAGCTGGTTAGCTGCTGATAGAAGTTCCTTACCTTTAGTTGTAGTTAATCTAGATCCCCAGTTAGTGTGCTTTGCGTTGAAGTCACCTCCTACTATGAATCTATTTCCTTGACTATTTAGAAAGTCTACATATGGTTCTTTCTTTATAGCATACCTTGGTGGGCAATATAGCGCCGCGATTGTTACTTCAAAAGTTTTTTGTTCTAATGTTGACAGATATGGCTTGTATTTCATCTGTTTGGTAACCCATTTCTTGATGGTGAATGATGGTTTCCCTTATGATGATTGCACTTCCTCCTTTTGCTGCATTATCCGGATGGATTGTATGGTAGGATTTGAGTCCTTTAAATTTGATGTACGACTCTTTTGTGAAATGAGTTTCGGAGATGAGGCATATTTTTTCTATTTGAAGGACTGCTTGCAACTCCTGCTGATGTCGTAGCAGCCCATTGGCGTTTCATTCTAGTATTCTGATCTGGCTAGCCGTTTTTGGTTTTAGGAATCGCTCCTTGTGCGCGATGTTTTAATTTGGAGATCCGTTCATCCATTTTGTTCAACTTATTCAGTATTTGTTGAAGCGTTTTGTCAATGGATGAATTAGCTTCGCTTGCTTTTTTCTCATTGCTTCTGTTTGTTTTACCAGATACTGCTTGGCTGTAGGTTTTCTTCGTGGATACGTTGCTTTTCTGTATTGGAGCAGAGCTTGTTATTTTGGACACAGTAGGTCTTTGAGGCTGTTTAGGTAAGCTATGTTTCCTAGTACATTTTACACATCTGGGTTTTTTATTGCAGTACCTCTGAGTAAGTCCATAAGATTGACAGTGCTTACACTGCGGCACTAGTTTGGATTTTCTAATTGGTTGGATTTGCACCCTTATTCCCATGATGTCGGTTATAGCAAAGATTTTATTGATATCCTCGTCATTTCTGAATGACAGCATAAACATGTTCAGTGGCTGCTTTGTTTTATACTTTAGCTTTTTAGTGCTTCAAGTAGTTTGTATCTCCTTTTTCTCAAATCCTTCACGATTTCCGCAGGGCAGCAAGAATTATGGAGATTGACTGCCATTACTTCAATTGATCGATTTTATTTATTTTCATAGGAGTGCCATGAATATTCCTTTTCGTGCAGAGCCTGAGCGAGGGCTCTGTTGTTCGCCGTCTTTGACGTTAATTTTAATATTTTTATCGTTAATAATTTTAATTTGAAATTCAGTCATCATATTAGTTATGAGTTCGTGGAGTGTATTGAAATTTTTAACTCCAGTATTATTGGTGGTGGTTGAGGAATTTTTTGAATTTTTGGTTGCTCTTGTTCTTTTTGCAGAGCTTCTGGACTTGATTGTGGACGGGAAGGTGATTTATCCATTTTGCTTTTCTTAGTACTTTTATTTTTCTTTTTCTTTCTTATCCACTCCGTCTCTTCTGATAATTCATCTTCGTCAGTGCAATACTGAATTTCAGTTTGTACTTTCTCGTTGGATGTTGAACTTTGTTTTAAACTTTTGTCTGTAAATTTAGCCTGCATTTCTGTATATAATCCTTGCATTTTTCTAGCTGCATTTGCATGTTATTCAATTTCACCACGAGGTTATTATTCTCGCTTTGCTCTCTTTTCCAAGCATTAAATAATATTTGTTCATTTTCCGATCTTGCACTATTTGTTTTGCTGCGAAAATGCCGCTTCATTCGGCGTAATTAGCTGCGTTTGCTGTAACATTGCTTTATTTTTAACATGATAACGGTCGTGAAGCTGATCGCCGGATATCACTCGTGTAAAATGATACCCGTTATATGATATATAACAATGTATAAACAAATATTTTAATACGTCCTCACACGGCGACACGTTTATGAGTACTATGAAGAAAAATGAGAGTGGAAATAGTTTGAAGTGTTAAAAAAGCGCAAGTTTAGGAAAAATGGAATGGAAGAGATAACATGATATGGAAAAGTAGTAACAGATGGGGTGCCAAAGTATATACCGAGTGAAGTATAAAAGAATAAAAAATGATGGCCAGGTTCGGGTGGGGCAATGAGAAAAACAAAAATACATATTAGAGGGATGATTGAAAGAGGATGTTTCTATTATGTGGAAAGAGTGGAAAAACCTGGAATACATAATGATAGTATGTGAAGAATTATGGAAAGAAGAAAAAGGAGGGAGAAAGGAAGGAGGTGAGGGAGTAAAGTGAAGAAGAGAAAATAAAAATAACTGATAATAACGCTCGATGCAGCTAGTATAGACATAAGATAAAATCTAAAGAAATCTTGATGACAAACCCTTTAGTTACGTCATTAATTTCTAACATAATCCACTAAATACAACTCTTGACTACGTCACATTCGACATATCAATTATGATTGTTTGTTTTTACTATTTTTTAATAATAACTCGCTATTTGTAAGAGTGTTCCAAATTGTATTGAATTAACAAAAAGTTAATTTTGTCTATATAATTGCATATTATTGTAAATTTAATTTGTGTTATTAACTTAATTTACAATATTGAGTTTCAATTGCACAATTTGAATAACATAGCTGTATTATAGATGTAATTTTCATAATGTGCGCATGTAATTTCATTGCAAAATCTGTTGCAGAAAATTTTCATAAATAGCTGTTATTTTCATGTTAATGATATTATTCTAAGGATTGAAATAAATTAGTTGATTTTAACTACAAAAATGGAATTCTAATGTGCTACTTTATAACATTTTTAATTTGTGTTCAGCTTTATGGTTTTATTCACATGCGTGCCAACTTTTTAACGAGGTTGTGTTTGGTATTTAAAATGCCATTTGGGACAAAGTCGCTACTCCCGCAGACGAAAATAAAACCCAATGTTGAAATAGCTCTAAACGTTTAAGTTTTTGTTAAACAATATAGGTCTGGTGTGTTAATGATAACGAATTTTATAATTTGTCACAATTTTATTTCCATTAGTTACTATATTTACAATTATTCAAAAATAAACAAACTTCAAATGCTTTTTCAGTAATTCTAAATTTTAATTAATTATATATTTTGAAAACTATTTTAAAATTGTATGTCTGTGTGTTCTGGCTATATGTATTAAACTATTACTCCCTATTATACATTATGCATTATGTAGGGTGTTGAGTTTTCATAATTAAAATTATTTAGTCATTTTTCGTAGAATGAATTATTTGTTGATATGTATTTTGGATTGCCTTAATTCAATGTTTTACTTTGTCATTGTTCTTATTTAAACGTGTATCAATGTACCTTGGCGGCTTAATGGATTTAAGTGGTGACACTCGGTCGCAAAAATCCTCGTGTACAAAATCTTTTTGGTGACCAGTTTTTTTAAATAACGCAACAATTAAAAAAAGGTAAGTCGGTAGGGGCGTTTTTGTTTGATTTTGATTTTTTTCTCATTTACGTAACATTTTTGGTCCTTTTTGAGTCGATTTTTTTTTGTTTTGTTTTAAATTTGCTATGAATTAAGGCATAATATATCTCTCCATATAATTCAGTTTTGTTTATGTAACAACCGTTTTATACATTTTTAGCTTTGACCTCAAAATACTTTCTTTTGTTTGCGATTATCTTTATTCCGTTATCTCTCGCCTTTTCTCGCCGTTTCACCTGTTGATTATAAAATATTTGTAGTGCATTTACATTTCACATTTTTACATGTTTCAATCGTTTGGGCTTTATTATGCATCTTAATTAATTATGTCAAGCAGTGCCAATAAAATCAAGCAATACAAATGCTCTTAGAGCGATTAATAATTCAGAACACGCTGAATCAAAAACAAGCGTTAAAAGCGCCGAATCAATACCAACAAATATAGCTATTTCGCACTTTTTATCAACGCCTCACAAAAATTTATAATGAATTTAAGAAAAATCATACTACCCTAATTACTCTTTTAGCTCTACAGATGATTCAGCTTTGGATGCTGAAGAATCAGTTTGCGCTCAATTTGAACAAGATTACATTGTTATTTGTGTAATTCATTTTAACCTCAGAAAGCAGATGTAACTCAACCTTTGAATATGGTAAAATCTCAAGAAAATCCACAACGCAATATTCGTTTAAATGAAATTACTTTACCCAAATTTACTAGTGATTTTACTAAATTTAAACAAACCTTTATCGACACTTTCGATTCACTTGTTCATATAACTCTGCTCTTTCACTTGAAGAAAAATTTCATCAATCAACTATTCTTCTCTCAACCGCTCTTGTGCAAGTCTTAGACTCCCGCCATAATTATCAAACTGTTCGTGTTTTCATTGACTGTGGTTCCCAAGTTAATTTTATCACCAAAAAATGTGCTCGTGGGTTAGGACTCTCTCGATATACGAGGATATATTGAAAAATTCTTAGCCTACTATAGAACCAAACAAAATTTCAATGTCAAAATATTTTATTACTCAACATATTCTCCTCTTAATTGGATACATTTATTACAGCGAACCTGCAACGTCTCTAGACCTTTAAAAAAAATGTTTCTTCTTGCTCTGCAAACCAGACCTCCACAGCTTCTATTACCTCCTTGTTGGAAGAAAATGTACGACCTTTTAAACTTTTTTTTAGTTGAGGAAAGAGGTGATAGTCGGACAAAGCCAAATCGGGTAAATAAGGGGGGTGTTCTAGTAATTCAAACCCTAAATCACGAATTATTTGCATGGCAACATGAGATTTGTGTACAGGGGCGTTGTCCTGCAAAAACAAAACACCTTTGGATAGCTTTCCGCCTCTTTTCTCTTTAATATTTTCCCGTAGAGTGGTCAGTAATGTCGAATAGTAATCTCCAGTTATTGTTCTACCCTTATCCAAAAATCAATCATGATTACTCCATGGCAATCCAAAAAACTGAAGCAAGAACTTTTCCAGCAGATTTTGGACACGAAACTTCTTAGGTCTTGGAGAACCAGAGTGTCGCCATTCCATCGATTGTTGCTTTGTTTCTGGATCGTAGAAATGTACCCAAGTCTCATCCATAGTAACAATTCGGTTTAAGAAGTCTACATCGTTTTCAAATCGAGCACAGATCGAACGCGATGCTTCTACCCTTGCACGCTTTTGGTCAACATTCAAACATTTGGGGATCCATTTTGCAGCAATTTTTCTCATGTCCAAATTGACGTGAACCATATGATGAACGCGTTCGTATGAAATATTCAGTGCTTCAGATATCCGTTTTAGCCCAATTCGACGGTCTTATAAAATCATGTCATGAACTGCATCGATATTTTCGGGGACTGACACAGAAACTGGCCTTCCCGATCGGTCATCATCTTCAATGGAAAATTTACCTCTTTTGAAGCTTGCATTCCAATTTTTTACGGTCGCATACGAAGGACATTGATCACCAAGGGTATTAAGCATATCTTCGTAAATCTGCTTACCTCTTAACCCTTTTAAATACAGGTACTTGATGATGGCTCGATATTCCAATTTTTCGATTTTCACAATTTCAGTGGACATCTTTTTTCATTTAATTTATTGCATGACTCTGGTTTACTTTTTTGATGTCAAACTTTGAACTGACACTTCTAATAAATTATTGTTCGTTGCTATGGTAACGCAATATTTTGTTTATGCTAACTTATGTATAGGCTAACTATATATCAATACATCCTAGTAATATGTCAATGTTAATTCACGGCGTTGGTTCCACAGAAACCACGCCAACCTCTTCATCTCTATCTTGTTCACTAATACCTACAGATTACCCCGTGGTCACATTTAACATTGATGCTATAATAATTCCTTCCATCTGTTCTGATATACCGATTACCACTTTTCCTACAAATCCGTGGTCTCATATTTCCCATTTGAAACTGTCTGATCCTAACTTTAATAAACCAGGTAAGGTTGATATGTTACTGGGTGCAGATATTTTTCCTTTAATCTTAGAAGTAAGGTTATAGGAGACCTTGGTGAACCTATAGGGCTTAACACTGTGTTCGGGTCGTTTTTAATTGGCAAATTGACTCATCCCGTAATATCACATCGTAAGGTTAATTCGTTCTTTTGTCAATCTGATGCGTTACTAGACACTGCAATTACTTCAAATTAAATTTTCTTTAAATTTAAATTTTCCTTAAATTTTCTTTTGGTCGATAGCTCACGACTTTAGAATTGCTCGTGCGTTCCTAGTTTTTAATATTATTTTGTTTGTGTCTACTATACAATGTTAATTTAATTAATTTTAGGGTTGCTTACAAGAGTTTATTATTTAGGCATTAAATTTAATCTGTTGTTTAATTATTCAAGGTTCAGTTGAAAAGCAGTGTCTACTGAACTGCGCCTTGTGATTCCACTGTCTTGTCATACATACTTGTTCACTTATTCTATTTTGGAGATGTATACGTTTAGTTGTGACTAGGTTGGGAAATAAAGACTTTATTATTATTATTATTCTTAATTAAAAGATTCAGGAAAATTAAAGAACTTCCCGCTTCACCCCCCAAAATTTCTCTTAAAGAAGAACAATATAAAAAAATATTCATGCAGACAACTACTCGTAATTCCCGGGGGAGATTTACCGTTTCATTACCTTTCCAAAATCATATCTCTGATTTTGGAGATACACGTAGTCTCGCATTTCGAAGATTTTTTTTTGTTAGAACGTAAACTTCTCCGTGATCCTGTATTATATCAACATTACACTGATTTTATGATGGACTATTTGAAAAGTGGTTATATGAATATTGTAGGTAACCCTTCTCTCGAAAATAGCCATTATATTCCCCATTATTGTATAATAAAAACTGATAGTACAACGACAAAGTTGCAAGTTGTATTTGATGCATCCGCTAAACTTCCTAATAAGCCCTTGTTAAATGAGCTTTGCTAATAGGAGAAAAACTACAAAAGAATATTGTTACTATTCTTCTAAAGTTTAGTTTTTTTTCGTATGTTTTTTCTGCTAATATTAAGCAAATGTATTGCCACACACTCGTCAATTTACAACTTACATCATTTCAAAAAAATTTACGGTGATTTTTTCCTGATGATCCAGTCCAAGATTATGAATTTAATACGGTCAAGTATGGCGTTTGAGCACCTCCTTTTCTAGTACTTAGAACTCTTCAACAATTGGCCTTTGAAAGCAAATCTCAATTTCCTCTAGCATTAAAAAGTCTTCTCTCAGATGTCTATGTTGACAACATTGTGACTGGTTCTAATTCATTAGAAGAAGCTTTGGTCTTGCAAAGTCAACTAATTAATATTTTAAACTCTGCAGAGTTTGAGTTAAGAAAGTGAGATAGTAACCATAAAAAAACTGCTTTCTCGTTTACATCCAAATCTTTTGAATTGCAAGACTTTCTCCTTTGATTTGGAACACAATGCATGCATCAAAATATTAGTTTTGCAATGGCATCCCAATTCAAACTCATCATTACTTGACTGTAATAGAACGATGTAGGAAAATCACTTTGTGCACCTACCGTTCGTGGCGATTTCGAGCTCTAACGAAAACTGTCGAAATAGCACAAGCGACATATGGGCGACCTACGGTGATTCACACATATAGGACTACTAGCACGTGCAGTGTTTATGTCCCACCTCATGATGTCTTGTTACATTGGAGAAATTTAAGTCGGAACTTCCATTGCTATTAAAATTACACATACGCCGACATATTGATTTTCTCCCGTCTACTTCATGTGACATCCATGGTTTTTGTGACGCCTCTGAAAAGGGTTATGCTGCTAATATATACTTTGTTGGTAATTAAATCAAACTTAATTCCTCCCTCTAAATGGCAACTCGGACAAATTGTAGAGGTTTTCCCTAGGACAGATGGGGTGACACGGGTAGCATTGGTGAGGACGTCGCAAGGGGTATTCAAAAAAGCAATTTGTAAGCTCTGTCTCTTCCCGTTTAATTATTAAATATTAATTTCACTTTTTTTTCTTGTTAAAAAATAAGTAGTTTTAAGGTCGGCGGAAAATGTTGAGTTTTCATAATTCAAATTATTTAGTCATTTTTCGTAGAATGAATTATTTGTTGGTATGTATCTAAGGCTGCCTTAATTCAATGTTTTAATTTGTCATTGTTATTATAGTTACGTGTACCAATGCCCCCTGGCGGCTTATTGGATTTAAGTGGTGTCTCTCGCTCGCAGTTTTTTTGAATAGCCAAGTAATTAAAAAAAGGTAAGTCGTTAGAGGCTTTCTCGTTTTTGATTTTTTTGTTATTTTTTGTTTGCAAGTATAATCTCCACTTTGTATTGATTTTGTGGATTTGTTGTATATTGTACACAATTGAGCGCGTAGAAAACTTCTAAGTTCGCTGTGACTGCATATCATTTAATAAGCTTTGATAGTAATTAATCCGTTATTGCTCAACTGCCTTCCTTCGTCAACAGGAGAGCACTATCATCATTACTCCATATTTTGCTTATTTATACATCTTAAAGGTAGAATAACCAATAAATCACGGTGTCTATACCACAAGGTTAATGAACAAATTACAAGAAAACCAAATGGTTTAAACAAAAACCGTAAAATCGTGAACTTTAATAAAAAGGGGGGCGCAATTTAATGAAAATTAAATACAATCATAATTATTGTTCAAGCAAAGGTAGCCACCCTTTCAAAAATCTTAATAAAAAACACGGTCTGGTATTATTTGCTTGGAAGCTTAAGTCATTACTCATTTGGATCGTGGTATGTTTCAATTGACTTGTGGTGTAGCGTTTGGATAACATAAACTGCTCCAACAAAATAATGTCCTTGGCAATCAAACTGGTCAGTACAACATTACAACTATGTGAGACTGACGTAAATGGGAAGAAGATTTTCAATTGGTGAGAAGAGAACTTAAAGAATTTTCAATCTAAAACAATCACCTCTCGCGAGGGGTAAACACAATATTATTTTAAAAATGTGTAAATACAGCAAGTATGAGAACAAATTCCAGCCAAAACAATACATACAGGGTGACCCATGTATGTGTAATTAGTCTATAACTTTTTTGTTACTGAAGATATATAAGTAAGCACACTTGTGCTGCACATTCTAAAATATTTTGATGATATGCAAAGTGTTTCTATACACGGTGGTAAACCAGAGGTATGTTTTTTAAATGGAACGCCCTGAATATTTTTACATAATTAATTCTAGCATAAAAAAATTAGAGCCTTATATAGAATAATATGGGTCTACCTTTTTTCATTTCGGCGTTATTCAACTTTTTGTTAGAAAAAGTCTCACATTTGATAGATCACTGACCAGTAGGTCATGAATATTTTCTGACAAACAAGCTACAGAAAATTTTAGTATAACTTGAAAATTTAATAAATAGTCGAATTTTGATACCATATAGGATGTGCAGAAACGCAAAAAGTTAAATAACTCTTTTTTTATAAATGGATCATCCTGTATTTCTCTTTACAAGTCTATTTAGTATTTTATAAGCTTTTCATTAATATGCAATTTGTATAGTGAATTTTGAATAGTTTTGACATTTTCCAAAAAGAAGTATTTTATTATGAACAAAAATTTTTTTTTGTCTACTACTTTTCTCAACTGTACTAGACGAAACAATAAAAAAATTCAAGAAAAAATAAAGAAACCAGCACTGAGATATCTGGAAAAAGAGAAGTGCTCTAGAACAAAAAAACAGAATTTGTTAAAAAAGTCGTCAGGCCATTAATCACATATAGCAGTGAAAGGTGGGCACTGACAGAACGAGAAAAAATACGTATTTTTGCAATGGAAACGAGGTTCCTCAGACAAATAGAAAATGAAACCAAGAAGGACAGAATAAAGAATGAAACATTTTAACAAAACCTAAAATGGAATCAATCAAGAAAAAATCATAGAAGAGCAGCTCAGATGGTTTGGGCATGTGAGTAGAATGTCGGACGACAGACTAACAAAAAGAGATATGGCCGAGGGACAGTCTTATTGGGTCACCCGGTACAAATCATATTTAGAAAAATGCATTAATTTCCTCAAATAGATTTGTTTAGTGTAATTGAAAAATTTCGAGTACTTAGAACAATTTTTCTATAGACATAGGGTCGAGTCCAGTATTTGCACCAATACTTTCTTTTGGTTTTGATTGAAATTTTTAAATGAAACAATTGCAAAGAAAATAAAAACGTTTCTGGTTTGATGTCATATCTGGGTGAGACAGGTCAAGAGGTCAGTCATTTCATTGATGAACTTGTAAGTCACAGATACTACTGGCCAAAAGACCAAAGACATCCAAAAGACTACTTATTCAAATCTAAATATTTTTGTTACTATGGTCATGAACTTTATATGTATTTAGAATTCGTTAAGAAAGAAGTGTCGACTCATTAAAAATTAATTTTAAGTCCTACATAACTTTAACAATAATAAAATTAAATAATAAAATCAAAAATAACGAACTTTTGTGCCAAGGTACATACAATATTTTTTCCGAAATCGTCACTAAAGTACAAAAAAAAACGGCAGTAAAGTAAATAAAATCGGCACCAAGTAATCAGAAAAAGTCAACTACACCTGTAATTAAACAGTGTTATCGAGTATGTTTTGACATCGATGTTTCTAAACATGCCATGCCATCATATGCCACAAAAATTTGACAGTAACCGGTAATGTGACGTGAATCAAGGTCGGCAACCCGCGTCTAGTGTGAATGTCAGTCTAGCGCCAAATCTGTAGTACTGTCGCGTCACAGATCATTCCTATATCAACCAAACTTACAGTTTTGATGGATTAAATTTGACATTCGATTCTTATGTATTTTTTAACGCGGATTATGTTTTTCACTTTTCGATATCTCGAACAGTTTTCGAGATATTCGACTTTAAAGTTCAAAAATTTTAGTTGTTAATCATATGTATTTTTCGATGTTGATCACTAGCACTTTACAATATCTCAACCAATTTTTGAGATATTTAAACCAAACTTACAATTTTTTTGCTGTAAGTTTGGTTATGAGCCCTACATTAGCCGCTTTTGTTTTTTCTTACTTGATCGGTTAGTGTCGCGCATCACCATAACCCACGCACATGGTAATCACCCCATCAAGTCAGTCAGCGAGCTGGTCTATCGATTGACGCATCTTTTTAAGAATTATACGTGAAGTTACTGTTATTAGTGATGTTTGTTTGCGTTAATAATTATTATTTGTGTTGTTATTATTCATTTACAGCTTGTTGGACGATTCTTTGATATGGCTTAAAAAAAAGAAATTTTGTGAAAGAAAACAGTGTTTAACGACGTGTTGACGGATTGATAGATTCTTGTTAATTTCGATCGAAAATCTTTGTGTTTAATATGCCAAAAGCTATTGCTGTTCAAAAAGAATAATCTGAAAGGCCATTACTATAACGAGCATAAAGCAAAGTTTTCATGTCTAGTGGATGCCTTATGGAAAAATAAAATTAACGCATTAAAATCTTTACTTAAGTCTCAACAAAATGTTTTTAAGGCTCAAACGAGTCCAGTGTACTTGTCAGTTTAAGAGTAGCAGAAAGTCTGGTCGCCCCTTTACTGACAGAGAACTAGTAAAAGAATGTAATTTAAACGGGCAATTCGAGAAAAGGCGCGATTATTTCAATAGTTTTCTTTAGCTGCAGATGAAAGTACTGACATTTCAGATACCGTGCAGTTACTAATATTTTTTCGTAGAATTGATGAACATTTTAATGTTTCTGAAAAGCTTTTGCAATTATGTAGAGTGAAAGGAAGGACTACATAAGGAGGTTTATTTTGCCATTTAGAGAAAGATATGAACGCAAGTTATGGAGATGTACTTTATTTTTGAAGTGAGATGGTGAAGCAGAGGTGTAGTATTAAAAAGATTTTTCGATTTAAGAAGAGAAAGAAATCATTTTATGGCAAATCTGAAAAAGCTCTCGCTTAAGGGGGGAAACGTCAGCCAATTCATCTTAAGGGATTGAAATTTTTCAACCTAACCTCCAACCCCGAAGGTCCCTAAGAGAACAAGTTTTTTAAATTAAAATTAAAATAGAAGGAAATAACTTACCTTATGTTTGAGTTTTCCTTAATTGTTAATTTACAAAAAAAAATTATTACAAAATTGCGATGTAACTGATTTTTTTTTGTTTACTTGAAACAACTAATGTAAGAAATTTTATCCAATTCCATTATAAAGATAAACTACATATATTTATAATTTGAAAAAACATTTTTAATATTATTAAGTAATTATTGAACTAAATCGTAATATTTTTGTTTTAACTGTTCCCACATGCAAGTTGTTATATGTCCTTGAACGTTTCGTATTACCTATTTATTATGTATTCCTATAGCAAATAATAAATAATTAAAATTTCATAATTGAAGATGAAAGGTAAATATTTCCTCCTATAAATTATCACTAATTGGATTGTTCTTCGTTGAGGAGGGGCACCAAAAAACCATTAAGAGGTTTTTTCAGGCAACGTTTCGTGCAGCCGAATGTGCACTTCTTCAGGCCTCTGTTTATTAAAAAGAAAGAATACATTTAACGGTAAGTTATATACATAAACATCATATCCTTAATATATTAATCTAAATTATAGGTGATTGACTCGACTACTTACTTAAAACAAATAAATGGTCCGCCACTTGAATAAGTGTAAAAAACACATAGATATTAAAACAAACACAAAATAAATTAATAATTAAATGTAAATAAATATCTCTAATAAAACACACACTCTATACGTAGAAACGAACAAACATGAATGACTAGATAACAATATGATAATGGGAATTCCTTCTTCTATTTTATTTTAGTGATTAAATTTCTATAAATATTGCTTAAATTTTGTGTGTCCGTGTTATAATTAATGTTATTATTGTGTTTGATGATGTATATCATTTCAGCTATTAGACGTTTTTACAATTCCTTTCTACATTTAAAATCGTAGGATTATCAAAATTAAAATTATGACTCATCTCAATATGGTGTACGGCTAACGTAGAGTCTGGTTTTTTGTTTTTGCAATCGTACTTATGATTTTTTATCCTATTACGTGTTTTTTGTTTGGTTTGGCCAACATAGCATTTATTACAGTCAAGACAGTCTATTTTATACACTACATTGTGTTTGTCAAGAATGTTTGTCTTGTCTTTTAATTGTGTGTAGATAATGTTGTAAATAGTATTGTTATTGTATGTAGCTATGTGGACGTTAGTAGTTTTTTTAGTAATGGGATAAGGTGTTTAGTCAAGTTAGGTATATTAATAATTTTAGTATAGGTATATTGAGAATTAGGGGATTAATTGGTGATGGTGTGTTAGTGTTATAATTATAGTATAAGATTCTGTTAATAATGTTAGTAGGATAATTGCTATTTTTCAATATATTTTTAGAGAGGTTAGATTTTTAGTAAGATATTTAGGACTACTTAGTTTTGTTATTTTGTTTTTCATAGATTTAACTATGTTTATTTTTTGGTGCTGTTGGTGATTTGATAAATAATTGATAGTCCTATTGGATGCCATGGGTTTAAAATACCAATCAGTTAATAATTTGTTGGTGTCTTGATCTTTAATCAACCTCACATCTAAAAAGGGTAATGAATTATCTTTTCAATCTCGTCCGTAAATTTTAAATGTAGATTGTATTTGTTAAAAATATTAAGAGTATTATGTATTTCATCTTCAGGGATGCAAGTGATTATTACATCATCAACATAACTTATCATAAAAATAGGTTCAAACAATAAATTGTAACGAACATATAAAAGCAAATCGTGCATTATTAAGTTTGCTAAAATAGGGAAGCAGGATTTCCCATTGCTGTTCCAAATTGTTGCAAGTATATTTTTTATTACATGTAAAGTAACTTGCATCAAACAAAATCTCTACAATGTGTGTGAAGAATGTTAAATCTAGTGTAGTAAATGCTTTTATATCATCCCAATACTTTTGTATTAAGTTTATTGTTAGTTCTTTGGAGATGTTTGTAAATAAAGAGTTTACATCAAACGAAATTAATTTATAATTGGATGGTATTGTTGTATCTTGTATGGTATCTATTAATTCATATGAGTTTTTGATGTTATGAATGAAAATGTGTGAAATATTACTGAGTATGTCTGATATGAATTTTGATAAATGATACGTAGGTGCTCCAATGCATGAAACTATGGGTCTTAAGGGATGATCGTTTTTATGTATTTTTACTAAATCATATAATTTTGGTGGAACGCTTGTGTAAGTTGTAATTTTTTTGTAAGTTGTGTTGTCTATATCTCCGTTGTTAAGTAATTTTTTAGTAATTTTGTTGTTACAGTTTTGAATTTTCGTAGTCGGATCATTGTTAGTCAAATTATAAACCACGTCGTCATTTAATAAAGAGTTTAATTTCGTAAAATAGTCTTCTTTAGGTATAATTACAGTGGCATTACCTTTGTCCGATTTTAAAACCATCAGTCCGTCATTATTTTTCAAAAAAAATTTGGTAGATGGCACTAGTCTCTTAATAAAAAGGTCCTTACTTGGGTTACAGAATGTTCTTGTCCTATTAGTATAATTCGTAATTATGTTAACTATTTTACCTCTTAAACGTTCTTTGTCCGTGTTGTCATGTGTGGGTAGTATATTTTCTATATATTTAATCAAGTCAATCAATGAAATGTTATTGTCGTTGTAATTACACATAAATTTTGGACTTAATGCTAGACACTGCATTACATTATCTGGTAAGTCAATATCGGAAAGATTATAAATGCAACCATCCTTGTTAATATTAAAATTGGTGGTTTGTTTAATAGGCAAGTTGTTAAATTTTTTAATCAGATTACGTTTGTTTTTTGTATAAATATTTTTGTATTTGTTGTTTAAAATTTTGTTGAGAATTTGACAATCTGTAGAATGAAGTGAATTGTGTAATCTTTCCTTAAGATTGTTTATATCTTTTGAGGTTATTCTCTCGCCAGTACGTAATGTCGATTTCTAAATTAAGTATCGATTGTTGAAAATTGTTTATCATTGTAGCTAGTTTGTTACTAAAAGGTGTATTATGTGTTTCAATTAAATATGTGAATTTAAAATATTGTTGGATATCTGTTGGAATAACGAAGTTGTACTTGCACTTTTTTGAAAAGGTTTTTCTATTCTGCAGTTTAGCTAATTTTTGTGTGTGAGTTCTAATGTTGTTATACGTATCCTGATTGTAGTTTGACGATATCATGCTATGCCAAGTCTTTTGAAGTTGTTCTGATGTTGACGGAGATGCCATTATATGAAGAATTAGATATGATGAAAGGTAAATATTTCCTCCTATAAATTATCACTAATTGGATTGTTCTTCGTTGAGGAGGGGCACCAAAAAACCATTAAGACGTTTTTTCAGGCAACGTTTCGTGCAGCCGAATGTGCACTTCTTCAGGCCTCTGTTTATTAAAAGAAAGAATACATTTAACGGTAAGTTATATACATAAACATCATATCCTTAATATATTAATCTAAATTATAGGTGATTGACTCGACTACTTACTTAAAACAAATAAATGGTCCGCCACTTGAATAAGTGTAAAAAACATATAGATATTAAACAAACACAAAATAAATTAACAATTAAATGTAAATAAATATCTCTAATAAAACACACACAGTGAAAACTAAATTATTCATGCTGATTTAATTTTTAACTACAAAATCAAAGGTTTATGAAATTGTTCTTGTTTAAGTTTTATTACTTAAAAAGTTTGCAAAATAATTTATCTTTCTTTTTGAAACCGATCGTAAACATGTAACATGTAACTATACTCACTGATGTAACATAAAATTAACGTGTGTCTGTGTTTTAAACTTTACATTTTATATTTATTTCTCTAGTTCATTGTAACACTACTGGTATAATTTTAACACTATTAGAGAGTTCTTTGGATTTGTAAAATGTGAAGGCGTATATCACATAACAGAGTTTATTGTTGTTGATAAGTGTAAATAAATGAACTTTTCGTTTATTAATCAAAACATTGTGTTGACAATTTGTAAGGACGTCTGAGTAAATTTCGAAATAGATATTTTCTGGCTCTTTTAGAAAGCTGTCGTCAATAAAATAATTTTATAAGAAGCAAATTACACAAAAGAATAAATCTTTACAACTGAAACTTATAATTCAATATTAATTAAAAATTTTAAGAATTTCAAGAATGTAAGCTTGAAGTGTTTATTTATTGTACATTTTTAATTTATACGTGAACTCAGAAATGTGAAGAAAATTTTAAATTTAGTTTTCTGATTTAACAAATAAAACAGATCTTGTATATTGTGTTATTGTAGTAGTAAATATTAAGTAAGTTATTTTAATAAAAGCTTAGGAATAAATATGAATGGTTCACGCGTTACTTTAATATGAAACCTAGAGTCTTGTTTTTTTCTTAAATTGCTATATGTACTACAAAACAATATAATAAATCATCGATTGTCACAAAAATTGCACTTGTAACTAGAAAAAGGTAAAAAAAGTGAAAAAGACAGTCAATAGTACGGTGGGTGATTCTTCGACCCCTGAATAGCATTAGTGCTTACGGATCGAATGTGGGAGTGCTCGTCGCCCTCCTTGCGCTATGCTTTATTCTGGCGTTACTGCAGTTAACATCGTGTCGTCGTGTTCAGAGGGTTGCATTGCTGCGGCTTAGACTTTCATATTCTGATAATGACGAAAAAATTGAAAACGTTTTTGTGATTTTTTTCTGAAAATTGTTCAAGACATTGTAAACAAAAAAAAATTTGCTTCACAATTTACAATAATTTGAAAGTGAAACTTAATGTGAAAAACTATTATCAAACTTTTGTTTTTAATTCGAACTTACTTTAATGTGATGGAAAGTATCGTTTTTGTAAAAGAACAAACTTGTTTCACAAGATATACAGAGGTTTGTGAGCATTTAACCTTTTTTCTAAGTAAAAAATTACTTCGCTAAGTTTTTCATTTGTTAAAGGTTGCAGTAGGGTATTAAACTTAATGAGCTGCCAATAAAAATAAATTTTCTAACAAGTACGTTGATGTCATATCGATTATTCGTTTTGTTATGATTGTACTTCATGTTAAAAATCGAAAAATTTAAAATGTATTAACAAATCACTCTTTTACCTGGCTAATTTATTAGCAATACGTTTATGGTACAATAATGAAGTTTCATACTAATAAACGATTGCAAGTAATATTTTTTATGTTACCTACATTTAAGAAGGTATTTTATTTAGGGTCAAACTCGGCGTCGTCTTTGATTTAAATATTTAAAAACTTTTTATTTAAGCGTAGTAAATCAGCGTCTATCATATAATTCAAAGAGATTTTAATATGAGACGGATGTTTCTTGTTATGCAATCATGCTATTTATAACTGAACATGAACTCTTCTCTTAAAGCTTTGACAAAAATTACAAGCAACTGAACACTCACATTCCTCACATAAAGAATTACGTACCTACAGCGAAAATATCGTGGAAAGAATTACATCTGCCTAGATCGTCTAAACATTCTGAAAATAACGGAAATAATGGCATTACGTACATGCAAACTTTGCATTTTTTGTGGACGATAGAAATCCTGCAAGGTAATAATCGTGGATAATGGAAGGACCTAACGGGATAGGTACATTACGCTCGATTAAATTGCTTTCTTAACAAAACCTCTGAAGGATACATTTTTTTTTATACATCTTTATCAAATCGTTTTATGGGAAAAATACAATTAGATAAATTATAAAATTTGAAGTTTATTTCCTTTAAAAAGGAACACAATAAAATTTCAAATTTGTTTTCAAATTGCTTACAAACTTTAATATTAACTTGCACAAACAAATAAAACAACCTTATCAGAACTTTACAGTAAATCGAGGTTACATGTAAAAGTAAATTCGAATGCATATTTATTTGATTCTGCGGTAAACTAGGATCGAGTGATTTAAACGCACCATTGAACAGGGTTGAAAGTTTATAAAACTAATAAATATCTTGACAGAAACAAAGAAACGAAAAGAATCCAGAACCACTAAATGAAATGAAACACCAAACATTAAATATTTATGCCGTCTCGAATTTAATTGTAATGGAACGACACCTACTGCAAACCTTTTCAATTTAATAGCTTATTACGGCCACTTTATTAACTTTTCGGTTTTTTTGAAGTTCTTTAGATTCTTATAAAGTAATATTTATGTCACAGTATATTGATTTTCTATTTATACATTTTATTTTGAACACGCAGTTAATTAGTATGTTCTTTCTAAAAAATACCTAATATAAATGTAATAGTTTAAATACACATAAATCATTCACAGTTCAGTTGACTGAAGACTGATATAAAAATTTTCAAAATGGATAAAAAATATGAAAAGTGAAGAACTTTCAAACCCTACATTTAATCTTATTGATTTCTGTTGAGAATACTTTCATCAAACATTTTTTAATATTTTCTTCAAAGATTAACTTCATTGATAACTTGTTATACGTATAATATGTCTTATTAAAATATGTTTTTCCACGACATACTTAGAAAACGGACAGTTCTTCTCTACAAATAGTGAGGAAAATTGGTTTTTCCTCACTAGCGAGGAAAATAATGTCGTGTTACAAAAATGCCTCTTTAAAAAAATGTAAGAATGTGTTATTGGAACTATATGCGCCTAGTACTTAGTTAAACAATTTAATTTAGTATTCAATCAGGTTTGTTTAATTTAATATATTATATTTCGACTCTTAAAAATTGCTACCCTACATTTATTGGTTAGAATAAGGCGGCTGCGCTATGACAGATTGAGACCACACCGATACTACAGAATACTGTAGCGAGACACTAAATATTACTTCTTACATTAGGTTGTTTTTTTGGGGAATGTCGTGGAAAAAATGCGAAATGAGGAAAGCCTTTTTGCACTCTCACTCGCGCTTGAGTGGGAAAAAGAATCGTTTTCCTCACTTGTTGGACAGATAACTATTTCATATTCTCAATAATTTAAATAATTTCTGTAACAAGGTTAGAATGAAAATTAGTTGCGAGTGAAAGCATGCAAGAGTGAGCAGAAGGCGACAACGAGCATCAAGAATTTTCATTCTTACCGAGTAACAGACCCCTCGACCAAAGGTTTAAAATGAATATTTTAAGATACAAATAATTATTATTTGCATGACAAATTGTCACTGCGATAAAAGTCAAGGTTAACGCTATATTGTTGCATCAAATGTTCTATCTCCCAAAGCTACTAGAAGGTAATGCAGTTAAATTGCAGATGGCTACAGGTATAACAGAATATTTAAATTAGTAACAAGAACATATTATTCTAGAATACTTAACGAAACAGAGATAAGTAAAATATACAAAATAGAACGTGGATGATTTGACTTTTGCTTTATGTATTTGTAATTTAGAATTTTTTAGGTTGGCTCTATAAATCTATAAAACAAAAACCAGCTTAACCCTTAACTACCGATGGTAACAAGTTGAGACGTAAACTCCGATCCTCGGTCAGTCAGACCGCTATTTCTTTTTAAGTTATTGAAGTAATTTAATTTTTTAATGATTTTATGGAATGGATGTTATTATTTAATATAAATGCTGGCAACTTGTGCAATTAAATAATAAAATGTTAACTAATATTATGTATAATGTAAATTTTCCGATAAGACCTCAAAAATCATGTGTGTGATTTAAACCATCAAAAAATTTGTATAAGTACAAAATAAGATATCAAACTATCATAAACAAATTTATTTTATAAAAATAAGATGTCTGTCGTCATAAACAAAGTATAAAATCAAACAAAAATATATTCCATTTTAAAAAATACAAAAGATAAAAATCTTATAATTATTAGATACATTGAGGACAGATAGTTCTTGAACATTCCAAACAAATTGGATTTTTGCATGAAATACACATATATTGGGTTTTTTCTTTTCTTTTGTAAGAGCATAAAGAACAAGTTTTTCGTTTCGTAAGCCTGTCAATATTGTTAACACTCAACTGTTCTTGGTTTGAACTGAAACATCCTCGAATTTCCAAAATTCGCCTTATACTCATAAGAAGTTCTCGACTTAACGACATATTAGTGTTCCTTCTTTTCATTTCGGGTATTACTAATTCGTATGCTAAATTTTTCGTAAATTCCAATCGGTTTTGTTCAGGATTATCTCTAAAACTACTGTAGAGGATATACGAATTTACCGCGCTAATATCTATTATTCTGTAGAACAGTGCCATTGGCCATCTCCTAGTTCGCCTTCCACTACTATATATAGAGCATTTTTCATCTAGAGAATCTACACCTGATTTTGTATTATTATAGTGAGCAATAATTTCGGGTTTTTCCGTAATATCATCCGTGGAGATCGTATAATGCATGGAGCTAAGTAAAATTACCGCTTTCGATTTCTTCGGTACGTACGAAAGTAATGTAATATGTTTTGTAAAACCGTATATTGCGGACCCTACATTTCTAGATTTCTTTGGTAGAAACTCTGGTGGAATTTCTTTTTATTTTTTTAAGGGTCCCAACATAGGTAAGTCCTTTGGTTCGTAATATTTCCACTAATTCAATTGAAGAGAACCAATTGTCTGCAGTAATGTTTCTATTGCTATTGTAGATGGGTGTTGCAAGACGTAGAACAGACTGTGTGGGTTTTAAGGTATTTCTTCTCTTCAGCTGTTAGGTTCTGGCCGTCTGAATCTTTACCTAAATATAAATATCCATTGTAAAAATAATTGTTTCTGGCATCAGTAAGGGCCATCAACTTTAATCCGTATTTGGCAGGTTTATTTGGTAGATACATGCGAAATCTACATCGTCCTTTGAAACCTATTAACATTTCATCTATGGTAGCATTCGCACCCAAACTATATATTTTTTGACAATTGTGAACAAATTCGTTAAAAACTTCTGAAATAGGTGCCCCAGGATCAATCTTCATTCTTTCTCTTCTATCAATCGAATTGTCAAATCTTAAAGTTGTCAATAGCACAGCAAACCTATTCTTGCTCATAACACAACGAAATATATCGCGCCCTGACCCATCAGTTGCAAACAAAGCTTTAATGTCTTCATGGTTGGATTTAAAAATTGCAGTAAAGAGAAGAATGCCAATAAACGCTTTTAATTCTACTATGTCTACATTTTTCAGTTCAGACCTGTCAGGGTTTTATACTTTATGCGTTCTCGTTCTAATCGTTGGTTCGTGAACTGTATAATATGTTCTAGTATTTTATCACTGACAAGATACGTCCACACATCACCCGGTAATTCAGTGAGCTCTTGGCGAGCTGGTTGACGTAATCCTGGTAGTTGAGAAATAATATTGTGTCGTTGTGTTCTTGTTCTATTTACAAAAGATTGAGATGACCACTTAAATCTATTTTTTCCATAGTAACTGTTGGTTACCAAGTCATTGTTTTTGTGTAGTAGTGAATCTTCTTCATCGGTAATCTGATTATTCAGTTGCTCGTTTTCATTCAAATCGTTATCTTCTTCTAACTCTGAAGCGCTATTGTGATCACTCACACTTTCATTATCTTCCGAATCGATGTCACTCAGGTCACTTTCACATTGATTATACCAAGCTAATACTATTTTTCAAAGTTCGGATCATCTGGGTGGACTGCCTTGGAACAACTAGGCACAGCACTCATTTTTATCAAACAAATTTAGTAAATTTCATCAACAAATATGCTTTAACCACATACAAATTAGTTTCACGGGTACCGACCGTCGGTCTGAGAGACCGCTATCAAATTTGACTAATTTATTGTGACTAAGACTACGCATGTATCCACTTACAACTCACGCATATGACTGTACGTTAAGTAACTTAAAGGTACACGAGACGATAAATTTCCGAAAATACCCGAAATTGCACAAATGCATTTTGTAAATTACGTAGCGGTCTCACAGACCGGGGATCGGTAGTTAAGGGTTAAAGTAAAAATTAAGTTGGAACTATCTACATTAGTTTTGACGTATACGAATGATATAACAAAGTAGTTCTCAAACTTTCGTCTTATTCTTTCTATTTCAACTGAAGATATCGGAAGAAGGAACTAATACTGTCCTTCTTATATACAATTTCAACTTGATAACTGTAGCCGCCAAACACCTATATATTTAAATATAAATGTATAATTTGGACTAAAATTGAGTTACTATTTTTCGTGTAAATTCATGTCGAAGTGGTTGCCCACCCAAGTACTGACCACGCGCGAGGTTGTTTAATTTCGGTGATTGGACAAGAACAGGTGCTTTCGAAATTCGGAATTCCGTGTGAAACCTTTTTCTCATAATCAGCTTGCACTCATTGTGATTGCGTATCTATGGAGATGATTAGTGGTAGCAGTTTATTTATTTTTAGACTAGAAAATCTTACTGTAAGTAAGAACAAGCTACTAGTACTAAATAAAATAAAAGTAACAAACTTTGTTTTACACCAAAGTAGATTCCAAAACAACCATGAAAAAAGTTTTTGCGTGGAAAAATAACCTATATTAAATTAAATATTGATATTGATTGTACACATTGTCTGCATCGATAATAGAATAATCTCGTAATCACCCATTGCACATAGGATCCTGAAAATAAGTCAGTCCATATGTTTTTGAACAAATTTTTATTTTATTGGATATATGTAAATAAACTTGAAATTTAGTTATCTCAAGAACTCAAAAGAAGAGACCTTAAATAATCCAAACCTGGGCCAAATAATTACAACAGCTTCTATTAAGAAATTATCACTTATAAACAGTTCACTATAAGTCTATTGTTATAAAACATTTTGAATATGCATCCTTTGATGATTTTTGTACCTATTCTAATTTTGGTACTAAAATAGATAGAAGAATAATTTAAATTTATGTAGTAATCAGTATTGAAGTGATCTTTAGTCAAGGTCGTATTATCTTGACAAGAATCCCAAGAAAGTAGAAAACTAAATTGACACAAATATCTAGTTGTAGAACAAACGTTTGCTGAATTGTTTTGGATTTATTTCTAATTGAATAAAATGCTAGTAGAACTTCAGTCATAAATAAATATCTACTAGACATTTTTCGCAAATGTCAAAATAAAATCAAATTTTATTAACAGTTTTTTATTATTCCATATATTTTTTAATTTCCAGATTATTAAATTTACCATTGTCTAAATAAAATTTTGATAAAGAACTGCAAAATATTAAGCAAATTGCATCATACAATGGTTTTCAGGAATAAATTGTCGCAATCATAGTTAGGAAACATAAACATAAGTTAAACATTAGGAACTAGTAATAGTAACATAAAAAATTGTCAAATTACCAAATTATCCTACACACCCAAGAGGTCTTCAAAAAATATTTTCAAAGTTTGATTGTAAAACATTAATTTTTAGTAGTAATAATTTGCAAAATCTTTTAGGCAATCCAAAAGACCCAATAGAAATGTGTGATAAATCGGGAATCTATAAAATAAATTGTAAAGTTTGTAACCAAGTATACAGGGTGTCCCAGAGATCACTCCTCAGGCTTATATTTCCGTTATTTTTTATGTTTTTATTATTTTTTTTAAATTTTTGTGAATGAGACTAAATTCTCTATAAGATAAGTAAATACAATTTTTAAATTCTGCACTTGTATAATGGAAGCAATATTCAACTTTTTTTTCAAATAGCATAATATATTTTTTTTTAATGTTTCGGATAGTACCTTTTATTCTCTTTACAACCATATAAAAAAATATGGGTCTTACATAATTTTTTTTAGAAAATACGATTAATAGTTGAGTTGAGTTTGCCATGGAAATAACTGATTTTTTGTCATTTTATCTAAGAGCCTATAAAAACAATTCGTAAAATTAGTTGTCAAATTGGTTTTCCTAATTTTTAGTGTTCCGTTTATCATAATAAATATGAATTATACCAATTCCAAAATGTGCGACATGATGGTAATGTGATTATTATTATTTTTGTTATTATATTATAAAAAAAATTCTATTTACTTATCTTATAGAGAATTTAATTTGATTTACGAAAATAATAAAAAAATAAGAAATAGCAAAAATACAAGCTTGAGGAGTGATCTCTGAGACACCCTGTATATTTTGATAAACAAAACACTTAAAAATTAGGAAAATCAGTTTGACAACTCACTTTAAGCATTGTTTTTATAGGCTCTTAGATAAAAATGACAAAATCAGTGATTTCTATGGCAAACCTACCTCAACTATTAATTGTATTTTTCTAACAAAAAATTCTAATGTAGGACCCATATTTTCTTATATGGTTGTAAAGAAAAAAAAAAAGTACTATCAAAATATTAAAAAAGTATATTATGCTATTTGAAAAAAAAGTTGAATATCGCTACCATTATACAAGTGGAGAATTTGAAAATTGTATTTACTAATCTCATAGAGAATTTAATTTAATTTACAAAAATTAAAAAAAATAATAAAAAAATAAAAATAACGAAAATACAAGCCTGGGGAGTGATCTTTGGAATACCCTGTTATATAGGGCAAAACTAAGAGACCTATTAAAACTCGTTTAAAGGAAAACTTAGCTCATGTCAATTATCATCGCTCAGACAAGTTGCCATGCATATGCTTGAAAATAACCATAGAGTAGGTAACAATAAATTAAGAAAGTAGATAATAAAAACGAATTTGATTTTGATGAAAGTATTGAAATTTTCAAAAACAAATGTTTGCTAATGAATTATGATGATCATGGACCACTAGAGTTTTTGCAATTATTTGATCTTATATAGGAATCAATGAGACGTAACGATGCGTTACACGCAGATAGTATACATAAGCTTTATTTTCCTTTTATTGTTAGTGTTTGAGTATAGTTTTTTAGTGTTTTTTTGTTGCAGATAGACGCTTCAGTTAGAGTTCCATTCCTTTGGTTTTTAAGTATTCTTTTAATGCTTCCCACCATCTCTTCCTCGGGTTATATTTGGTTTATTATATAATTCATATAATTCTGTATTTGTCATTTTCTTCCATACTATCTTCTTCCATTCATATATCCTTCTTAGCATTCTTTTTCCCATACTTCCAAAGTGGTGTGTGCCTTCTTTGTCGTAGTATCATAGCCGTAAAGAACTGTCGGTTTTAATATGGTCGTATAAACTTGCAGTTTTGGATTTCTCGAGATGTTCTTATTTATTTCTCTATTTAACTTTCTTCTTTACATTTATTTGTTAATAATACTGCCAAAATACATACCTATATTCTTCTTTCTCATCAAATTGTTATCTTATTTAGATTCCCAAAATGATTTGTTCGTTTAATAATGCTCCTTCTTCATTCCAAATCCCTATTCTCATTTTTGTTCATTACCTTGCCTTTGTTGTTTTGTTCTTTGTTGGTATTGTTTATTTGACCGACATATTTGTCTGTTTTCTATATTGTGACATTCTCTAAATCATGGCCAGCAAAAAGCCCAGATTTTAACATTATCGAAAATGTTTGGGCTCGAATACTTGCTGTTATCCGAAAACAACAAGGGCAAAATTTTATACCAGTAAACCGTAATGCACTAATTGCAGCCATTGATACCGCATGGGAAACGATTAATATTAATTATATTGATACCTTGATAGCGTCAATGAGCAGACGCCTCCAAGAATGTATCAATAATAATGGAGGTCACACCCATTATTGATTTCTTATATTTATTTATATAGTAATACCTTTATTTAAAAAAAAACGTTTTCATTTAATTTTAAACTATAACTTGGTATCTTAATTATAATTATGTAATAAATTCTTGTCAAAAAACTAAATATATACGTTGACAATAAGAATTGCCTTAGTTTTTATTTTCACTTTTATATTAACTACAGAAAAAATGAAACGTCATAAAATATACATTTTGTAAGGACTAAATATTATGAATAGAGAGTTTAATGATTTTTTTAATAACTTACAATAATTAGTAGGTTAGATTTATTTAAAAATAAGTAATAATCAGTCAACCCAAATAACCATGTTTAGTTTTTGATTTAATTTAAAAGTTATTGCTTGTAGACGTTTTTAAATCAAAATTATTTCTAATTTTATTTTGTAAACATTTCCTAAACAAAATTTTGATTCGATAATTAATCGAGCTATGGTGTTTAATTAGCGATACCTTCAAATATATTCTTTAAAGAAAAAATTAAGTAAGCAACGTAAATTACCTATTTTCTAAAACGTGCTTAGTGTAATGATTCATTCTACAGTCCTTCTATAAGATAACCCCTGCTGAGACTACTTGCTGTTAGAATTGTAAATGATACCCTTAAGCCCGCTTCACAACGTGCAAACTTTTGTTTACAGAAATTGTGGTGTCCAAGTTTTAAATTTCATGTGTGTACATATTTTTCGATAGGTTTTTTTCTTACCTTTTTTGTAGTTTCCAAATCTTTTTATTTGTTCTATACCGGTATTGCTGTATCAATGTTTATGCCAAGATATTGTAGTATGGTTATTATTTTCTCATTTGACTGATTCTCATTTTTCCTGTTCTTGCAAATTATTCATTTTACTGTTATATTCTTGCTCCTTACTTCTCTTTCAATTGTTTCAATTTTTAATTTTCTATTGGGAATTTTCATAATCTCGTACAACTACAACTGTTACTTTTAATGACATTTACGTTTCAAAATTTACTAATGACATCAAAAATGGTGGTTTCCATTTGAAAAAATTGAGTTTACAGTTATTTGTGATGTCAAAGTTTGAATGAAATTTTTTGGACGTTCTGTACAATGATTCGGGCATTGAGAATGAATCTTATTAGGACCGTACTCAGACTTTAACACCTCTGAAAATAATTTTTATCTCTTCGATAACTTCCACGGTACACTAATTTCTTTGCTACCGTACACCTATTACAAATTTTAAAATTATGCCGATAATTTGAAAACCGCTGAAGCTATCAAAATAAATTACGGGTCAAGTGTACGGTAAATTAGTTAGTGTAGAGATATTCGACGGTGCAAAAACAGGGGTGTTCCATTTAAAAAAATCAACTTTGGTTCACTACGTTTTTCTGATTTACCCTGTATATATGAAAATATTTTTAAAATGTGCAACTTTTAGTTTATTAGGGAAACCTGTTCACACTTTTTCGGACAAGTAGTCTGGTAGCCCATAATCGGACAATTACACACTAAATGGACACACTGAACAATACAAATTGTTTGATAAAAAATGTTGTACAATAAATAGCAAATTAAGAAGATTCATGCCTAAAGAGTTATTGAGAAATAGAATCTTGGTCAAAGTCGTATGAATTTTTTTGATTAGTAGTAGAGTAAAAATAACATTAAAGTTATTCATGTTGCATTTATCAAACTTTAGTAATGCCATTGTTTTAGTACAATTTCAATGAGCTTCATATTATTATGGTGTTGAATCAAGAATACAGTTAATAAGATAATTGATAATAAATTTTAATTAGTACGAGTTTATAAAAAATTACTCCTTTATAAATATATAAAGTATAAACGTCGATTCCAATATATGAGAAATTTACTCCACTTCTTATAAATAAGATGAAACTGAAAAGACTGAGCACTTAAAAACATGTCTCGGCATATGTTGATACTAAATTAGAATAATTGAGAAGTTAAATCAGTTTAATAAGCCCAAAATTGTACATGTGTAAGTACAACAGCAACAGAAGTAACAAGAATTTTGATAACGACTTAAGTACTGAAGTATAATAATTTTTCATGTAAGAACTGAAAAATAATTTATAGTGTCAATATTTTTCTCTAAACATAGAAAATGTACTACATTCGTAGCGACGTATTCTAGCTTTAGGGCACAGTTTTTTATAATAAACATGTTCGTCCTGTTATTGAGAATATAACTTAAAACATGAAGTGGTGACAATGTATTTAATAACATAACGTAGGTTATTTTTTAATGCTATATAGAAAAATTTGATTAAAATTTAGTTCTAATTTTAAAACAATTACTTTTGCAACTTATCTTTAGTTTAATTATTTTTACCAAAAATGTTATTCGATATGATTTTTATAATGTGGAAGATTTAAAAAAAATATTTTCATAAAAGCTAAATATATTTTTAATAGTTTCACAAACACAATAAAATAGTCATGATCCTATAAATCCTAATTGATTATGTAAACCTTGACATTAAGTTCAAAAGTCAAACTCGTAAATTAATAATTTAACTTAAGCTAACTTTAGATTTACTTCATACCAATTTCGGTCTATTATTTCCATCACGTAAACCTAACGTAATTATGAAAAGTTACAGAATACTTAAACAGTACACAAAGAAACTAGTGTTTTGCGCAGAACTCTACATTGTGCTGATACTGACAAACGTGCAAAAGAATATCGAAAGTGTGCAGTGCCATAAAACATTTTGTTAAAAAAGTAAAATAACAACATATAGAAACCAATACCGTAAATGTAACTGTTTTAAGCTTAAAACGGATCGACGTACCTGGTTGTAGATTATTATATTATAGACAATAAAATTTCCATAACTTTGATTTGTTGTAAGATTGATATATTTGGAGATTTGCTTAAAACACTTACTCTCACGTGGTTGTCATAAGAAAAATGTGTAGAAGAAATATTTCTGTAAATTGAAAATTTATGTTGCTTAATCGGACTGTTTTATTCATATATCGTGTTTACATATTTTAGAAACGCCAATATACACAAAATACTAACTCTAATTTGTCACAAAAAGTTAACAAAAAGGGATGTTAAAATTTTCGGTTTAGAAACCGTCGCAAGACTCATCATATTGTTTATAAAATGTCAAATAATAATAATAAGTGCTTGGGAAAGTGAAGTAAGGCACATGTTTAAAGTTTTGGATTGGAATCAGCTACGTAAGAATTCAAAATTGTGGTTGTGAGTGTGAGTTATTGACGTGTTCAGAATTTTAAAAATTTGACGTTTTTGGGTCGAAGGATCTTAAAAACATCCCGAGTTTATTCTTCTTGTTATTTTTTCTTGTAACGTCAGAAAGTAAATATAAGATTGATTGTATAAATTTCCTGTTTTGGTCAAAAAGTGTATACGGGATAAGCAGAATGGGTGTCCGCATGGCTCAGTCCGTTTACTTAATTGTTTTCGTTGTGGCATAGTGCCAATGCTCAAGTGAATACGACGCCTTTATACTTCCGTGTCCAAGTGATTTCCGAAAAAATCGTGTTCTTGTCTTAGCAACATGCCAAAACGCAAACATCTAATTTTATTTATTCTGACAATAAAAACGCTCCATCCGTTACTAGTGTTTAAATAAATAACTAGGCTGGGATAGAATTTAATTGAATTAATTATTTTTACAGTGTACATAATAATGCAGTAAAATAACGCGTGGCGGAGTGAAAGTAAGTGTCATTGTATTTAACTTAATTTGTTTACTTTACAAGCTGATAGAAATGTATTTACAAGAGCTACCGAATTGGTTTTAATGTCATATGATAGCACAACTTATCAAGTTTTTACTGACATAATTTTATAGTACCTAGTTTATCATCGCGTGCGCTAGCGTAGTTCATATCAAAATAGCTGCTTTCACAGGTGCTGAGCGTGTTCGTTTTGTGTTTTTGTTCAAAAAAACTTAATCTGCGTAGATTGTACGTACCAGCTTCCAATCTCGCTGAGCTCCAAAACCGAATCACCGGCGCAGCTGCGTCAGTGGCACCGGATGTACCGCAGCGTGTATGGAAAAATATTGATTTCATGTTGAATGTCTGCTGCATGACCAATGAAAGCCACATTGAACCACGTTGACTGAATAGTAAAAACTTGATGAGTTGAGCTATCATATGACATTAAAACCAATTTTGTAGGTCTTCTAAATAAAATTCTACAATGGCATTTCGAAAAGTAAAGATACAATGACTCGCATTCCTTAGAAAAATATTTAGGCAGTTACATCTTATTGACTGGATTATTTTTCGACATAATCACCCCCGTTATCTAAACATTTGTTAAGTCGGTACACAAGCTTTTGTATCCCACAGTCATAGAAGGTTGCCGCTTGTTGTCTGAACCGCATTTTAACTTCATCTTTGATCTTATCATCGTCGTGGAATGATTTTCCATCATTTTGTCGATTCATAATGTTACCATAAACAGAAATAATTTCTTTGTGAATATCTGCTGGTAGCTGACCTTTTGCACGAAGAAAACGTATGACGGACCCCACTTCGCATTTGGCGGGATTCTGAATGGGTGCAGCCATTTTAAACACAATCTACTCTAACCAAAATTAACGTTGAAATGCTGAACGAACGAAAGGAGAAAGCTAACGGTTCAAGGTTAACACCTGTGTTGCCAACTTGCTCGCCAAAACTTTTCCTCTGGCGTCGGTGTATCTTTACTTTTCAAAATGCTCTCGTATAAGCTTGTAAAGTTATAAAGTCATTAGTATTAAACTAACGAGTCACCGAAACTTGGACACAACGTCGAAACGAATTGTTGGATACATCGCGGAAGTTGGAACACAATCCCAAAATTGGACACAACGCCGAATTCAGTAATTGGATATATCGTCAAATGTAGACACATCGTCCAAAAGTAAAAGTGACTCTATAGATCGGAAATCGGGAGTTGAAGCCGAAACTACATTCAATTTTGCAGAAATCTTAACAATGTTGATAATTCTAAAGTTCTTAATTGGACACATTGCCGATGCACACAACACCGAAACTCTGACACAACGAATTGCTAAACGCATCGTCGAAACTGGACATAACTCCAAATCATATTTTTGAACGTGTAGGTGTTGAAAGTAGGTAAAATGTTGACCATCATCAAACACCTACCACTGATATTGAACATGTAATTAGGAGATTTATAGAAAGAAAATAGGTCAAGACATCTAGGAATTAACTTCGTCTAACGTGCCAGAGATGTATTTTTGTACAACATTGTGTGAAGTCTCTTTTAAGCTGTTTTGTTATTAAATTTAAACATTTTTGTTTAAAGTGTGGTGTACACATTTTGAACTTGTGTTTTACATTTCTACTTAGTTTACACACTCTATAATAACTCTAATTTTACTATAGAAGAAAGACATTTTCTTAACTTGGGCACATACATTTCAGCAGAGGTAATGGCATTTAAGTTGTTTTAATACCTCACCATACCTCTCCTAAACTATGGCCTCTAGAAATTGTTTTTCTTTTGCAGATTAAAAATTGCTTGTAGCCAAGAATGTGATACGTACATAAAATCCAAACAACACACATAAATTTTTCCAACCGATATCGCATAATTACTTAGGAATGCTTAAATTTAGGAAGAAGTGACTGAATCGTTTTGTATTCAGTGATGAAGAGTTAACTGATACCTCAACTGAAGAAATTCCATCTTGTTTGACGCATCTTACATCTTCTGACACCAAAAAATAATAATAGTTATCATCATCTCTATATTAGAGTTTTTGACAACACACTAATTCCTTAGATATCTTGATAAAACTGGCCCCAGCCAGTCGAAACGTCGATAACTAAAGGTTCTCTGTTTCACTGACTCGTTACCACTTCTAACAAGAAAACCCAAACATTATTAAACTCATTACTATTTTAAAAAAATTAAGCAGTCTCCATCATCACTTAGTAAAATATCTGGCCCATCTACTTTTAAACTATCATTTCAAGAATTTTCTTTTTAATCTAAACTAAACTACAACACTTCTTCACATACAGAATCAAATCTTTCTTCGCCATTACGTCTAGAAGTTTTAGGAGATAATTAGGTGATGATAAAGACAAGACCGTACAACCCACAGACATAAGTTTTGCTGATCTTTTGTCATTACACAAATAAAAAAATGATAGAATATAAAAAGAAAATTAAGCGGTATTTCAACTAAGATAAAAAGAAGTCCAAAATGTCGTTTATGCCTCAGTGCCTTGAAGCGGCTCTCGCTATTGTGACGATGCCTCAATGCTCACATTTTCTTATTTCATTTTCACAATTTATGTAACTAAAAATGAATGCAAAAAATTCAGAACTAATATTTCTTTTCTAGTTGCCCTCTTATACCTAATTATTCACGTTAACATTAGGATTTCTTTATCTGGAATAATAACATAAAAACAATAAAAGGTTAAAATCGTCGTGATCCGAGAACTCTAAAATGCTACTTCTCAAAATAAAAGAATAAATGTTATTACTATAATTCATTCAGCCAACACACGGAGTTAAGCCACTCCTTCATTAATTTGTGATAATTTGAACCAATAAACGCAGAAACCACATCACACTATGTAACTCTATATAAGCGCAAAAATTCAAAAATTTTTATTCGTAATAAAGTAAACCAAGTATTTTAATAAATCATTGTTCTATAATCAATGAATAAATAGACATTTCTAATATTTAGTATGTATAACGATTGTCTCGCATTCTACATAACCCCACATAACCTAAAGTTGTGGTAACAACTTTGTTGCGCTGGTAATTTTTTATAAAAACACAACAAATAATTATGTGTATTTATGAAATATACTAAGTGACATAGAAAGAAGAACACCCAGTAATAATGAATTCATTTGAACAATTTTTGGTATACTAGTGTATACGAATTAGATTAGTAAACGATCACAATTTGATAAAAATTAAACTGTTAACTTCTTCAAAAAACTTAATAATGTATCGCTTCACCACGGTGTCTTGTGCACTCATTAACACGTCTGGGCATACTTCTAACGAGGTGATCGATTTCTTCTTGAGGTATCTCATCCCACGCTATCTGTAACTGATGCTGCAAAGCCGCTAGAGTTTGTGCAGGGTGAGGTAAATTGTGTAATCTTCTTCCCATAATATCCCAGACGTGCTCGATGGGCGAAAGATCGGGAGATCTTGGTGGCCAAGGCAACAAAGCAATTTGATTGGCCTCAAAATGAGCCAAAGAAACCCTAGCAACATGAGGTCGTGCGTTGTCTTGTTGGAATGTGCTGTTGGGGAAGGTACAATATGGGGGTCTACGACCTCCTGGATGTAGCGCGCAGCGGTCATGTTACCTCTAATGAAGACCAAAGGTGACTTATTTCCAATAGCAATAGCTCCCCATACCATAACTCCAACTGTGTGGTGCACATGCCTATTCACAGAAAATTGGGGATCTTGTCTTTCACCGCGCCGTCTTCTCACCCTTGCACGACCGTCATGCATACCCAAACAGAATCTGGATTCATCACTAAAGACAATTGAATTCCATTCTTGGTCCCAATTTGCCCGTTCTCTACACCACGCTAGACGATAACGTCGATGTTCTGGTGTCAGTGGTAGCACAAAAAGGGGACGGTATGAAAAGAGCCCAAAGGTTCTTATCCGTCTATAAACGGTTCGCATCCCAATCCGTCTTCCATGTTCTTCAAACCACTGGTCTGCAATCTCCCGTGTAGAAGAGAAGCGGTCCCGTAAAGCCAATAGTTTAAGACGGCGATCTTCGCGTTCTATGGTTCTTCGACGATTTCCTGTACCTATCGCTCTTCGTGTACGGCCCTCTTGGTTCCATGTAAATCGCTTAATTCATTGTTTTAGGCCTACTTAATCGTAAGTGTTTTTGAATGAGGTTAACAAAACAACCGCTAGGGCAATATGGCTAAAAACTGATCGATTTTTATCTTAATATAAACAAATATAATCCCAAAAAATTTACAAAATATTCATTATTACTGGGTGTTCTTCTTTCTATGTCACTTAGTATAATTATTCTCAGTAAATTCTAAAAAATATAACGATATTCAATTATAGAAATTATAAATAAAAGATTTCCTCCAAGGAAACTTGATCCGGCAATGTCCCTAAGGCACTTGCAGCGTTCCCTCGTTGGATTGCGATGCTGATTCTCTGCACAAAGAAAGTCTTTGCCCGTGGGTTACCGGAAATCTGTCGTAAAGAGTATCCTAACGTCTGAATGAAAGTCTTGGCTTCCTTCCTGAATGGTCCTAAAGTCTTCACAGCAAATGTAACGAAATGATGGCTATCAAGTAAATCTTTATACTTCTTCAGCTTGTTCCGTTCTGCGATTTTAGCAGCGGTACCTGTCGTTTTGAAGGTTCCTTCAATGTGTGAGGGGGCAAGGGTGTCTGTGCAGGTCGAATCCCAAGCAAGCGATTTACCATTCATCGAAGGCACAACAGTAAATCTATCAAGTCTCCGTTCATTATCTAAAGTTAAACCTTGTGGTTCGAGAATAGCTGGAAACTTGGCTGAGTTGAGAACCCGTTTGATGATATCATTCAACATGTGTTTCGGACATGACGTCCTAGACTGGAACGGCAGGATAAACCATGAATCCTATTGGAATGTACTGCTTCTTATAAAATATAAATGAATAAATAAATGATGTAACAACTTGACATGTCAAATGTGTTTATAAATTAAGTACTGAACTTTCAGAAGTAACAAAAGGAACAGTTATAAGTTATAAAATTCCCACAATTGCCTACCACCAAAGAGCGAAAGACGAAATCAAATTTCTTAAACTACAAATCTACGTTACAAATTGAACAAACGTCTATACAAATTATTAAGCAATTGTATCACATATGTACATTATGAGAGCTAATTCTTACTTTTAAAAAAACAATTTTGTATCGTGTTATTTATATTTAACTTGATGAATCAGATTCAGATGAAGAAGAGTCATCACCCAAATGAATTATTAACCGTTCCACGATGATGTCCATTGCAATGTCGACCTGCCACATTTTTTCCTCTTCACCTTGTGCATGACGAATGGCGTTTTTCCAATTGTCTGCAGAAACATTTTCTATAGCTTGTTGAAATAATTGATGAAGATCTTTCATTTTAAATGTTGTATTCTTCATTGCAACTTCTCCTTTTACTTGACCCCATATCAATTCGATAGGATGGAATTCGCAGTGGAAAGGAGGCAATCGCAAAACTGTAAAACCCTGGGTTGACGATTGTTGTGTCTTTCCATACTTTGCTTACTGTATGGCCAGCGTTCATCCAAGTTTCATCTAAGAAGTACAATTTCTTCCCATCTTCTCTGTGTTTTCAAAGTTCTCTCAAAAAAAAACGTCTCATCCATGCAATGATCTCGGTTTTTTGTTTAAGAACACTATTGCGCGATCTTTTTGTGAACCGGTAACATCAATATGAAGAAGGATAAATAATCAATTTGTTTACTCACCGAAATCCAATTTCCTTCATTAATTTACTCAAAGTAGTTCGTTTAAATTGCGGTAAATCTTCATTTTCCTGTAATGCTGCCAACATTTTGTTCGGAGCTGTTTCTCTCAAAAAAAGAATGAATTAAACGTCGAAGAGCAGTTTTGGTTCTATTATTAATGTTATCTAAAATTGCTCGTGTTCTACGGTAAACTTTTGGTGCATGAAGTTCGTGTTTTTCTTGGTATTCGTGGAGAATTTTAAATACACTCGAAACACTAATACTTAAATTGTAATCGTTAGATAAGTTTTAATAACACCTTTAAAATTACCTGCTGCTTTTGCTGTAAACTCAACAAGTTACGTTTTATAGTTATCGGGGTGCTCTTCACTGCTAGCCTTAAAGATGCGTTCCTTGTCGTCAACCGAAAAATGATGGGCTGTTCGTTTCTTCGGTGGAGAAAAAGCCGCAGCTTGATTCATAATTAATTGAAATTAATTATAACCTAAAAATAAAAATTTTGTTTATTTATTCAATAATGAATGATTTCTCTACGTACATGAATATAAACACAAATGTACAGCAAAGTATTAAGAAATACTGTTGGTAAATGGAATAGAAACGAGGAGGAAACTACTGATATGAACCAAAAGCAATGTGACAACCAAAACGTCAAAAAAGCGCAGGAATATAATGTTGGTTGTAATACTGAGTTTAAAATTTAAACGAATAATAGTATATTATGCTACTAGGAGTAGAACGCATTCTTTTTGTGTTGAGCGAAGGTATTGCGGCCGAAGCGCAGCTGAGGCCGCAAAATACTTTGCGAAACACAAAAGGCGTTCGACTCCGTGTAGCATATACTATTTCTTCTTCAAGCGTAAAAAACCAAATTCTTGAAGTAATTAAGGTGGTTTTAGAATGAATAGGCAACAGCTTTAACTCAATTTTACAACTGTCAAACATGACTGTCAAACAACATTATTTTTGTTGTGTGTATTAACACGGTTTGTAAAAGGAAAATTTTTGTATTAATTTGTAGAGTAAGAAAGAAAGCTATAATTATTTAACAATACAACAATAATAATAATTAACTCTTATTTCAGATGAAAACTTAAAACAAACATTCTTTTGTAGTAACTATATAGTGGAAAAAATACCTATTTCTTATTTATAGTAATATTAAAGGTACAATTTTGTAATGTCGAGTTAATAATATTTAATCCACTACTTGTTGTTTTAGAACTGACATTGACGTCATTATAGTCGTGATGGATTTCATATTCACTTGACTGGAATATGCTCGATGTTGCGGTGGAACTACTAGGCCTGTTAAGATCACCTGATGTTACGGTAGATGTGTTACCTTCATCGCACCCTAATATTCTATTGGCAATTTCACGTTTGTTTGAAAGGGAGTCTTCGATGTATCCCTCAGCTACATTGTTAGATTTCCATCCACCGTGTCTTTTAGAGTGGTAATGTCTCCACCATTGTCAACTAACAATGTAGCTGAGGTTCGTCGCAGTGTATGACCAGTGTATTCCTCTGGATTAGGTAGTTTTAAAAAAGTTGCCACTTGTTTTGGTATACCTGAAATTTTATGTATCCCCATAACGACACGGTGGCATCTACCATTTTGGTATTTTAAAAAGAATCTTGTTATGTTGATGTCATTAGGTCGAAGTGTCATATATTGTCTACATAAATTTAAATAAAAATCTCCAACTATGGTAAATGTCCGTGACTTATTCGTTTTAGTATTAGGAATTTTTACTAGTATTATACGTTCCAGGTCTTCGATATCCTGTATTCTTAAATTGACTAGTTCGTCGCAACGACATGCCCCACTAACTCCGAATATTAATACGATCTAAGAAAATAGTATCTACTTTAGCGATTGAAAAAGTTATATTTGAAATTACCTTCATGGCCAAATATTCATTGTTTGGCGCATTTTGTAAAAAGTTATTAAAATGTTCTTTTGAGAAAACTTTTGCTTTTTTGGTTGATACCCATCAGCTTGGCACTTCAAGAAGGAAATTAATTTTGCGTAATTTTTAAGTTTATGTCATGTTTAATATTTAATTGGCACTTTAGCATGGAATATTGTGCCCATAATGACGAACTTTTCATAGTTTTCGCCAAATGGGAAAAATACGCTAACATAACTTTTTCTGTGTAATTGATTATATTATTTTCTTGCGCCCATTTCAAAAATTTATTGTAAGGAAAATCATATATTTTGTGCGATTTGTTGGGGATCAAATTTTCAACTAAGGCATCGGCGATTTGTTTTATTTTAGGTGGAGTTCCTTCAATTTGCGACATTTTTAAAAGTTTAAATTTTAAATGGCGTTTCTGCTTAAAAGTGCTAATACCTCTACCGGCAAACTAAGTTACTAATTGAGCGTAAAATAATAATATTATTGTACGCCGTAAAATAATGTAGTTGTTCTATATATTCAATGCGGTATAGTAAAATTCATATTTTAGCACGCTTGAAGAAAAAATAATTTTATTAAAAATTTAGTGCGGATTTGTAGGGAGTGGCTAACTCCGTGTGGTCGGTGAACGAATTATAGCTCAGGACATTAATTTGCTTGCTTCCTGTCATTGAACACTAACTGCATAAGAGAAAGAGATCACATACAAGAACAGGATACTACATAATTATATTTATTTTTCCAGGCACGAATAGCTGTTTATATCTGACTGAATAAAAATTGTGAACGACTAGCATTATATGCACATACCTAGTATCTTCCGACATTTTGTAATTAACACAATAGTATACGAACGTTGTTCTATGTATATTAAGTACTAGTAGGGTACATAACTGTACAATGAAAAAAATACATCTTTTAGCATGTAAGTACATATGTAGCTTTTTATCATGGCTTCTAATTTTGTGAAAATTTTGCGTAAAGTTTTGTGTCTAATAAAGGTATTGAACGACTTCAAAAAGATCATATGTTCCAATTTAGATTTTCATTAACTAAAGCATATGAAGGTACCCGTGTATCTCACTGGATAATGAAACAAGGGTCATTTGTAGTTAACTAATCTAATTTTAAAACCGTTTACGTAATCTTCTTAACATACGTATATTTTACTTATGTAACATTATTTACTTAAAGTAAATTTGGAAATTGAAAGTTTTGTTTAACTTGACTTGAACTAGAAAACTTATTGGCAATAACAGGAACGTATAGTTTACTTTAATCTGTATAAAATGTGTTTAAAAGAATTTTTAACAATTTTTTAAAGACTAATCTTTGGAGGGTAAAGAAAAAAGACAATAAGGTTGTTCACTTTTAGACTGTATAACACTTCTCTTGAGACACCTTTTTCATTTTTGGCATAATATTTAGCATGCGTGAAAATTAACATTTCTATCTTGGATACATAATTTTTATTATTATCATTTTTATAAATTTTAATCCCTTTTTTTTTAATTTGGGTTTTTCTATGACGCTACCTGTACGTTTAAATTTTAAATTCAAAATTGTTATGAATCAATATATTACATATTTTAGAGGATCACGATATATTTGATTTGAAATTTGCAAATTTTTCTTTGAAATGTGGCCAGTACTAAAAGCGTTCCGTTTGAAAGGCAGTTGTATTCACATGGTATCAGTAACTTGTTCACATAACTTTACATTTCATTATTATTAAGGTTTCCTTCAGTTAATGTACGAGACGCATATAATAAAGTGTGTTGTTGAAACGATTAATTCGAACCACAAATGCGTTTTACTTATGTAGTTTGATAGAAGAGTTAATCGATAGTTTGCAGAATGTATCTGTTACGGTTTTATTTTCCAAATTTTGGACGTATGTCGTGAGTCGTCTTAAAACGTGTGTCGTATTTGGCGCGCATGTTGCTAATTTTCTATTGGTGGAAAATATAATTAGACTGAATTTTCTAGACGTACACCGGACATCTTCCTTTTCGTTTGATATACGCGGGTGTTTTTAGCATACTTCTTGAAGTGAAATTTTCACAAAAAATGGGTTTCACGATTTCCAATTTAAATTGGTGTTTAAGTTTAATCCGACTAAATTCACCGTGAGTATATTTGGTTTTCTTTCCTATTTGTATTAATTCTAATTGCTACATATGCTTTTAGCACGTTGCGTTCGACCTTACGTTCTCGTTGTGTATTGTACTTGGATAACTTTTTGAGGGTGCTGAAATGGCTGATTAAGAACCTTCCCTATCAATAAAAGACAACAACACGGTTTTGCATTAATTAAGCTGCAGACCACCGGTGAATACCACGTCTACAGGGGTTGGTTATGTTGCATACTTCCAGCGAGGGAGGCAATCGCCTTCTGTTTTTCTCCGCACACCTCCTCTAAGTGGAATCCCTGGTACTATCTAACTTCCTCGAACTGTCTATTCTGTTTTTTGTTTTTTTTTTTTTTTTTTTTTTTTTTTTTTTTTTTTTTTTTTTTTTTTTTTTTTTTTTTTTTTTTTTTTTTTGTTTTTGTTTTTTTTTTTTTTTTTTTTTTTTTTTTTTTTTTTTTTTTTTTTTTTTTTTTTTTTTTTTTTTTTTTTTTTTTAGACGTTTGTTTTTAATCAGTTTAATATGGGGTGGGGGCGGTTTATTAGAGCTGTTGTCGCGGACACAAAAGACCTTTGGGTTTGCGACAGGTACTTACCCTTTCATTCTAGTTTAAGTTTAGCCTAATTGCTGTGTGTAAGTGATATGTGTACGCAGAGCCTTAATAGTAGCGCCAATCATCAATTAGAATGATAATTTTAACTCGAGCGTAACTAAAGCTTACCTGAAATTAGACACATTAATTGCGAGTTTCATTTATTGTAAGCGAGGCTGCTGCTAACTCACGTAACTATATGCGACAGTCTCTCTATTTCTGACATATTCTCCTTTTTTAAGATTTGTTTGTTGTACTGAATTTTCTGTCTTTCTCTCTGGTTTATGTTCGATTTAGCATATTAGATTTTAAGTAAAACCTGTTGACCGTGTCGGTGATATTTATTTCTTTATCCAGCAGGTGGCGCCTTGTTAGACCAGTGGTCTAATTTCTTATAGTTCTTCAGGGTTCTACGCTACTCTCCGACAAAGCCGGACGCTGCTGCTCTAACTACTATATATATTCTTATCCACCACGAATTTAGTGCGCTACATCGAGCCGAATTCCCTTTAGTTTTTTTTTTTCTCAGGTTGTTCCGCTAGAGCCGTCGCTTCTTTTTGTTATTTTGTAAACAACAACCGTTACAAGCTAATGGCTAAACCCAACAAAAGGATTTGGGTAAGAAAATGGCTGACAAGGAGAAGCACTCATTGAGCTCCCAGCATGCTTTTAAAAGAACTCGCCATTAAAGATGTTGAAACGAAACTACTGACACTTAAAACCAAAGCTGGGATCACAACTAAAAAACATGTTGACACAGGTTTATTAACATGGAAGCTGGAGTGGGAGTAACTACTTGTCTCAGTAAATAGACATGATTTTCATTTACTGGAGTGGAATCTTTACTAAAACTAGTGTTGGAATTTAGTACTCAAATATCTGTTCATTCTAAGCAAGTATTAAAATCCAGCACTGGATTTTAGTAATTTATAGAAGTTACTTGCACCACCGATAACTCACTCACGGTTCCCAAGTCTTACATGTTAAATTTCTCATTCTGTTTTAACCACAAAGTTTTCATGACCGCTTGACAACGCTGTGTAGTTTCGCTGTTGGTGAAGTAAGAATGTGAGATAGTAGCAATCAGAAAACTGCAAATTTGAAATTGGAAATGAACTGTAATTATCAAAATTAAAATATAAATGCGGAGGAATTGAAGTTTACGCCAGACTTGCAGCTGTTTTAATGAAAAAGTTAAGTAAAATTGAAATAAAGAATTGTTCTTGAAGTGGTTAAAACAATTTAAAAAATGTGATCATTCGACTTTATCCGATAAAGTCCTCTTAATTGTCGACGGCCACCAAGTCTGAAAAGCCTAGACGTTTTAACATTTGCAAAAGAGGACGGGATTTTGAAGTTTCTCTTTTTTTAGAGGCATATTAATAGAGTTTTCTCGTTCCACATTGCTTACAGTTCAAACACAACTGCAATGCCGGGGGGTTTTTTTTAACCCATAGGGCGTGACATTTTTATGTTCAAGAGATTTCCCCGGTTCTTTAAGCAACTTCAGTTCCTAATAGCAAACGTAAGGGCTAATAAATTCGAAAAGTTGACATCCAAATATAAAAAGAAATAAATGCAAAAGCGATAGCAAAATGGAAATTTAAAGGGCCATAGAATTGAGCATGATGAGGATGATGTGGCTTGTCTCTCTTGTAGTAGATTAAATGCATGAAGTACGATAATTGGTCCCATTGCGTCTGTGATGATGTGTCAGGTGCAAATTTTTTGTTTGTGAAATTTGTCGTTAATTAATTTCGAATCTTTTGGTTTTCTGTGTTTAATAATTGATTTTTTTACTTTTATTGAGCTTTTTGAGAAATTTTACACAAATATTATTTTACCCACGCAGTACCCTAAAGTAACGTTATTTTAAAAAAAATTGTTTAAAATATTAACTATACAGTGTGCCAATTTAAAAACTTTGGATAGACTATATCTCATAAACAACAGATGATATCAAAATCAAAATATACTCAAAACCGTTTATAAGATAAGAAAGGGGAACAAAATTACAGACGACAGAATACAACTAAAAAACGGTAAATAGCAAACCCCTATTTGCACATCATCGGAAAGACTTGTAAAAATGCTTCCGGTAGACAATATACTATCGTTACAACTGCAGCTGAAAGACGGTACCGAGTGCCCAAAGGAGTAATCAAATACTAATGACATTAATATCTCAACTAAAGAACGAAATTTTTGACAGCAACACAATTCAGACAATGATAAACGTGTACACCTTTGTATTGCTGGCTTCGTTCTGCTTATCTTTTATTGAGGCGGGCCTTAGGGTGGTGCTTATGTGCTATAATGAAGGTTTGATTGTGGATATTGTCCGTTCAATTCAAAATATCCCAAGTGTTGTTTGGTTAATTAGTGCTACACCCTGTAAATTATTCTTTACCTCAGTAAAGAGGATTTTTCACAAGCTTTTCGATGATGTATCACAAGTAAGGGTTTGCCATGTTGTTCATGAGATATAGTCTATCCAAAGTTTTTAAATTGACACCATGTATATTGCACTTAATTTTTTTGACCGTAATAAGGTTACGTCATATTTCCTCTTTCAATTGTGACAATGTCGAAACTGCTTAGGGTACGTCATTTTAGGCGCATTTCCCTTACTAAAGTAGGGTGTCAGTTCAATTGAATGTAAGTGTCACAGATCACGGAACTTCTAACTTTAACAAGATCCAATTATTATGTTTGTTTAAGCCCCCTACCATAGAGTAACAGAACTACCATGCAAGTAAACACACTTCCTTTCTTAAAACTATTTTAGTATTCAACATGTGTACATGGATTGAATTAATAATGACGTTAGACCTACTCTACAAACTGATGCTCAGAAGTGAGGAAGATAATGTTTTGCGCTGTATGAGGCTCATATTCAGAATTCAAAATGAACAAAAAACTTTAAAAGGAGTCACCTAGTCCACCGTTGATTACTTGCTTCTACGAAAAGTAGAGCAATTCTAAAGCTGCCATATACGGTTATCGGGCATATGCAACGATTTCAGCACAAAACATTCCTCTACTAGAATAGGCCTTACGAAGACAAGGAATGTTATGTACCCTATTCAAAATTACATCCGTACAAAGAAATCACGCTAAATCAACCTTCTAGCATTGTTACATGATTTTAAATATCCACTTTTCTTATCTAAAAGTAAAACGGGACGATTACATGGACTAACAACAATTTCTTTATGAAGATTAAGCAATACCTTCATTTTTATTTATTTTAGTAGATAAAACCTTTGCTTCAATTTCTGCTCTGGGAAAGCTTTTGATGGCATTTCGTATCAAGTCTATCATATTTTTTCCTGGTATATGATTTCGCTTTTACTCTACCCGATAGATAAAAATTAAAATATCAGGCGAACGCCACTGTAAATAAACCTTCTCTTTCAATAACCCGATTTGGATATTGTTGGATTAAATGAAGATGTTCATTTAACATTTAATCGGACTGACAACTATTAAGGTGGAACTACATGTTCAAAACTGCCGCAAACCTTTTCCCATTCAAGATTTTATTTAAAAAAATGTGGGTCTATAATTTTTCCTTCCACTATTCCACACCATACGTTGAGCTTTCGGCGATTTTGATGTTCTTCTTGACGCATTTAGTCTCGGTTTTATTTGGACCAGTAGTGTGTGTTATGTAAATTTACACTCACTGAGCTAGTGAAAGTAGCTTTATCCGTCCATAATATTGTGATAGAAAATTTGAATAATTTTTCTAAATCATATTTACCAACCAGTAGCAATGGTTCAGCCTTCTATAATCGTCAGTATCGTTTAATAACTGATGTAACACAATGATGTAGGGAGGCATAATAATCTCCTTAAGAATCTTACGAAAAATTGTTTTTGGGATTCGTATCCCGTAGCAAATTTTTCTGATTCTTAAGGTGGGATCGTAATGCACGTAGGACAAAACGAACCATCATCTTTTGGTATTAATACTTTAAACAGTTTTTTTGAGATCGTATTAATAATAATAACTGTGTACCAAAACAACTGTTCTTGATTTTATTTTACTGTACCTTCATTCTCATACAAGAATGAATTACTAAATTAGTATTTGAAAAATATCAATCAGTAATACATTAATCCGTATTATAAACTGTTTTAATAAAGAAAAATGTCTACAACAAAAAACGAATTTAGTAATGATAAACATTCACTAGATGGCAGATTAATCAAAAATCTTTCTCTAAAATATACACGTCATTTTTTGTAAATAACAATATTTTGTAATTTTAAGTTACAACTGAGCTGTGTGCAGCGACATAAAACATTTTGCTCGAAAACGTTTTAAAGCAATTGCTTCCCAGAAAAAATAGTTCAAAGGAAAGTTATAGACAATAAAATTTCCAACAATTTTGCTCTAATGCTCTCATTACTTTTGTATAATTAATATTACTTTTTTTGTATAATTAATATTGGTAGAGGTATTGTTAAAACAATTAGTGTCATGTCATCGCTTACCTCAGTAATTATTTTTCTGATCAGAAAGTACATAGTTTAAACAAAAGTTGTGTACCATCAAATTAGAAACAACTTTTATTTAACGAACAATGTGTAAAGGAATGTTTTGTAAATATTTCAAGAATGGGAAAATCGATATAGGTTATGAACCCTTTAGGGTGGACAAATTATCTTCAAAATTGAAATCTTGTTTACATACGGACGGACGTCGGGACTCCTGACATTTTTTTTTGGTTTATTATAACGTACTAACTCTAATTTGTCGGAAAATGTATTAAAAAAGGAGTATAAAATTTTCGATTTAGAAACCGTCGCATAAATCCCCATCTCAAATTGTTTTACGTTGGCTGGAATTTATTCCAAAATAAAAATTCGAATAGTTATTTTTTAAACGCAAACAATAGTTGGCAAGATTTTAAACTACCTGGCAGTTGATTATAAATTTTATCAATATCGTACATAAAAGAAGAATTTAAATTCTGTTACTATCACCTTTAAGAATACTTGCGCCATACCCTTAATACTAAAGACTCACATTTTTTACATTATAATTTAAAATATGTCAATGATTATTCTTATGAATAATCTTAAACTTGTAATAGTAGTTGGAAGCGCTATTTCTGAAGTTTTTACTTTGATTAAAAAATGAGAAGTTTCTTGATCACCTTAGAACCGAAAACAATAACATTTGATTACATAATTATAATGGATAGATGATGAGTGAACTGGATATTGTATTTGTCAATTGTAATCACCATTTAAGTGTAAAAAAATTTTAATTACACAGTTTAATCATATTCTATTTTTTTTTGTTTTATTCAACTAATGTAAGATACATTAGTACATATGATTGTTTTCCTGTTTAATTACCTACTGTAACCTTATTAATTGTATTATCATCATAATTATTTTGAAACACAAAATATTTTCTTTTAAGTAAAGAGCATTATATAAATTTCATATAAACTTGCAAATGAATTAAATATATCTTACAAGAATTTGCATTCCTTTCTTTAATAACCATGAAATTGTGTCGCCCTCCATTTCGTAACGCTTTATTTAAAGACAAAGACAATTTCATCGATTGTAAAACCTTTTAGTAAATTGTTTTTTCAAATACATTTGTTTTGGTGTACTTAACTACATATACATACTTTTGGAAAGTACAATATCTCTTTTGTATTTTCAATCAATTGTAGGTAGTTTGTTTACTTTTAATACATATAAAATACTTAAAAAGAGACAGAGCAATTGTATTGGAATGAAACGTTTCTAGGCGCCTTTTTAATCAAACTATTTTTACAAAGTTTTAAATTAAGATTTGTTGCTCAGTCCTTTCAATCGATTTTAGAGCTTTTTCAATTTTTACGAGTAGCAAATATTATATTCAGTAAAAACAGAAAACCGTTAATTAAAAAAAATGTATCATTCATTAAAAGTTTATCTTGGAATTATACTGAGCTCGATTTGAAATGTGGTTTGTTATTTAGTTGATTTTAGGATTTTTCTTTTTAATGTGATAATTAATTAGTATGTTGCAGTTTAAAACTTCCGTAGAAAAAGTTATTCTATTAATTTTGTTTTATTTTCCACAGGAACATTAATTTTCTCTTTTCTCAATAAAATTAGAAACCTTTATGCGCAAAAAGAACTTATTTTTTTTCAATTTTAGCAACGTTATGGAAACGTTTAATTAGAAGAAACACTTAGTAAAAAATGTGCTTTTCAATGACGGCACGAACAAAATATAAGATATATAAAAATATATACAATTTTATGTAAATAACAGTCTCTCTGCCGACAAATGTCTAAGTAGTTACTTATAATAAGTTGATTCTTTGATTATCATTGCACACTTCGCGTTGGCAAATATAACAATCTTGAAATTCGAAAGAAATTGTACAATTGCAAACAAACACCGAAAATCATTCCACAGCTGTTTCGTCGTTTTGGGACTCTTCGGGAGTGAGAGATCTCGAGTGTAAGTTTACTATTGTGCAATTTGTGCAGCTGTCAACATATTAGTCAACAGTGGGCAGTGATTTTGAGCCCCGACTATAGTATCAACGTCACGAAGAATGGCGGAGTGTGTAATAGGAGAGATTTAAATAATAATAGATAAAATTGTGTTATCTTTTTATTTATTTTATATTTAATATTTTGCCAATTTAAAAAAATTATATTTCTAAAACTACAGTTATTTAATTTAGTATAATTATTGTAGGAATTGAAGCCTTCACAGCCGGAGTCATTATTGAAACAAAAACGTCTTCTGAGATTGGACCGTTTTTTTTTAAATATTTATTGGTTATAACGTCATAAGTGCATAATTAAGTAAGCTATGACACGAACGATCGTAACTCCTAATAACGTAAAGGGTGATTCACGTAACCTGTCAGTTAGAACCTATGGACTTCCTAAAACTCTATTATTATAAAATTTTATATTTAGCACAATAAGTTTTCGACACCTAGTGTCGACTTGTGTTAAAAATCACGTACGTGAATGCATTCGCATTAAGTAACTATGACAACTAAGTATTAGCAAAAATTAAAATCTCGAATTGCCTGCCGTAGGTTCGCAAGAGGTTGTACAATAGCAAACAAACACCGAGAATAACTCGACAACTGTTTCGTCCTTTTGGGACTCTTCAGGAGTGAGAACCCGCGAGTAAATTAACAGTTTTCAAAAAAGGGGTGTTTACAAATATTATTTATACTTTTTCCCCAAAAACCACTCCTCCCAAATCTATTTAATATTTTTTTTAAAATTTAGCACCGGAAGTGAGAGAATCAACCCGGGGCGAGGGCGGCCATAAGTAACAAACAATCAAACAGACAGACACACAATCAACTATATTAATATGCATCCTCTAATGCAAAAATCAAGTTTACAGTAGTTTTTAAGATATTCAGATTTAGACGATATTTTAAATCGTTACTGCTCTTCTGTAGTATCTAATGCGCCTACTGATATTTTTCAAAATTGATAATCAAAAAGGCTCAAATACTTTCTTGTGCAAAATTAATTACAGTGGCGCCCGATATTTTTCTGTTTCATAAACTCACAAACCCACGATGAGCTAGTTATTTCTTCAGCCACTTAAGACGAGGCCAAACAAGACACTAAAGAATATTCGTTTAATACATCTTGTTTAATGAATAACAATTTTAATTAGCTTTAAGTCCTGTCTATTTACCTACACTCATAATGTTTTGTTTAGTCTTTATATACTTCAACCCTCAGAAATCTTCTCAATTACTAAGAACTATATATTTTACTGTTTGTATGTACCAATAGGTGATTCTGAATCATAATTAGCTCCCAACGTGGTGCATTTAGTATGCAATAAATAATAATGTTAGATTAAAACTAATTGCGTCGAGATTTCTATGTTACATGAATAGTCCAGTATATTTGTCGTTTGGAAAATTTAAAAATCGCAGATGGCTGATTTTTCAGGATTGTTAGTAGGGTTGTCCTAAGTGTAAAACTACCAAAATCAGAAACTTTCCGATGTCAGAAGGGTTACTTTTAGGGTGGTTTTAAACATTGTCCCACAATAAAATTCTTTGGCACTAATTGTAGATAGTCTAACTCTATATCACTTTCATTAATACTACTAATGTACAGTTTTTGACGTTTTGTTTGTTTGTTAATTTGACATCATTTTAACTCTTTTTTCACCCCCCTTAGAGTTTTTTTTCTATTTTTTGTTTTTTTTTATTTGTTTGCCTATTTCACGGTCAACGATAGTAGGTTGTTTCACGGTTTATATTATTCAAAACGTCCTCTTTTCCTAGATGGTCCAGATATTGCTTCGTTACATTCAATGTCGTCCTGTTCGCCTATGAGGCTTGTGGATAACATGAATTCCTCCTCGTTATCATCGCTATCATCATCGCTATCGTCGTCGTCACAGGTATTGGGTAATGCTTGCGCGTTCTCGCATGTCTCTCCAGCACAGTGTTTACACATTACGGTACATTTTAACTTAGCCTTGCGACAACCGCAAGCTGCTTTGCAGGGTGTTCCGCATGCACATGATATTAGTTTTAGGAGCTGGGCTGGTGCTGGATTTTTGGTGGTTTGGCGAGGAATCCATCCTCTGTTGGTCTTTTCCCAGCCCCACTCATCTGCTTTCAGGTAGTTGCCAAGCCACATTTGTACTTGGTGATAGGTTCTTAAAGAATGGTACCTTGCTGCATCTGTCGTTGGCGGAAGTGTTGCCTGGTTTGTTTTTAATTTCACCGCCGATTTAATAAAATTTTTGTACCTTAATGAGTCTAAGGACTCATCTTTTATGTCACCGCCATACAACGCGACCATGATGCGTTCGCCAGCGAAACATATAGATTGGCAATCGTTTCTTTTTTATAAACATGTCCACAAATCTTTCCAGATCTTCAACTGTTTCTAGTATAGATATTAGCTTTCCTTTGCCCAACCCGAACATAGCTGATGTTGTGTCGCATCCACTGAACGCATGTATAAACATTATCCATTGACCCACTTTTCGGGACCGCTTAAAACTGTTGCTTGAGTATATGTGCTTCTGCACGCGTGCTCTTGATGGCTTTCTAAAGAATACGTTTGTTGTGGATTGAGTGCTCAACCCTAATAACAATACCAGAAGGTCGACGTCTTTGCCGACGATGTAGACTTCGTCAAACATCGATGATCGCTCCTGAGCAGTGCTCACAATAAGTGTGTCGCCATCCTCTACTGCTTGAAAAACATCGATATTGGACCGTCTGAGATGATCCACAAGGATGTCAATGAAACGTTTCTTATTTCGTTGGTTGGCAATAAATTTCTCCTGACTAACAATGGGAACTGTATTCTCGTTAAAATTATCATCTGGAAAACTTTGTTTTGCAGCTCTTCGTAACCGTTTTTGTGTTTTTGTTCCCCAGTTTTTCTCGTCTTTGGGATATCCGTCAAAGATTACAGTAACGTTTACGACGAAATGATTTTGAATGTATGCCACGTATTGATTGCAAATTTGAGTAATTGTACTTTGTTTGTTCTACACTACTTTGGGAAGAAGCCACCCGCCATCAACCACCTTAAAACGATGTGCCGCTGGCACAAAAATGTTAACTTTTTAAAAAAAAAAAATATTCGATTTATTTATTTTTTTATTTTTTTATTTCTTTCTTAGAAAAAAAAAAAAATAGTAAAATAATAAGATAAAAAAAAAATAAAAATTTTTTAAAATTATTTTTAATTTTTTTTCAATAAAAAAAAAAGATAAAAAAGAAATTTGTGTTTTTACAACGGTCGAATACGGCCCACCCTTTTCAACATCACGTCTGCAAATGATTTACCAACGTTGTTGAGCATCAGCGTTCGTCCGACTTCGAATGCCTGATGACAATTATTGTCGGAGGTGGCGGCAAGGGCCGTGCTAAGGAAGAACAACCCGAAATAGTCGGCAAATGGCTGATGTTGGGCAAACCAGTTATCTATTTTCCCAAAGTCACTGTTGTCCCTGGCTACACGTCCCGGTCGCAGATCGACATGCTGTTCAGTGGTCGCTGTCATGACACCGCAAAATGTTTCCAGTTGTATACAAATGTCTAATAAGTAGATCATGTCTAATGCCCACTTTCTGGTCGAGTTGTCCGTGATTCCCCGGCCGTGGGTCAGGCCTCGAGTGGGCATTTTGAGCTCCTTCATCATGCAACATTCAATTCTTTGTTTGGAAAACATACCAGACCAGTATTTATCTGTGAGGCGTACTGTGAAATTACCCTGCGTGGTAAACGCTTCGTACTCCTGCACGGGCATGAATTTTGCAAGACCACGCATATCTTGGAGGTATAACTGGACACTTTTGGCGTAGAGGTGATGGCCACTGGCGTAAAAGATGGGCATCATGTGTTCTAACGTTTGAAGGTGAAGATTCCAGTTGCCTGTACGTTCCGCCTCGAGAAACTGTTTGACAAGCGTCACCAGCTTAAAATATTGAATCCAGAGTTTGGTAGTGTCGCTACTACGTTCCAAACGCTAAAGATTTGCTTTGAATTGCTCGCGAATGCGTTGCACTGTGTCATCGCCTGCTGCTTCTAAACTTAATGTGCCGTCGGCAACGGTTATGTAATAATCGATGGCGTTCCGCTCCTCGTCAGTAAAGCCATCAAATCGATAATTTGTTTACCAAGACTAAGATGAATCAGACAATGAGCACGTATTGCTCGGGAATACGCATGCCCAGACAGTATCTTGGTCACACGATTTGGAACACCAGATGGAAACCACCCAGTCGGACCACCACATGTGCAAGTGCAGAAGTCATCTCGGAAGCAACAATAACGTCACGTGCTTTCCAATGCAAGGGTTGGTCAAAAGTTACGATGCAGGTGACCTTATTATGCTTTCTTGCAATAGCAGCAGCGGCATGCAACGCAGTGCGGATTGTATTATAATCGAATGGTAGATCTGGGATAAAAGGCAGGAACAACACTTTCGTACGCTCGAAATACTTATCACTGGTAGCCTTCAGCCTAAAACCATTCCACCCCGGTATGTTCGGTGTGCATGACCACTTGGCATATAACCACATGAAATCCCCAATTGTTGACACCACGTCACATACATTCGAACCCATACCCACGACTTTATTAACTATTATACGCTGTACACCGACATTGTTTTCAACACAGTATGGAATTATTTCATATTTGCCATAGTCATCGCTAAGCACTCCCGATTGAACTCCTTTGCGTCTTGGGACTGGGACGTCTGAATCGATGGCGAACGAAGGCGTTATGCAGTGAATACCTCCCATTCCGTGGAACGTATTGTGCCCGTCCAAGGTATTAATATTAAAATCGGCGTTATCAAAAGAGAATTGCATAAAAGCATCATCTGATATATTCCGGACAGATCGTTCTATGGCAGTAACTTTGTATTTCCTAATCTCTGCATAAGACGCCGAGATACCCATGGCAAACAAAGTATCCAATAAGTAGTTTTGAGCCAAATTTCTTATAAAGAAACGTACCAACGGCTAATCGTATTGGAGAAAGAAATGAACGCGGCCGAATTCCATGTATAATTATATGAGCAATAGTTGTGCAGATCCTTTTCCATGGGGATAGGTCGCCTCGTTTGCCAGTAAGTATAAGTGCGTCCAGGAACACCTTGTGTTCGTCAGGAATCACACTGTCCACTTCATCCAAAAACTTGTCGGAAGGTGGATATGCGGTTGTCTCATATACTTTTGAACGAATATCCCGGCGAAGATTTTGCGCGGCTTGTTTCATTGATGTTAGTAATGCTTCCTCACTGTTGATGGAAGTGCTGTTTAAAGATTCATTTAATAGTTTTGCGCCCAAGCTTTTGAAGCATACTACAGATAATAAAACCTCTACTTTCATAAAACAAAACTTCCTGCACATATTGTTGTTCTAATCGCTGTTTTACAGTTGGAAGTTGGACCCGTAGGCTTATATATCCCGCGAATTTGATTGATCAAATGACTTAAGGAAAATTGACATTCATCTCCATTATCCTCTAAATACGCGTAGATGTCTCTCATCGCATTGTCTACGTTACCGAAAGCAGGGCCTCCTCTTGGCTGCCCTGTTCCCCACTTATATATATAACATGCGCACTCACGGTGATAACGCCCACCAACAGCACTGAGATCGGGAATGTTCTTTATGCGATCGAGTGCCGCACGCAAACAATCGTCATTACGTTGTTGTAATTTTTTAATGCAAGTGTCCTGGAAAGTACGTTTTGCAAGTACTGGCACATTTTGTTTCCTTTTGCCCGAGTACTTCAACGATGCCAATTCATTGCAAAGAAAGCAGCGATGTTCACAATCAAAGTGCACTTCTGATAACGCTTTAATAACCTCGTTGGGTGCATCTGACAAAGCGTCATTTTCTGCAGTTAATTGCTGTGCAATATTCTTCTTTCGCCGACGCACAGATGCCTTAATCATTTTGGGCTCTATGTAAGTCTTACAACACGCGACATGAACATTGATACTGTCGACACTTCGCAGAATGTTTTACATTATCCACATCACCTCTACTAAGACAACCGGCCAATAAACTTTTAAGGCCTTTTGTCCGAACAAGCACAACTTCTCCAACATTCAGCGGATTCATCTAACGCCATACTAGTTGTTGAACCAACCGTCTCGATCCCCTCCTCTCACAAGCGGCAGGTGGCTGCTGTTGTTGGTGTGACCTTGCATTCCTTGTCGTAATATGCGGTTGCTTAATTTAAGTTTCCATTGTAAAGGGCGCTACACAATAATATAGTAATTTAAATCCCATATACCTAAGTAGCTAAAGCAGGTGACAACTTATAGCCGAGAGAAGTACCAACCATAATTTGCTTATAAAAAGGGGTTAACTGGTTAAATAATGAATTTACAAATAAAAAGTATAAGAAAAAGTGATATAGAATTAGATTATCTACAATTAGAGCTCAAGAATTTTATTGTAGAACAATGTTGAAAACCACCCCTAAAAGTCACCCTTCCGACATCGGAAAGTTTCTAATTTTGGTAGTTTTACACTAAGGACAATCCTCCTAGTTAATCCTAAAAAAATCAGCTATCTGCGATTTTTTTAATTTTCATACCCTATACCAAATTACAAATATACTGTACTACAAGTATACACGTATACGTCCCTCAATTAAGGAAGATCACACCTAATTTACGATCCTAAAATAGTTATATAATTAACAACGATTTCAAAACCATTCAAATTTAATTCTTACCCAGATCGAAATTGTCGACGTAGCTTTACAGAAAGTAACCTACAGAAAAATTAAGGCAAAATTAAGAACTAATATCTCTACCTTCGCATATACAAGATGTTTTGTATAAGGACCGAAACGGGGCAGGGGCTTAAATTTATGCGTTGGGAGAGTTTGGTAACTTGTTGTAAATTTTGCATCCATTGTAGTGCAGAGACTAGTGACAACATGTTGTATTGTATCTTGGAGGCTGTAGGCACCCTTTGTTTCTGATACTTATGACATAAGTTATACTTTATAAACAAACGTTTGTTTTTGTGAACAAACATTGCTGATTCGTAAATATAATTTGATGTCAAATTCAAAATGCGTAAATATTTGTTGGAAATGTTGTTTTTTACAGTTTCCCCAGTGAATAATTCCATAACTTAATTTACTATGAAAATAACTAAGGTACGCAACTCGGCAGATGTAGATATGGTCCGTAAAATGTAAGATTCGTATTTTCGGATTAGCGCTTCATTCAACTGCCACAGGTAGAAAGTATATCTATTTCGTTTCCTCCTACAGCGTATGATGTAGGCAGAAAAAAGTAGAATGTTTTTAACGCGACGGGTGGTGAACTAACACCTTCACTACACGTAACGAGATATCGTACATTTAAACATTTGGTTAGAAAGAGACAACAAAACGAATGGTATGTTGCAGTTTAACCAGTAAATACTCACATAAATTCGCTTTAAAGCGGCATTGAAAATGTTTCTAGCGTAAAGTGCATAACTTGTAATTCTAATAGTAGATTATTTTACTAGGAGTTAAACAATATAATTGTTGAGCTTAAAAGTTTGCTGGCGAGGTGTTAGCCGAGACAGCAAATTAAGCGAAACAATTATATTTTTTAACTCCAAGTGAAATATATTACTTTTTCTTCAAGCGTTTATTGCTAGTTTTCATGTGTTATTTTCAAATTTTCGAGATTCTCGAGTCTTATAGTGACTTTTTATTCTCGACGAATCAAGTTGGTACTTTACTGTTCATTCATAATATGACATAACCGAGGTACCAACCTCTAAATAGTTGTGGAAACAAAATAACTGTTTTGCTTTTAATGTCTAGACAGTAAAAAGAGTTTTTAGCGTCTGCCAGTAGTTCAATAATATGACGTTTTATTGTCGCTTGAAGAAAAATATATTTATGTTAATCATTTGAAACAATGCTTTAATGACCTGTTTCTTAAAACAAATTAGATAATGACGTTACCGTAATTATTTCTTTTAATGAGTTACACATATTTTTAAATACAGTAATGACATTAACCTTCATTTATCTTGGCAGAAAGTATAAATTCAACTAATGAAGTGAATTATTGTGTAGTTTTCTTCGTGCTTTCTCTTTAAAACGTCGAAAGATGCCTGGCAAATGCTTAAATGAACGGTGCCGCGAATTAGTACTTAACGTACATGAATATTTCTGCAGAGAAAAAGATAACAGTGGCTCTTTATGTAGTGTTATGGCAGTGCAGCGAAGAACATGTGATGCTTTAAAAATATCAGTTGACACATTAAAAAAGATCATTGCTAGTGAAAAAACTAACACTCCATTGCCTAAAAGGAACAAGAGATGTCGGAAAAAATATAAAACTACTGATATACCAGAAGGATTAAAACATACAATAAGGGATGTACTGTATGACATGTACGCACAAAAGAAACATGTCACGTTAGATGCGCTTAAACATACGTTACATGTTAAAGGCTTGTTAGAAGCATCTAGACCGACCATAAGTAAGATTTTGAGTGATATTGGTTTTAAGTATAAGAAAGACTGTAATCGGAGAGCGCTGTGCGAAAAGAACAGTGTTGTATTTGCGCGTGTTAAATTTCTAAAACAATATATACAGAACATGAATGCAGAATCACCTTTATCTGTTGTGTTTCTGGATGAAACGTGGATATTTTCCAGAGGATCACCTAAAAGATCTTGGCAAGATGATACTCCAAATACTGTTAAAAATGCCCAATATTCTTCAACTGGGAAAAGGTATATTATTTTGCACGCTGGAAATTCTGATGGTTTTATAGAAGGTGCAAGTTTAGTATTTGTTGCAAAATCTAAAACATCAGACTACCACGATAATATGGACTCTACGGTTTTTGAAAATGGTTAACAGAACAGTTATTACCAAAGCTATGCAATCCGTCTTTGATAATTATGGACAACGCGTCTTATCATTCCCGTCTTATGGAACGAATGCCGTCGACTGCTTGGAAAAACAAGAAATACAGGAGTGGTTGAAAAATAAAAATATATCTTTTTCCGAAAAAGATTTAAAGATAAATCTTTGAATCTTGCAAAGAAACATGCAATAGAAAAACGCTACGTAGTGGACAACATTATTCAAGAACATGGTCACTTTATTCTTCGACTACCACTGTTACGTTTAGTTTTAAGTATTTTATGTAGCCAGTTAGGCAACCCATTTTACTTCTTTTGTTGTAAATAGTTTGTAGTAGAAAACGTAATTTTAGGAAAAGCCACCCTATTTCGATAGCAGTCACCTATAAGTTGCGGCAGTAGGTGCTTGTCTGCAAGCTCAAGTTTATTTTATGTCGTTTAATTGTTTTGAGGCCACAGTTCGCCTGTTTGTGATTGGTGTTGTTAATATAGTGTTTTATTATCAAAATGCCTTTTTTTCGACGCATTTAAATTTATTTAAAAATGAACCAGCTAATATGGATTACGCCGTATCCACTAGCATTTTTTGAATATGGAGTGCGTTCAATACTTATGTTAGCCACTTCATACAACCACCCTACCATTGTCAATTTAATGCAATTGAACACATTTGGGGGATCTGCAAGTCCTATTACGACAAACACATCGGTAGAGATGGATATTCGGATGCTAGTGTGTTACACATGTGGGAAGAATCTCTGCAACAGTGTGATAGTGCAGTGTGGAAAAAACAATTTTACATACTGAAAAAGTTATAGTACAGGGGTGGTCACGAGAGCAATTATTAGATGTCGAGGTAACACCATTAATCATTTCTGTTGGAAGCAGTGATTCGGAAGATGATTTATATGCAGATACAGAGGACATGGTTTAAAACATATTTGTTTTTTTTAATTTGTACCTATTTATCAATGCTTTGTGTAATTTTTGTAAATATTTATTTCTATAATTATGTACGATATGTTGTACTACTGTTGTTTAGTGGTTGATTAAAATATTTACTACTTAAACTTTTATTTGGATTAACACAAAATCATAAATATGAGATTGAACAGTTTGAATGTTTGGAAAACGTAACTTTGGTTTTTTATTAACTTTCTATTAGTAAGCATGTACTTACTTAATAATAAGTAAACAATAATTCACTTCATTAGTTGAATTTATACTTTCTGCCAAGATAAATGAAGGTTAATGTCATTACTGTATTTAAAAATATGTGTAACTCATTAAAAGAAATAATTACGGTAACGTCATTATCTAATTTGTTTTTAGAAAAAGGTCATTAAAGCATTGTTTCAAATGATTAACATAAATATATTTAGAATTACAAGTTATGCACTTTACGCTAGAAACATTTTCAATACCGCTTTAAAGCGAATTTATGTGAGTATTTACTGGTTAAACTGCAACATACCATTCGTTTTGTTGTCTCTTTCTAACCAAATGTTTAAATGTACGATATCTCGTTACGTGTAGTGAAGGTGTTAGTTCACCACCCGTCGCGTTAAAAACATTCTACTTTTTTCTGCCTACATCATACGCTGTAGGAGGAAACGAAATAGATATACTTTCTACCTGTGGCAGTTGAATGAAGCGCTAATCCGAAAATACGAATCTTACATTTTACGGACTATACTGTCTCAGTTTGGCCAATACTGAGCCGATATTATTAACATGTGAGTCCCAACTCATGTTACTATCCAAGTGGATACCTAATAACTTAATACTATTTATAGTAGGGTAATCAATCAATACAGTTTGTTTTTTCCTTATTAACTATCAGATTATTGTTACAAAACCAATTTTCTAAGTGGTAAAATTGAGTATTACATTTAAAATATTTGTCATGTTTGTTTGGCTGATAACAAAACTTGTATTGTCCGCATAAGACACGATATGCGACTTTTCTTCATCAACACTTAATTGAAGTAAATCATTGCAAAAAATGATGAATAGAGTCGGGCTCAAAATTGATCCTTGTGGTACACCGACTTGCAATGGAAGTGGTTTTGATTTAGTGTTAGCGTAAATTACTAGTTGCCATCTATTAGTTAGAAATGACTTAAACGAGTTCCATGCCCTTCCGCGGCCTCCGTAGCTGAACATTTTTTCCAACAGCAATGCATGGTTCACACATTCAAAACCTTTCGATAGGTCGATAAATATGCCTAATGTTGTTTGTTGTCGATGCTACTTATAATAAAATTTAGTATATCGTTCAGTTTATGATTCTTTCGTTTATAAGTTTTTCCAATATTTTAGAGATAACCGGCAATAGAGTTAAGGCCGGTTTTCATAACAGCGGATGGCGGATCGAACCGCCAACTATACATCCGCGATGACAAAAAAAGTAATTTTTATAACAGCGGAACTTGATACGCGTTTTTGGTAAATTCTTTTCTTAAACCAGACCTGGATTATAATTATTTTTATTACACTATCTTATTGTGTTATTAATGCAATATATCCTTACCAAAAATGAAAAAAATATATAGGGTGGTTCTAAAATTATGGGCTTCAAAAGTATTGGACTAAATGAATAAAACACCCTGTATCTTTGTTAATAATTATGTTAGACCAATGAACCAAGGCTATTTGGAACCACCAAAGTGTCCTCTACTTGCAGTTAACATAAGGTGGTTTAACTATGAAACACCCTGTATTAAAATACTGTTGGCAATAAAAGACGCGGCTCTCACAAAAAAGTAGAAACGATGAAGTTAGGTTATAAATTTGTGGTTGTGGTGCGTTCACAATAGGATTTCTTCTCTAGAATTATTAGAGTATATAATTTTATTAAAATTACAAAGTACGGCCGACGGAAAAGTTTTGTAACTAACTCGTGAATTAAACGGTAATTATAAATCTCAACACATTATTTTGAAGATAGCAAACTTTCAACAGCATTTGTTGCCAACTTTATTAGGATATCAACTACTCTACCAACATAGCTTTAAACCAAAAAAAAACACTAGATCATATATTAACATTTATTTCTTGAAGTAACGAAAAGTGTTGTTGTGACACTTGTTTTTCAATATACTATTGTTTACTCTAGTAATGACACGGTGTCGCTTAAGAAGCACATTGCTTAATAGTGCTTCCACACACGCTTCTGTTTCGAAGCACCGCTATCTGTCGGTACATAAGCTTCTACCTCCGCTTTCGTTTTTTATATATTTATCTCTGAGGTTTTTCAATTTTTTTGCTAATACTGCTGGTGTCAAATTTTTGTTACCTTAAAAAATTAAAATTTTGTAAGTGATTATGATCTAACAAATAGATGTAAGCTACCTCCAAACTAAAAACTTCCAACCACATCTAGTCATTGATCGTCTTCGACCTTTCTAGTGGTAGACGATGATCCCAAATAAGTGGCCGAAGACAAACGAATGAGATCAATAACTCAGAAACTGTTTCTTCTGTGAGGCTAAAATGAATGTGATGGTTTACAAGTAATAAACAAATTATGACAAAAATAACTTACTTTATTGATTCACTTGTTATTTCTTTTATAAATGAAATATCTTCATACTCATTTAATTCACCACATTTTTCACATACTATGGTTTCGGCTTATAATTAAAAAAATAACTATAGTACTTTTACAAAAACTCATGTTTACGATGTACACGTATGATTAGATGATTGATTACCAGTACATTATATACTCTCAATACTGACAGTAAAATTATTTAGCATAGTTAATTACCTCTTCTAAATACAAATAATTCTTTGCCATTTTTTTTACAAAAGCACACTAACAATAAATTACTACTTGTTTCAAACAATGTGGCAATGGCATCAATACAGTATCAAACAGTGACAGATAGGTAGATGTGAAGTTATCAGCAGTATAATACATAGGATACAAAAAAAACCCAAAACTTAAAATATTTCTAACATTTTTGCGGCGCCGCTAAAAGTTAAACCATCCGCTATAATCTCGCGCCATTTTAATTTAAAAATTTTTAACCAATCACATAAGTTCCGCAAAAACAAAAATCCGCCATCCGCTGTTATGAAAACCGGCCTTTATGGGCCTACAGTTGTTTATGATACTGGTTTCTCCTTTTTTAAACAAAGGCATGACGCATTTTAGTCTATCAGGGAAAATGCCGTTTTTGAATGATAAGTTAAAAAGATAAGTTAAAGGTTTGCTAATGTAAGTTATGATTTGTTTTAAAAAGTATGTGGAGATACCATCAATATCCTTGGCATGACTGTTTTTGTGTAATTTAGTTATATTAATGACTTCATTGTCCATGACAAGTTTTACAAAAATAAGTACAAATTTGAGTTTACATTTGAACTAGATACAGCGTTATTTACATTGTTTTTTACAAGATTGCATACCATACTTACGAAATGTTTATTAAAATTTTCTGCTGGTTTAAAATTTGACATTATTTGTGCGTAACTGTTTTTTATATCATGTGTTGTTGAGTTATGTTTTGTATTCTGTTTTATAACTTGCCAGATTGCTTTGGTGCGATTGTTTGACTGAGCGATTATTATGTCGTTATAATTCTTTTTGATTGAATTACAAATTTTTTATATTCTTTTATTAAGTATCTACTGAATGGTTTAAAAATCTGATAATTTAGAGAAAGCTCTGAATAAAAATCTACTTTTTGTTTGAATTGAATCACTTCATTTATAATCCAGGCATTACATTTATACTTATTTTTGATAATATTCTTTTTATTGGAAAATGACTGTCGTGGTAATGATGCAGAATATTTTGAAAGTTAGAAAAGGCTTTGTTTGTGCAATTTGTGTAATAAATATTTTTCCACGCTTCTTTTTGAATAGCAGAATTAAATTTGTTTATGTCGTTTGAGTTGTAAGACCTTTTCCAAAAATATTAAACTGTGTTATTTTTATTTGAAGTTTACAGTTAAATTTTATATATTGTGCAAAGTGATCACAAATATTAATTTTAATACAAAAACTATAAATAAGTTCGTTTTTAAAATTTATTAAAAACTTTTATAAAACCATTATAATGAATCCTGGTTGCTTCATTTATAGTAGGATATGCGTTATAAGAAGCCATTAAATCTAAAAATTTTGTTTAAGATATGAGTTTTCTAAGACGTTGATGTTGAAATCTCCTCCAACTACAATATTGTTTCCTATTGATGACGCTTTCTCGAGTATACTTTGAAGAATATCTAGGAAGCCGTCAGAAGAGTCAGGTGCTCTATAAACCGCAATTAGTACAAATTTATTGAACTGTAATGCACAGCACTCAAGAACACTTTCCACTGATAAGTTAGTAATGTCTTGGCGGTGTATTTAGGAGATATCTGTTGAAAAATAGATTGCGACACCTCCGTGATTTAAATTACCGACAGAAGTAGCTCATTAATCGATAATTGCTAATTTTTGTTTGAACAATTTATTCGTTTTGTAGCCAATGTTCTGATAAGAAGATTATTTCCGGATTTAGGTCATTAAGGATAGCTTCCAGTTGATTAATTTTTTTCCTTAAGGATTGAACATTTTGGTGAAAAATCATTAGTTATGTTTTGTGTAGTTAAGTTATTTGGCTCTAGTTTGAATTTTTCGTTTAAAAATTTTTTTGTGTAGCAGGATTTGTATCAAGTTTTTCTCTAAGAAAATAATAACGTTTAATACCTATACCATCGGGCCAAAAAGATGCAGCATACATATCACTCTGTAGTTCCAAATATACTCTTACTCGAAAAAATTTGTTTTGTGTGTTTATAGTTGGTAGCTCTTTTATCTCAAACGACTCCGCGTATTAGGGCTTTTTTTAAATAGTCTAGAACTATAGTTTCATATAAATACATCCAAAATTTTTCTTGACTTCGGCAAAATGAGTTCATTAAGAGATTGATCACGTACCTATTGTTCTCTGAGTTCTTGGATTTCTTTTATTGGCGACTTTAAAGGAGTCATCTTCGTCTGTATTTGATTTCTTAGAAGCATTTCCATCAATGTTGGTTATTCCTTAGTTATCCACGTATTGATCAGTAACCGTATTATTAACCGATTGGTTTTGTACTATTTTGCTGTATGGTTGAGTGGGCTGCGTAATGTGCGCTTGTCGTGACGGTTGTGGTTTAAGAGACATACTAACCTAACTAACCTAACTTACTTTTATACTAAGTAGGATCTTTGAGAAGTTATAAGCCTTCAAACGGGAGTTTTAAATTAAGAATACCAAATTTTGCTACAAGTACAAGTACCGAGAATATTATCTGTTGGTTAAAGTAAAGCAAAGTTCAATTGATGCAATTTAAAAGAGTGATTCTCCTTCCAAATGTGACTTGTATGAAAATTAAAAAAATACTGATTTTAGTTTATTGATGATTTAATTTTGGAATATTTGATTTTGTGTTATTATATTATTTAGTGGAATCATGAGGCATATCATTTTGTTTGTTTGAATTGATAACCAGAGCACTAAACTTTTAAAATAAAAAAGTACATAGAAAGTTTGGTAAAATTATGAATATTAAAACAAATACATCCACATTAAAATGATAAATTTTAGCAACATCTGTTATTTTGGAAACTGCTATAGATACCAATAAATGAACGGGATGTAATGATTTACATTTATTACAACATATTTATAACACTTTCATATACTAATTAATTTAAAAACCCAAGTCATACACATGAACAAATCACATCATAGCTACTCGTTATTCTAAATTAACCTATGAATAACCAAAAGTGTGTTTATAAAGTTTTAATTAATTAAGCAAAAATAATTGATTGATGTGCAACTCAAAAGCATTAATTATGAAAACATTTTCATTGAATTTTAGTAATATTATGCTGCATGAAGATAATTGCTGAAAAGAGATAGTATATCTTAAAATTACTAATAAAGCTTTTACTTAAATTTTGTACCGAACTACAAAAAAAAGAAATATATTTAAAATTATTTAACGTTCCAAAATCCACTTAAAAACTTTCTAACACAGCACGTAACCGCGTATTATCTTAAGAAAAGTTATAGATTTTTAATTAATTTACCTATCCGTTATAGTGAAATGTGAAAGTTTATTATGGGGTAATATTTTCAAAATACATAAATTACTTTTTAAACTAGATATAAACTTTGGTAAGGTTAATTTTGTTATAAGAGTTTAAAAACTATTTAGAATTTAACAATTATAAATTTTTAACAACCACAAGCAACCAATAACAAAATAAGTCTGGTTTATTTAATTCATTTACATTTAACAATTAACTTTGGAGGTATTGAATATTGACGTATTTTAAAAGCATAATGGTCATGCAATGTATTCACTGAATTTTCGCAATGCACGAATAATTTTAAAAATTGATATTGATTAAAACCGACGTTTTTTATTATAACCCCAGCTGTTAAAGACAATCCCAATTAAGCTTTTAATGGAAAAGTAAATGTGATTGTGATAGTACTAAACTAATTTTTAACTTCCAAATGTGTTTTTGTTGTTTTTTTTTTGATAATTTAACACATAAGTTTTGGAAAACATGCAATGAACCTTTAATTGCAAGTGAATATCTTTCTATATATGTTATAATAAATAGAAAAAATTGAGCTAATATTTAAATAACATATATTATGTTATACAAAAGGAGATAATAAAGACAAGAACGAGACAAGACTAAGCAAAATGATTAAAATTAGCGACAGAAGAGCAATTGAAGATTTTTAGAGATTAAATGGAAAAAATATTCAAAGGGAATCCAAACATTGTTGTATAGAAGAGTGATAATTTTATGAACAGATGAAACACAGAAAACAATGAAATATCAAAAGAAACAGAAGGTGAAATAAAAAGGAGGAAGTTGAGGAAACAATACAAAAAGTAATGTGCAGAAAAATGGCTAGAAGTGACAGAATAACATTAGATATAATAAAAAACATATTGTCAAGAGGAAGAGATGTGTACTAAGTATGCACCGGGTGTCTCATTAAGAGAGGTAGCCGACCATATCCCAGAAACTAATAATTGCACAGTTTAGGGAAAAGATATTTTTAATAAAAGTTCGTATATTGACCGCTAGAGGCGCAATTAGGACTTCAAAACAAGAAACTAGAAATATATATATATGTCCAGAAATACCCAAGTAACGTATGTCAATAGGTAACAGTGTTTTAATCCTTAATGTTTACTGAACAAAAAACTTTATATGAAAATTTTCTCATTTGTCAAATAAAGTAGAGAAAGAAGTTTAGACTTTATTTTCTTAGCTTTATTTGATAAGCTTAATTAAGCTTAATTTTTAGCTGTACAAACTAATACTGGATACTATTTTTAAACACCTATACAAGGGGATGTGTTAGCAACTGGCATAATTTTCCAAATTTTTGGAAATTTAATCACAATGGTTTATACTTTTTTATATATTTTGATAGAGGGCAAAAGTCCAAAAACTGTCGTAAACCGCTACTTTATACCGTTTTTAAACAGGCAAAGTCTACAATAAAGTAAGAACGCCGTGGTATGTGCGTACCCATTGGCTCATTAGATTTGAAAATCAAATAAGCCATGACAACAAAAAGATATTTTACCAACAAATATTTGTAAACATACAAACAAAATATACAGATGAAACACATTAAACGTCAATGATGTCCTAAGTGTTCAAACTGACGACCATTATTTTAAACACACTGTTTCAACTTCAGGCCTCCTAAAGCTTTTTCACAAAAATTAAGTAGGAATGTGTGAAAAAATTAGGAATTTTTAAAAACTATAATTTTATTAAAAAACAAACGAAACACAACATTATGATATACTGATATGGTATTAATAGTAGCAATAATGAAAATAACCAAGATTCTTTTAATAAAATAAAAAAAATATATAACATTTGTAAAGATTTGTAACACCCACAAAAAATCTCATTTCTTAGAAGTACCCATAGTTGCAATTTCAGACTCCAACTCTCCAATTTTCTGTTTTACTTCCCTAGAATTCTCCAAACTCAAAGAAATGAGGGATTCAGGTTCTCTTGAAAGCGTTTAGTTAATATGTTCTCCACTTTTCGAACTTTTTAATTTATTGCTATCCTCTAAAACAAGATTTTCAGCAACCTCAAGCTTGTGATTTTCTCTTACTAGTTCTTCAAGTTTTGTTTTTTTATTATCATTCTGCCTTTCCTTTCCGCGCTTTTTTTCAGTCTTTTCGTTTCATATTACCGGTTTTATTGTTAGATTTTCTGTTTAAATCTAACTGCATTAGATATTTTCGAGAGGAAGCTTTTACATATTCCAATATGTGTTTAATGTTCTCAAAGTGTTCTATTCCACCGTGTGTAGAAGGAACTGGTCTTTTATCAATTTCAAAGCAATTATTGTATATTCGGACAAGGATCCACGACCTTCCAAAATTTGTTTGTTTATACTAAAACCTCGTTCGGCAGTTGCATTGCCATGGTTTATTGTGAAACAAGTCAATGCGGATTTTACTAATGGCTTGTGTTTAAACTGACTTGAAACATCTTTGATCTGCCCAATTTTTAACTAATAGTCATCAATCCTTTTGGCAGAAGAGTCGTCGCCAAGGTACCATTCCTCTGGAATATTTTCAGCTTGATACTTAAGCCACAAAGAATGTATTTTATTGCAGAATGCTTCTGTGTTTGATTCTTTTTGAGAAAGTCAACGGCATTTTTTCATTTCAAATCGTAGGTACACTTTTAGAATCGTCATCAGTTAATTTAATAATACCCTTACTTGCTGCTACTCCAAAAGTGATTTGAGAAATTTTTAATAAATTTTCGACTTTATCCGTCTGTAATGGAGCCAGGTCTTTACAAGATGAAATTACATTTTTCTTAATAAAATTTTCAAGAATAGTTTTTAGAGGATCTTGGATTGCTGGATATAACAAATGAATCAATGGTTCATCTGACTGAAACTTTATAAGAAAAGGTTGCAAAATGTTCGCTAAATAAATAGCAAAATTTATATATACTTTAGTTTTCTTTGATTTTACTTTGTTTAAGCTTAGCCATCTTGAAGACACATGTTTTAGCTTCATGCAAGCTTCAACTTCAGTTACCAATTCACATAATTGATAATCTTCTCTTCTAGCACTGCTATACTTATAAAAAAGTGTAAATCACAGGCGAATTCGTCGAAATCAAAATCTAAACACTTTAAACCGTTACTGAAACTTGTTTGAATGGGGTGTAATGGTTAAAAATGATTTGTTAACAGAAGCGCAATCCATTCAAGAGGTGTTCGGCTAAACAGTGGCCAACAAAAGGGAACCACAATACACTGAAATAATTTTTTTATATTTCTTCGAGAAGTACTGAAGATAACCATAATATTACTTTTGAACCTAACAAATTAATAAAAATTCAAGAATTAATCAAAGAATTACTGTATTAGCTGTTGAGTCGTTGTCTCATCAAATTTAAATGAAAAAGGTATCTGTGAAACGTCATTCATCTTTAAAAAACTCAGCAACCCCAAACTGTAGTAAATACTTGCATTTTGTTTCAATCATCGAGTATTGCTGTGCAATTGTCGGGCATCTTCTGCAAAAATTGTTTCCTAGCATCATCACTTATAAATAACCTTAAAATATTTCTACCTTGTACAAATTCAATCCTTGTCGTATAGTAGTTTCAGAATATCCTGGCGGTTGACCTTCATAAAGATGCGCGGCGGAATTTTAAACAATTTGAAAAGTAGGCATGAACGAATATATCGGGAAGCGTCGGTAGCTAAAAGTGCCATCTAAATATGTTGACTACATAATAATACACGTTTAATTATTTAAAGCATTTTAAGTTAATATTATAATTATTGAAAGTAAAATTAATAATTGACACTTAGGTATGTATTGATTATCGACTGAACATTTTTATTTAAAAATTCTTTTTAGTTACAAACTCTGTTGTAAACATAACCTGCCTATACATCAAGCTGTTTTGAATAAGGAGAACAAAATTAATTATATTTACTCAATGGTTATAATTTCCATTAATACAAATTACACCAACTCCAACGGATAGATAGAAAATGAAGAAGTGATAATGTATCTTTAATCTGGGCTATTATCAGATCGGTAAATTTGAATACCTTCTTGATCGTAAATCTAACTCGTCTTTTAAGAATAGATGAAAGAAATCAAACACACGGATTAAGGACCACTGCAGTTCCATCCCAAAATTTGCCAGTGAAAAGTTTTACAAAATTCTCAACCACTTTAGTAATTCTGCATCGTTATCTATGAACGCTAACACATACAATATTAGGAGATGACAAGTTTATAACGTGAACTTATTCAATTCAATATTTATTTTGTCTTAAAAAATTTTTTTTTCTATAACAAAAGATTCGGTTTGTCTGTACAATCTCAAAAAATAAATAAAAAACAACATAATATTTCATTAAATTATAATTTAACTAATTTCTGTTTCCTTCTTCAACCTTCCATCCCTTTCTTCTCTAAACTTTCAGTATTTTTCTTTTCCTCTCCTCCATCCCTTTCCTCCTCTCCAACACTTGTCTCATCCATTGTTTTCCTTCCCCTTTCTCTCCTAGTAGTAACTTCCATTCCTTTTCCTCATGTCTTGTTTCCTGCATCCCTCTTTTATATGTATTATATTTTCCCATTCATCCCCACACAACCTGCAAACTCTCTCCTCATCACTCATCCAATATTTATTTTCATTTTCTTCATTACCCATTCTGAACCTTGCAATCATTCTTATTTCATTCATTCCTTTTCCTTCTGTTATGTACCTTGGTGTCTTGTCTGTCATTATTTTATGTATTTCCGTTATATTTTCCTTCCTTTATTTTTGCTCTTCTTTCCTGCTTCTGAGTATCTTTATCTCTTGCAATTATTTTCTCTTCCATCTTTCTCCCCTCTTCTCTTAATCTCTTTATCTCTTCTCTTGCGTATCCCACTCTTTCATAGTATTTTCTTCTTTCTTCTTCCCCATATTTAACTTCTGTGCCTCGATCTCTTTCCAAACTTCATAAAGTATTTCATTTTCCTTCCTACTTCCCATTTTTCTTCATACCTTACTGCAATTCTTCCTGCTTGTATCCTTATTTTTCTATTTCTAGCTCTTCTTCCACTATATACCCCGGTGTCTCTTTCTCTAGTCCTAACGTCCACTTCCAGTATTTCTCCTGTATCTTCTCCAGCTCTTGCCATTCCCTTCAACCCCAAATCTCCGCTCCATACAGTACCACACTTCTTACCAACTTTTCAAACATCCATCTCCTTTTCTCTATATCTTTACCAAATATCCTTTCCCCTAACCCCCATACTTGTCCTACTATTCTATTTCCTTTCATTTTCATCTCTTTTATATGGTCTCCATCTTTGTTATCATATCTGATGTTGTAACCTAAGTATCTATACTTATCTACTCTCTCTACCTCCTCCTCCCCCCACCACCATTTCACCTCCTTTCGTCTTTCTTTTCTTTTTTAAATTCCATAATTTTTGTTTTCCCGACATTTGCTGCTAGTTTTTTATTTTCTAGGTATTTCTTCATAAATTTAACTACTCCTCGCATCTCTTCTTCATTTCTCGCTATTGCCACAATGTCATTCGTATAGCTAAAACCCATATCTTTTTCCTTTACTATTACTATTCCTCCTACTTGATTTTTTCCATTTCCTCCTCAAGATCACTAATGTATATCGAGAATAAGATTGGGCTTAGCGGACATCCCTGTTTTAGTCCTTTTCCGTCCTAAATTCTCTACCTACCTTCCTCCTACCCTCGTTCTACACCTTGTTTCTTCGTATATTTCCTGTATTCATTTTTTATATCTCTGTTTATTCCTACCTCCTCCATCCTTTTCCATAATACCCCTCTTTCCACATTATCAAATGCCGCTTTAATGTCTAGAAATATTGCGTACATCTTTCCTCCTTTCCTTGCTAACTCTTTATTAATTATGTGCTTTAATATGTATATATTGTCTATCTCTTCACATAGTTCTATCAAAATTTTTCCTTGTCCGTTTATGTTCTTATCCATTGATATCCAATTTCTTATCTCTCCATTTACCATTATTCCTCCCTCCTCTCCTATCCTAGCATTCAAATCTCCTCCCTATAATCAACTTGCCTTCATCCCTTTCTTCTATTGCTTTTCTATAATTGCTTTCGTTGTGTCCATTTTCTTTCCATATATCGTAAAAATATTATACTTTTCCCCTTTTTCCGTCTTTACTCTGATCTTAATCATCCCTCTACATTTTCTTCTTCTATTTCCTTTTCTAATTCCCATTCTTTTCTTACCCCCACTATTAATCCTCCTTTGCCCTTCCCTTCCTCTCTTTTCTTTTTGCATACTAAATTTCCCATACATATTCTTTCGGCATCTTATCTTTCCATGTACTCCATTCTTTTTCCTCCATTCAAGTTTCTACTAAACCTACCATTTTAAAACCCTTTATATAGTTCCAAAATCTACACCTTTGTTTTTATCTCCGCAATGTTCCAAAATAAGATCTTATTTTTCTCTTTATTTTTCCCCACCCTTTTCTCCTTTTTTTTCTTTGTCCTCCCCCCTCTCAATGTTAGTATTTTGGTGTCCATTTTCTTATCCCCCCTCGTTCTCCACCCATCTTCTTTCTTTTCCTCCACCCACATTTTCCTGTATCCAATTTTCACTCTCAAACCCTGTTCCTCCACTTTTTTGCTTCCATTCTTATCTTCATCTGTATTTCCTTTCCCTCTTTGTCCTATTTTCGTCTATATATATTTTGGTACCTTTCATTCTACTTTTGTTCTTTAGTATCTCTATTTTGTCCTCCAAACTCGACATTTTTAAAATCACTATACCTTTTCTTATCTCCACGGCTTCTTCTATTTTCTTTTGCAATCCTAGATTCTTCTTTATCAGCTCCTCCATTTCTTGTTTTATTTCATTCTTTCCTCCCTTTATTTCCATCCCTTTACTACCAAATTTTTCTTCTTCTCTTTTTTTTCCAAGAGTTCTACTCTTTTCTCCAGCCCATCACACTTCTCCTCCAAGTATTTGCACTTTACCTCGAACTTTTCGCCCATTCTTTTATTTCCTCTTTTATCTCTTTCATTTCCTTAATATTCTTCTCTTGCACCAATTTCATTTCCTTTATTTCTTTTAACATTTCTTTCCATATTATTTTCATTTCGTCATCGTCTTTTTCTTTTGTTACTTCTCTAAACCTTCCCTTTTCTTCTCTCTTCTCCTCCTCTTTCCCTGGTGATCTTTCTATTTTTTACTTCTTCTAAATAACCTATACAGTTCTTCTTCCTGTCTTCTTTTTTTTGTGTCTGTATTCGACCCTTCCGATTCCGACATTTTGATAAATTATATAATGATATCTTTTAGACTTAATAAACTCCGCTTTAAAACTAACACAAAAATTCACACCTTTCTTTCCGAACTGCCTCGAATTTCTCACCGTAATTGATTATTTGTTATTGAACGTACCCTTAACTAATTACTTTATCTAATTCTTACACTATTAAATAAAGTTTATCGTTTTAGAATACCAGAAAAGTTAAAAACAACGATAACTTAAATACAGTTCTTTATCACTTTCTGTTTATGTGCGTTATTCCCTATCACTACTTATCACTATCACACACGTTGTTGTCTATTTCCTATCGTAATTCCCGATAGATTCTATCTCATTAATACTAAACTACAACGTCTATTACTTACTTATAATTATTTGTAGTTAAATTACACTTCTATCCCAAGAGCGAATTAAGATCACTTCCTTTCTTCGCGAACGTTACAACCGAATCTCGACGTGAACTTATTACTAACCCTTACAACGTATTAACTACCACGTTAAGTTCATAATACTTTATTTTTTTTTCTTCTGTACAAATAACATGAATCATTTTGTTATTATATTTAGAGTGAAACTTTAAAATTAAATTTTGTATAAAATCTTTATCGTATTGCACTTTAACATTAATAAAACTATTATCTTTAAATGCATATATAAATAAATCGCATTCTGTTAAATTGTCTGTTATTTTTTGTCGTTTATCTTGAAAAGCACTGGTTTTAGGCACAACACACATATTTCGGAGGTTCCTTCAAAATGCCACAAGTGATAACATGCTGTGAATTCGCAATTGCTTCACCTTCAAATAACCAAAAAGGTAATTAACGATAAGCTATATCACTGTATGTAACTGATTATTATATAGATTCCGAATCACTACTAGTACATTCTTCCTCACTTTCACCGGTATTAACTGTAAATATCATATCTTCTACTTCATCGATAAAACCTTCTCTTTTTAAATATTCCTCTTCAACCTTTTTGTGTGTGTTTGCATACAGCTTCCCATTCTTCACGACCAATTGATTTAAATTTATTCTCTGCTAATTTCCACACATCTTCAAATTTAAATGATTTGCTACATAATTTTTAATTTGGGCCCAAATTAATTCTATTGGATTCAACTCCGGATGATAAGGGGGCAGTCTGATTACTGAATGATTATGTTCAGCCATTAGTTTGTCGATTAAATAATTTTTTCTGAAGTGGTCGATTAATTTTAATTTTGTCAAAAGAGGTCTGGTTTTGTTTCACAGTTTTGAAATATAATCCCGATCGATCTTAACCGGTTTTGCAAATCTGCTTTCTTCCAAGCACATGTTGGATTAAGCTCGGTAAGTATGTTGTGGTAGGACGCATTGTCGATTACTAACACAGAGTTAAGTTCAATATTTGGAATTAGTTTTTCCGTTAACAATTTAATACAGTTTTTAGAGTTCATGTCATCATGATAATCACCTGACTTCGATCCTGATTTAAACATTAGCAATGCGTTAAGTACGAATCCTCTTTTCCCCCCACAGTGTAACTTTATCAGGCGGTGTACTTTTGAAACAGGAGTTTTTGCTCCCTTGCCACTGTCATTGTACTCTCCATGTGAACTTGATTGCGAACTGTGCAGATAAGATTCATCACTATAAACAATGTTTCTGTCTTCTTCACGGAACTTTTTAATTTTTCTTAGGAACGTGGTGCGTTTCGATCTTATTGCGGAAGTTTCCACCAAGACCTTTCTGTTGTCTGTGGTCTTCTGCCATTTAAATCCCATCTTCTTTATAATACAACAGAAACATACTTAATTTTCCTGTTACATGGACACCTTCTTCTTGAACAGCTGCAAACACCTTTTCCATTGTTGGCTTTTGCTTTTGAATGTACACAAAAGTGTGAATTATTCGTCTCACAACTTCTTCATCACACTTGTCGATGGTAGATTTAGGTGCTGACTTATTAATTGTTTTCCGAGGTGACTCAAACTTGCTACCTTCAGGTTTTGATGTACCTTCCTTAGCGATGCGTTGAATTGTTCTGGTGGAAATGAATATATATATATATATATATATATATATATATATATATATATATAACAGAAGGAAAAGCTCAAAATTAGAATAATCACTGGAAAGCAAAAAAGCAAATGGCTACTGTGATGACTACATTTGTTAGTTGAATAGTAGCGTTTTTTTCGAATGTGCAGCACGAATTTATGTTTTCTGCGCATGGAGGGGCAACCGCCTGAAACTACTATACCTACACTACCAAACTTACAACTTCCACGGTACGTATGATGATGTAATTTAATAAGATTGAAATAATTCCTTGCAATTTCCAAACAACAGTAAACACTACACTTAAAACCAAAACAAGGGCGCAATTCTGTCATGCGCTACGTGAAGCGTGGTAAAACTTTACAGAAAACGAAGACAGTCGAACCGAAATTAACACAAATTTCTATATCTCACTTTTACTTTATACGGCTCGTATGCAGCGAGTCCAGTCACGTAAATGGAAATAATTTCTTTTCATTCCCTGTGCGCACGCACTCGGAGGCTCCGACGGCAAAGTAAAAAAGAATAAAATTAGGAATCAATGTAGAGAAGTAGGAAAAAATAGAAATTATGGTATTTGATAAAAATTAGGAAAAAATAGGAAAATAATGATGTGCGGGATATTGCCAATAATGTTCGTATCACTCATATGTATGTTCATCAAGTTCTTAAAAAACACAAATATTTTCCATACTCCACACAACAGGAACTATACGCAGCCGATACTGAAAAACAAACAGTTTTTTGTGATTTTATGTTTAATATGTGCCATGCCGATGAACAATTATTGGAAAATATTGGTTTCACAAATGAAAGCACATTTACATTAAATGGGGAGCACAATCGTCAAAACGTTTGTTATTGAAGCCACATGTTCATATGGAAACCCACAGACAATATCGGCAAAGCCTCCATGTGTGGATAGCAATATTAGGTGATAATTTAATTGGTCCATTCTTCATCGAAGGTACCCTTAATTGTAGGATTTACTTGGTCCTTCTGCGGAATCAAATAGTTCCTAATATCGCCGCAGTAGTTAACACAGTGTGGTATCAACACGATGGTGCACCAGCTCACTACTCTGTGCGAAATTACTTAACGGAAGTCTTTCCAAATCGATGTATTGGTCGTGGTGGGCCGGGTAACCGGTCTCCGAGGTCTCCAGACTTATCACCGAATGATTTTTTTATGAGAAGGTTACCTAAAATTAAAAATTTACACTATAAGAAGACATCAAAACTTGGAATCTTTACAAAACGCTATTACCAAAGTATGCTTCAATATAACCCCTGAAATATTGCGAAACGTAGGACGTAAATTTTACTACAGGTTTATCATTTATAAATAACCAACTGTAAGTTTTTGAGTGGCTTAATTACGTGTAGTCCGACAAAATGTTTCTATCGTTTTTCTCGAATCTGAGGCGTTTTCTCATAATCTAGTCTGGAAGACATCTTCCCTTATAATTTTTAAAATTTGTCGATAACCCACATTTAAAGAAAGTAATCGACACAAAAATTAGTAAAACGCGCGAAAAAAAATTTGTCCGATAAAAATTTTAGGCAATTGAGGGTATCCACCAACTCAAACATATTCAAATTTTAGGTTTAAAAAATGTATTGATAGCCACCTGATTTTTTCAGTATTGATTAATTAAAACATGCGAAACTCAAATATCGAATTGTCCGACAAAAACATTTATTTTCCGATTTTATTTATCTATTAGTTTGTCCTTGTGTTTATTATTCTATTCCTAGGGTTGTTTTTGTTGTATTTATTGTTAATAGTTGTGACTTAACAAAATTGTGTTGTTGCTTGACTTTTGATTTTTGCGTTTGGGCGTTAATCCAAATGCTTTCTGTTTTAATTGTGATGGGCAATAATTATTTTTACTCCCCATCTTGTAAAATAAGATGACGAGTTAAGCGATGGTTTCCAAACCGAAAATTTTAACAGCCCTTTTTTCACTTTATCCGAGGAGTTAGAGTTAGTACGTTTTTTATGAAACTTTGTACAAGGACCGTATTTATAATTCCAAATATCTGATTAGATTTTGGGCATAATTTATGTCGCAAAAAGGGCACGGTAACCTACACAGATTTTTAATTTTAAATCTTTTGAAAAATATTTATTTTACAAATTTTTGTTTCTAGTAAAAGTTATTTATATTTTAATTTTTCATAACTTTTGTTTAAATTATTTGATGCGATAAGTATTTACTGAGATATAACAATCACGTGACACTAGTTATTGTTACAATATCCCCACCAATATCAATTTTACATAAAAAGTTGAGGGTAAGCAGATTCTATTGTCTAGCTTTTGTTTCAACCCTTTTTTTCTAAAATACAATTTTATTTTCGCTTATTGGGCGATGTGGAGTTCTGCGGTCATAAGTCGATGTTTACGACGTAAGTGGATTTTTTATTTTGCGGAGTTTTAAAACGTCTAGCCGCAGATGGAGTATTTTAAACGCAAGGAGTGCATAAAAATCCTTCACACACGTGTCTCATACAATATGTTATCGGCGTCAAAACTAATTTTTGCAAATAGAAACAGTTACTACAACAGGAAAAAAGCTTGGGGTTTCACTTTTTGTTTATTTGGATGTTTCAAAATTTTTGAGCTCCAAAATTAAAGTTCCCACACCAAAGTAAATAGCTATTTTAGAATTTTTATTACAATTAAATTAAAAACAGAAATGACTGAATTGAAATATTTGTCGATTTTAATTAGGGTTTTGCGCTAGTTACGTAACGTGACAAAGCGAAATTAGTACAGCAAACTCATCTTATTGACCAAACTAACTAATGAGATCAATATCGTTTCATTTATTGTATTGTTCATTTATTATTACTTTAATGTTGTTATTCAAACTGCTAATTAATGTAACATGTTTTGCTACTAATTGTAGTGTAAAGCTGGTTTGCTACAATCGTTACTTTGAATTAAATAAAAAAAATATGATCTGAGCAGCAGCGCAGCAAATCTCAAATTCATTTCTTAACTATTAATTCTTATCGCAATTTATTTATTTCGAATGGTCATTTGAGGATCTAAGTATAATGCTGTATTAGTAGTAGAGGGTTTGATTGTAAAGAGGAAGCATTAAAAGTAATTCAAAATTGTATTGTATTTAATTATAAAAATTTTGTTATACAATGTTTTGATCGGATAACTAATACAGAGGTACGAGACTATAGGATGTTTAATATTCAACAATATCAGTTTGAATATTTATCTTTCAAAACGAGTTATGCTAGAAAGAGTTGTAAATTACATTGTAAAATGTTCGACAAAAAATTCGTAATTGAAGTACACTCATGAAATTTAAAACTTGGACACCACAATTTCTGTAAACAAAAGTTTGCACATTGTGAAGCGGGCTTAAGGGTATCATTTACAATTCTAACAGCAGGTAGTCTCAGCAGGGGTTATCTTATAGAAGGACTGTAGAATGAATCATTACACTAAGCACGTTTTAGAAAATAGGTAATTTACGTTGCTTACTTAATTTTTTCTTTAAATAATATATTTGAAGGTATCGCTAATTAAACACCATAGCTCGATTAATTATCGAATCAAAATTTTGTTTAGGAAATGTTTACAAAAATAAAATTAGAAATAATTTTGATTTAAAAAACGTCTACAAGCAATAACTTTTAAATTAAATCAAAAAACTAAACATGGTTATTTGGGTTGACTGATTATTACTTATTTTTAAATAAATCTAACCTACTAATTATAGTAAGTTATTAAAAAAAAATCATTAAACTCTCTATTCATAATAGTAGTGTAGTAGTACCGTTTCTGGCTCACTTTTGGCGCGAAATTTGAATTTGTAGTGGGGATATTTAAATGTCTGTTGTCCTCGTTTGCCTGCAGGGGCGTCCGTGCATGATCGAAATTGTTCAAGGTCGCTCGGGGACGTTCGGGGTGGCTCGGAACGAAGAAAGGGACGGAGGCGCGGTAAGTCAAAGACCTTTGCCCTCAATTAAGTGCACTGATCTAGATTTAGGTTAATAGTCCTTAAATGCAGGGGTGTTTAAAGAGTTCGTAATTATTCGTAAAAAAACGATGTGTACTATCTCACATCGATATAAAAGGAGAATCGAGTGAGGTGGTTTATTGAATATTCTGCTATTAATCAAGTAAAACTTTATAAATGTCATACTTTGCAAGTTTAAACAAATCGGCACATGTACTGCCCTACTTAAGTGTCAGTAATTTGATTGTTGAAAAAAAGTACGAGATAGTGTCTTTAAATAAAATCGATACAATATACGGAGAAAAAGTTGAAGTTCGGTGCGACGAATTCAAGACCCTTCTTCCGCAACGATTTACTGACATCATTTCTATTGAAGACATCAATAAAATCAATGGAGCTATAAGATCCGGATCAGTCATTTTTGGTTAGTCGAGGTCCTGTTGGTCAAACTACAAATATTGAATTTATTGAAAAGGCGAAGAATGAAAAACAAACACCGTCTAAGAAAATATTATAACTACAAATTAAAAATGTATTTAAAATCATTGAAAGAATTGTCTGATACGATTGAATTGTATGAAATTAAAAATTGTTAATAAAATTAAATTTGTAGTCTCAATTGTCTTATTATTTGTTAATTGTAATGAACTGGGTTGCTTTAGTTTATTTAAGCTGAACACGAATATAAATAACAAATATATTGAAATTAAAGTTATTGCTCTTGCATGACATTGATTGTTTTGCATTGAAATTTGAATTTTAAATCGAATGTTTATCGTTAAAGACGTATTGCTACATATATTGTATGATAGATTTTAGATGGAATCTTACTACTATTAAATCTTATTGAAGAATGAAGAAAACCTCTAATTATAATATTAAGACTTTCATGAATTAACTTTGAATAGTAGAACAATAAATCACTAAAAATTTTGATATAAAAAAATTGTTTAAATTTGTTAGTGCTTCTTCAAATTTATTTTTGTTTTAAAGGTAGTAACATAAAAACTTTTTTTAACGTTTGAAAAAAATTAATGTTAATTATATTGGTTTTTTTGTCTTAAAATTATTTGAAAGACACTTCGCTAATGAAAACGCACTGTATTGACATGTGTTTTAAACTACTTGTTATTCAATTTTTAAGTTTTATTGCACTTACATTTTTTTTAATTCACTATTTGCCGACCTGTATAAGGTATTAGAAAATAAAAAAAAATACACTTAAAAAATTTTATTTTTCGATAAGAAAAAAAAACATATTACAAAAAACTAATTCTAAAAATGACAAAAAAATATATACATATATACAAATGATTAAAAACTAAAATAATATACACTACAACACTAAAACTTATGAAAACAATTTATATAGTTCACCCAACTCTATAATGATTTTTTTTTTTTTCACTTTATTTTCATTAGTTTATATTTTTTATAATGGATTTTAGTTCACTTTGCTGTGCCTCCAGTTCTTTCCATTTGTCCTCAATATTCTCCATTACTTTTCCTCTGTACGATGCCTTAATATCAGCCACCTCGTCCTCTTCATCTTTTTCTATATCTTCCTCATCGGAGGATTTTGGTACACCTCCTTCAACTTTCGCCAACTTTTTCCAATTGGTTCAGCCTATGAAAAACATAATGTAATTAATACATGCAACCACAAACAGAATTATTGATGTGAACATATAAAAACATTATTGGCCGGTTGCACCAACGCAACTTAAATTTAAGTCTTGCTTAAAAACTTAGGTACAATTATTAAAACCATAGCAACAATTGTTTTTAAGCTGAGGTTCACTTTAAGTCGTGTTGGTGCAACCGGTCATCTATTTATGGTGAAGTCCGGCACATGGATCGGAGTAGGAAAGTTGTCCAAATCTACGATTTCCGGTTGAGGAAGATCATGTGAGGGCTGTAATGGTGGTGGCGATATCATTTCGTAAAATGATTCTTGCGGCTGAAAAAATAAAATGCATATTTAGTATAAGTAATAACTAATAATAACCTATAAAAGTAAATTGGCAGTTCTTCTAACTGAGTTATAGATACTTACAGGATAAAGAGAAGAAGAAGAATTATCTATCGCGTTTTCCATCATTTCCTGCAATCCAAATGGTGCCTACACAAAAAAATTTGTTATATATATGAGTTGTTTTTATCGTTTCATGTAATAGTAATTTCACTAGTTACTGATAGAAATTTATTATTACTTACCGGAATTACGACATCACTTAAAATGGTCACTTTCGGTGTTTTCTTTAAAGATAGTTTCGACATGTTTGTTTGTTTTTTAAGTTAGTTGTACGCGAGATTGTCAACTGATTTTCTAAACTGGCACTCAACGTTTAAATGTAATCAAAAGTGATGAATCTGCTAAAACATCCTACTTCATAATTCTGAAATAGAGAAAACAAAGAAAGAGAGCGAATGAAAGAGATGGATATATAATAAGACGCAAGTTAGCACTTTGAGTTCAACAGCATATGAACTTTAAGAGAATCTAACAACGGATGTCGCAAGAGGCGCTATTTGCAGATTTGCAAATTTAATGTAAGAAGAGACAAGACTTCCCGTGAGAATTGTTCATACATAAAGTGCAATGAATCTTTCATTAACATGACGCTTCAATCTGTAAAGTGATTTTTTTATAAATCACATTTTGGACATATTCAATATTCAATAAATAAATAGGTTTATTTAAGTCTGATTTACATTCAATATTACAAGTATTTATTTACAGTCATTTACAATTGGTTCGTGCATAACTAACTTTAACAAAGATAAAGTATTCTCATAATCATTTAAGTTAGACGAGGGCCATCTTGCACTTTCTGGTCCGCTAGTCCAGCCGAGCAGTTCCTCAGATGTTTTCCTCCCTTTCGAAATGTTTTCGTTCAACCATGCCCAGAGGTCAGCATGTTTTGAATTTATGGATGGATTAAACTTGTAAACGATATTTTTGAAATTATTACAGTGACTATAATCTTAACAAATTGACAATCAGCCACATACGCCGATTCACATATCAATTCATCAATCCAAGTGTGAATATTTCTAAATTTGTTTAATATATTTTCTACAGAATATTGTAAGTTGAACATTTTAACAGGATTATATTTTGAGGCTAGTTTCATTACATATAGTTTGTATGCTTCCTGACGTTCTAAACTGTGTTCATTTAAAATTTTATCGAGTTTATCGATATTTAGTGTTTCATAATTACGTTTTTTACATATATTAACAATTGTCTGTACATAGTTTTCCAATATTCTTCTTTTTCTAACAAACAGCATAGTTCATTTACACCAAGGAGTACACCACGAGTTGTTACAAATGAAATGATCACTTCGGAGATAACGAAATCATCTTTGTTAAGTAAAAATTGAAGGATTCTTTCCACTCTCGGTTTTAAAGAACATAATCGATCTTTTAAAATGGTCCTCGTAAATTACTTGGATTTGCTCCTGAATTTCCAATTTAATTTGTAGTGGTGTATCCATCACTATTGTTTCATTAAAAGTGAAGCACAGCAACTTTACATTCAGTTAATGAAATTAATACTGTCCCAAAAAATTCACCGTTCTTTTTTATAATTTTCCCACTATAAATCATTTATTGCATACGTAACCCCACGGCTTTGTATCGGTACTATTCCCAAGCATACGTTTGTCATCATAAGGGTTGAGAACCACTTTGTTTTGGTTTATAGAAAACACATCGTGCTTCTTAGATTTAATCAACCTTTGAGTTTTTTCAATAATGTTTCTATTGAATAAACAATCCTTATAATCTTCAAACGTAACTGCTTTGATAGAAGACCGAGTGGATCCTTTAGATTTTTTGAATAATCTTGTTTGCGAGTTGTCATCAACAATATAAGCATACATTTTAGATCTTAACCCTACAAACTCTAACATTATTCTACCATTATTCTCATCTTTCATTATACCTGGAATTTTTTTATTTTTTAATTCAATTTGATATATATTTTCAGAATCATAATCAGAAGTATCGAATCTATTACTGTCTCTCTTAATATATTCATATATGTCGTCAACCTTAAAATGGTAAATTAAACTGTCTGTGTCGGTATAAAGTAACTTAGCATTTGATCCAAAGGTGTTTACGATATAATCATAGTGAAACTCATATAAAAACGTTTTAGATAAATCTAAAATGCTAAATCCTACGTAGATGGGTTTGTTCATATATACTTCTAGTTTATTCATTTCTATAATAGTCGTATCTTTATCAAATACAACAGAACTGTGAAAATTTGGTTTTGATATTAGCGAACGCGCTCCCCATCGACCATCCCATTTTGTTACTAAACGAATATCTTTATGTTTTCTTACATTTTCCATACATTTACCATATATAGCGTTAATCATTAGTTTATAGAAATCTTTTTCAAAATCATTACTTGACTGTTGACGTAGTTGCGTATTTAAATCAATGTACTGTTTTAACCAAGGCGATTGTTCAAATTTAAGAACTCTATGAACTTTTCGTAGATGCATGCCCAGGTTTAAATACATTTTTAGATTTCTATAATGAATTACATAGTATACCTTTGGATACAAAGTTAACAACAATTTTTAAGTTTAGAGTTTGAATTTGGTGGAATCAAATGCTCTGGCGCCAACGGCAAATCGCTATGCAATTCATGTAAGTATTGTGGGTAGTCTAAGTCACATTCGACTATATATCCTACATTGAAATCGTTTGGGGTATTTAAAATATCGGAAATATCAAAGTTTGTAATGAATTCGAAACCACCAAAGGGTAGGTATTGAGACATACAGGCACCATATAGGTTGTTCACATCGTAATACATTAAATATGTACTTTCCTGATTTGGGTCATATCCGGTCTTCATATATTTATTATTTGCTTTTGCATATCGGTTCGAACATTGAGAAACACCTCCTCGAATTCCTTTCTCAATAAAAAGGATAGTGTCTATGTCAGTAATAAGTTCTAAAGATATTTTTGTTGTTTTTAACATAGCATCAAAAGTTAATCCCGGGGCCGTGTAATAGTGGAGGGGTCGAGAGAATATGTTTTTATACAAGTTTCACGGAATGTTTCAAAAACATCTGACAGAAGTAAGACGTCTGTCTTTAAATACAAATCTGAGTAATCACCGAGCGTCTGAATATTGAAAGTTTTCCATACGTTAACAGCATGACAATACTCTTTATCAGAAATGTGTTGATCTAGTAATCGATTATAAAATTTATTTTTTGGAGGCAATTTTTTTTCGTTAAGTTTTTCCCAACAATCAATATAATCGTAGGGAAATATTCCTTTTCTATTAATTAAATTGAATTCTTCAATACTATTGCAATTAGATGCAGTTATTAACTTTTGTTCGTTGCTCAAATTGTTTGAAAGTTTATCTAAGCTTTGAGACATAAATCGGAAAGAATCTACGAACCTGAGAGAAATATTTGTTCCGGAAACTCGTTTTGTGAAAGATATATACTTTTCTTTATTTATGGGCAACAATTTAATAGTACCTTCAAAAGATGTAGATATTTCTTTTATAATGAAGTGTGCATCATACCCGCTCAAATTATGAAATACCACAGGTATTACATGATCGTCTTTGTAATTCAAATTGCAACTCTGATGAGCTGCTCCCTGAACTGACCTGTCTGATGATTATGATCGCGCACACGGGTTTCATTATTTGTTATAGATTGTTTACAAATATGACAAGTATCGGTGTTAACAAAATCGTGAGTTTGCATAATGTCAAGACTAGTCATCGGGACAGTTGTTCGTAATATATCATTGCAATAAAAAGCAATACTTTTCAACTCATTTACGAACCAACGAATACAGTCTTGTCCACGATATATGGAGAACTTTGACAAACTATTATCGTAGGAACATTTAAAATAATAAGCTACACTAAACGGAATATGTTTTTGATATGAAGAAGTTTTGGTTTTTGTAACACCTGATTGGTCTCACCGTAAGCTTCTAAAATACATTCGAGGTCTGCATATATGGAAAAAAGAACTTTCTCTTGGTAACGATAATTTTTAAAATACAGAAACTTATCTGATTTTTTGGTAATTTGATTTTACAGTTATTGACCTTTAAACAATTCACCTTATGTTTTTCTAGTAAAATGTCTGACGTAAAGTAATTTAAACACCGTTCGCATATGAACAACTTATGTGAATCAAAAGATAATTGTCTCGATAAAAGAGCTGACATATTTTTAATCCAAACGAAGTGATACATTAAAAATTCATCATGCAATGTATTATTGATAGAATTGGAGTTTGAACTTAAAGATATCATTAACAAGTTAATTAATTTAATATCATTTTCATGGTTAGTGGTTAGCGAACAAGGTAAAATTTTTTTATTTTCGATGCAATAAATATTGATAGCTACTTTATTAAGGTGTTCAAATTTTCGAATATCTTTTATTGTGATAGGAAACTGAATACCATCACAATTTAATACATCACTGAAGTGAGGATAAGAAGACATTCTGTTAGAATTTTTGTTGACTGGAAATAAAGCAGAAACAACAGCCCAAAGAAAACAATTACTATCATTATTTTGAACATTAATTACTGCATGTTTATTTTTAATAAAATCTGGGACTGACACATAAGTTGAGTATCCTGCTTTTAGAGGGTCATATCTGTTTATGTTAACTTTTAAACCCAAAATTTCTAGTAAAGCCCATCCAGAATCTTTTTCAGAAAACTCTTGCAATTTTGTAATGAGTTTATCTATGACGTTGTCATGATACCATTTTTTTAAATTAGTGGTACAATCAATAGGAAAATTTTTAGTAGCAAAAGTTTTAGTATCTACATCTCCATTATTAGGTTTTATAAAATTTGCCGATAAAATAACATTTACTTTAATCATAAAATCATTCAAGACTTTCTTAATTTTGATTGAAAAACATTTAAATGATTTATTCAAAAACACTAAAGGATCCTTAATGCTGACATTTGATATCATACCCGTTCTTATTCGGTTATTGAAGCATGATTCAACGTCTTCCCACTTCACGTTGCACCTTTTACGTTTTAGTGTTGCTTTTGTTGACAAACCAGCGCCAGATTTGATCAGTAAACTCTTTCTAAGCTGCTTAATTTTAAGTCTGTACTGTAGTAGGTATGCTAAACTTGCTTCTAGGGATGAAGATGACTCGAAAACGTTATCCTTGTATATTTCGTTTTTAATTGCTCTTCGAACTATTTGTATAGTGCGGTTGATATAAATTTGTATATTATCAATTTCTTCCAATTTCTTTATTTTATCTATGTAAACACGTAATACACTTATTGAACGTTTGCACAAATTTGTCACACACTCCATTAGCTGATATTGGAAAAATAACACGATACCTGATAGACGTACTTATATATTCAAAACAAAGTTGTAACATAACCCAGGAAATGAAATTGTATACTACATACTATAGGTTAATGATCTAAAAAGCGGATAATGACCGTTGACCTTAATTTTGTTTAATGAGCTAGATTAAGGACAATCACATTGAAAATGATTCTCTTCATGGAAACGTAATTTGATGCTTATTACTTCCGGTGGAAAATTTTAGATTACTTTGAACATTTCAAAATTGCTGACTGTTTTAAAATCCCTACTAATAATTTTTAGAAGTTACAATAAAAAAGAGGAAAGAGGGGTTTAAAAATAGAGAGGGTAAACATATATATATATATATATATATTCGATACAAACTAAGATTAATTGATATTAACACATCGAGATATAATATTATCGTCTACGCATACTGAAGATGAACGCGTATAAACATGAACTACCAAGAGGTAAATTAATACATTTCATTAATGATTAATGTTAATTTTTTTAATACTTATTGCAGGGATGGTACAGTGTCCTGTGGATCCATTCCACATTATGCTGCGGCACCGATTAACGACCCATATGTGGAAGTGTCACCCGCAAGAGGCCGAAACAGCAAAAGAAGCCGACTATCAAAGGAAAATGAAGGAATGGCAACAGTGGGAAAAAGAAAGACCGGCTCCCATTCAACCCGTGGTCTCTTGCAGCGGTGAACTTCCACAACCATTTGAAAACTGGGACGAAGAACCCCCTGCCCTACGTATGTGCCGCAGCCAAATGGAATTATAAAACCAAACAAAAATGAAATATATTACAAAAATAAATAAAAGAAAGAAAAAATTATACATTGTTTTAATTTTTATTCCCAAACGTATTATTTATCTATTAATTATTAAGAAATAAAGCAAAATCTAAATATGGTAAAATATACCTACGTGCATATGTGCTATGTGTAATTTCATCGGTACTTTCAATACTCTGTGGTTGAAGAACTTGTAAATCTAAATATGTTAAAATACTGGGTGGACCATGAAGTTCGTCTGCAAAGTTTTGTATAGCACAAGTTGACTTAAATTAGTACTTGTTTTATACAATTTTATTTATTTCAAGGTATAGAAAAAACATTAGAGTTTTAAAGTGTTTCTTGCGCAAAAATTTTGATTTTAGTATACCAAATTTAACTTCCGATTAAAAGTTTCATTTTTTAAGTGTCAAATATCATATTTGACGTCATATTTATATTTTAAGGATTACATTTCACTTCCGGTCTCAATTTTTGAGGTGTCATATTTCACTTCCGGTTTCAATTTTTGAGGTGTCACATTTCACTTCCGGTTTCAATTTTTGAGGTGTCAGATTTCACTTACGGTTTCAATTTTTTGAGGTGTCAGATTTCACTTACGGTTTCAATTTTGAGGTGTCAGATTTCACTTACGGTTTCAATTTTTGAGGTGTCAGATTTCACTTACGGTTTCAATTTTTGAGGTGTCAGATTTCACTTACGGTGTCAGATTTCACTTTTTGATGGGTCAAATTTCACGAGCGGTTTACCGCTGACGTTGGGAAAGATATAAAAGCCTTCATAGTATTGATAAATTTTGAGTTGTTCTATTACTACTATAATAAACGTAATAATGTGGATGTGTTATGCCGAACAATCGTGGCCTAAAGCTGTTGATTTACGTAGTGCTGTTGAACGGTTGGTAGAACACTTTACTGCTTTGGAGTTTGATGCCGAACATGAGATTAACTACAATCGAGGGTTTTATACAGAGGAAGAGTGTTATGTCTTAGCAAAAAGTATAAAAAGGTGTGGCTCTTTGTCGAGCATACTTAGCTGATATACTCACCGTCGAGATTTTAATGGATTTGCTGATTGATGTGGGATTAGCTCAATTTGTTGAAGACATAAGGGAATTTGTTGATGTTGATGAAGAGTACAAGGAGAACGACAACTAAAAGATTTTTTCTTATTGTAAATTTTTATTGTAATTTTTAACATGATTGTAAAAATATTACTTTTATTAATAAATAAATAAATATCATATTATTTTTTTTTAATCTTTTATTGAACACTACAATTTACACAAACACCAAAATTATATAATTAACGTATACTTATTGTACTAATGATACAATATTTTTATTGGAATATATTTTACAATTCGATCGTGAAGAATCAAACAGTATGCTGTGGTTTTATCTGGAATAATTAAATTAGTTTCAAATTCTACTCTTATATCTACGGGTCCTCTTTAAGATCATCTTTTGTTTGGAACAATCAATCACTACTATGGGCGCAATTTCTTTAAATTCTTCTCTCGTAAATATTGGTTCAGTTTCTTTATAAAGAAATGCTGATTGAAAATCAGCAAACATTTCATAAAGTAGTGCAAACTGATTTTTTTAAATTCAGATTTAAATTGTCATACGGGTAAACGGTATCATTTAGAAACACTTTAATGTTACTTAAATCACAATGATCGAAACGACTACAATTTTTTGTTAGTTGATTTTTTCTATCTGTTTGAAACGCTATAATTAAGCATTGAGGTTTTCTACGGTAGTTTTAATAGCCCACGTATGCTTTTGAGTTTGAGGTAATAGCGGATACTCATGTAACTCTCGACTTCTGAACGGAATGTACAATTCTCTTGCATGCTTAACAACGTCTAATAATCTTAGCTGTTCTTTAATTGCGACCGATATATGGGGCATTCGCCAAGCTATTTTATGTAAATGAACCTTCACATTTTTGTTAAATCATTTAGTATCAATGCATTATTATCAGTATTGCTTCGAAGTAATACTAGTTCTTGTCTCGAATTTATTAATACTTTTTAAAATCGTCGCACAATCCTAACACTAATCGAAGCGGTACAACAATATCAAAGTATCCACTTGTTTCATCTATTAACGTAGAACTTTCTTTTGGAAACCAGCCTCCATTTTGTAGCGCTCTGCTTTGTTCATTATTATAAGAAACGTAACCTTTCAGAACAGAAGTAATTCCTGGATTTCTAACGCGATCGACTACGTTTCCAGCTATTTCTAAACGAATTTCATCGAATAGGAATAAAATGCCCATGTTAATAAATTTAACATTGCTTGTTTCCACAACGGTTTCTCCGTCTTGTACTTCTACTTTTCCTTGAAAATGTATGGAACTATACCAAGGTAGGGTGTATACTTCCTGTTGTTGAATAGGTATCCTTATTTCATCGTTGTTATTGAAAGAACTTGATGCGTACGGTGGGTGGGTTCGTTTTTCGGCGTAGGAAATAGCATTGTCAAATAGAGGAATTTCGTTAACATTCAAAACTTCAAAATTCATTTTTTTAACTCGTTCGTAATTTAAATCCCAGGGACTTTAAGAAATCTCGATTTTCTCTTGTTAACTGTTTCAATCTTGATGTTCGAATGACTGATTTTCTTTTCTTGGTTGTATTTATGTTCTTGCCAACAGATTTGTACTTATTAAACACTATACCCATAACAGAATTTTATCGAATTTTTCGTAGATGCAAACGTACTGTTATCACTTCTCCTCTAAAATTGACTATATTTCCATCTTGATCTGTTATTTTAATAGTAACTTGGTCTATTTGCTTGGTGTTGATTGGTAAATAAATAACGTTAGCGGGAGCTTCAATAATTTTATAACCGGGAGGAACTGATGGAAAAAACTCGTGAACAACGTGCACTTGTTCTCCGTTTCTGTATGCACCAGACACGATATTACATTCGATACATAAAGCATTTACTTTAGATATTTTAGATGGAAAGTCTGATACATAGGTCTTACCTGCTTTTAGTTTTCTGCTTTTAAAACCCAATAAAGTTCCAACTGAATCTGATTTGGTGAAATCAATATCGAAATTAGCTTTAACTTGACATCTTAGTGTGTTGTTGTTTCCATCCAGCTTTAAATGTATTGGTGAATTGATTCCTTTATCGTAATACCCAAGTTCTCTAATTAAGTATTTATTGAGATCATCAATTTCGTAAGCACCTTCACTTATTTTAATAATAGATTGTTTACCGTTTTGCAGCGTAAAATAAAATTTGTTATTAGTGTTATCTACGTTTGCAATTGAATTAAAAGTTTCTAAATTAATCAACCCCAATACATATTCACTATCATCTAGTATAATAGGGGATAATAACTACTAGAAAGTATTGATTCTGTACCAGACAATGTAAACGTTAGTGACATGATATTACATACGCTTTAATGAAACAACTGAGTTTTTAAAGTATATATATTAATAGTTATACAAAAATTGTAAACATAGATGTCCGCAATTTACAGTATTGAATGATTGAAAACTTTTATGATTATAGTTTATGTCACAAGGTCCATTGCTGTTTAAATAACTTATTAATTCGATTGGTGGTTGTAAATTTCCAAAACTATCAAAATAAACCGAACTGTTTCCAAACTTTTTATATGCAGTCCAATGTGTTCCTTCTCCTTCTTCATTATCTAGGTTTACTATACCGCATTCGTTAACACGAACTTTATTGGTAGGTAGGGAGTTTTTCATAAATACCCCTCTAAAATTAGATATATCCAATAGTTTTACATATTTTTTTAGATCCACGTCGGTCAGTGCTCGTTTTGGAAGTTTTATTGGTAGTTTTTTCGAGAGTTTTGTGGTCCTAAAAAAAGACCGAGTCCTTTTTTGTATGGTTTCAAGTATAGTCCATTTCCCGACTTTCCTAAAGCAATAGATTCCATGGTTTTGTTATGTCTTTGATTTTCCTCTAGTTGTTTTGGCTTGTTTGGCATCATTAACCGCCTTTGCTATTCCTGCTGCACCACCACTTAAAGTTCCCAAAGCCCCGAGTGCAGTAAAAATTGGAATTAAGGGTAGAAATCCTCCAATCTTGGTATAGGTATTACTCGTGTTGGTTTTAATATCTTTTTTCCTTTTAATGATTTTATTGATTTTACTGCTGTTTTGATAGCATCAGATGGATTGTTAAACTTATATCCTTTTATTGCAGATTTTGTGACTTTCAGCACGTCTTTAAATTTCAACCCTTTTCCTTTTTAATGCGTTTCTTTGCTTGCGTTTTAAAATTTTATTTTCTTAAAACAACCCATGCCGAGTTTTACTTTAGCTTTCATCGCTGTTGCTACACCTAATGCTGCAGCTTTTCTCCAAACAAAGCGTCCGATGAATGAACTCTCTCTTTCGCTTTCTCTAATAAAATCAAATCAGCTCTGTGTCTATTTTCCAAATCGTTATGGTTGTTATAGGCTATATCATGAATTTTACAAGCTTCGTCGAGCTTATTAACACCTTGATCACCTCTAGCTAATCGCTTCGAGAGTTTTGTTCCAGGACCACAGAATTTATAACCCGGAATGTGCAGTTCGAATGGTAATTTATTAATAACGGAATTTACAAGACCGTCACCGTGACGATTCTTCCTGACAATTTTACTTTTTCTAACCATATTTGGTTGCGAAGAGGTTATTTATAGTTTTTAATCGTTCAAGCGCACGATCAATACTAAATCAACTGTTTAAATGTAATTATGTTTTTATTTGTTTTAAATCAATGTTTCTATTTAGTTTTTAACAAAATGCGCACTGTGCAACAGCCGATAACTTTAACGGTTTCTAATAATGATTTACAGATTTCTGAAACCTGTCAAAGACATGGTGAGTTATTACCGTCTACAATACGTTGTCTTATTGTGGGACCCTCGAACTGTGGAAAAACAAACACTATGATCAGTTTAATTGAGCACGGAAACGGGCTTCGATTTGAAAACGTTTACGTTTATTCTAAATCTCTCTTTCAATCAAAATATCGCTATTTAGAAAATCTTTTAAAACCAATCCAAGGTATCAATTATTTTGCTTATAACAATTTAGAAAACAACATTCCATCTCCATCGCAAGCAAAATCAAATTCCATATTCATCTTCGATGATGTTGCTTGTGACAAACAAAATTTAATGAGAGAATATTTCAGTATGGGTCGGCATAAAAACATAGATTGTTTTTACTTGTGTCAAACTTATAGCCGTATCCCAAAACAGTTGATTCGAGACAATGCAAATTTTTAATACTATTCAAACAAGATATTATGAATCTGCGTCATGTATATGAGGATAATGTCAGTGCTGATTTAACGTTCGATAAGTTTAAAGAAATTTGTTCATTATGTTGGGAAAACATATATGACTTTTTAGTTATAGATAAAGAGAGGTATTGATTCGGGTCGATACAGGAAAGGATTTGACATATTTATTCAACCGCTGAGTTCTAAATAAGATGCACAATTATTAAACATTATTTAATTTTTAATTTCCTCAAAAATAAACTTCATAAAAAATTTTGAGCGATTTCATAGACGTTATTAATTATCTGTTTAAAAGCGATTAACTACGTTTAGTACACTTCACTGTTCTGTTGAACGGTTGCAAGTAAACGCTTCAGCAGTTAAGTCGCTGTCTTACAAATATTGTTGTATATAAAGAAAATATTATACTATGAGTTCTGCAACTACTCATTCTAATGAAATAGAATTAACAAAAGATTAATTAAAAAACGAGAAGAAGTAAAGCGTAAGTTAGAATTACTAAAACAAGATGAGGTCATGCAGGAGAATGTATTCCTTCCGATCACTAAACGTCTAGAGACAATATCGGATCACCTAGAAGGTACAACAGTTAGTCATAATTCTAATAGTGCTTTACTTAGACCAAGTGCAAAGATACTAAATTCTAAAATATCAAAGCTTAAGTCGCAAAATAAGTGCATTAAAACATGATAAAGTATCCTTTCCGGACTATGAAGATGAGTTACCTCGTGATGCAACTTCTACACCTAATTTAAATGAAGAAGTCTTTATTGCAGAACTAAGTGAAAACGATGATTTAGAAAATTATAACTTTGAAGATTTAATTAATGAATCTGTTAACGAGAAAAAAGAATATAGAACACGTCATTGATACAGAGGATTATGAAGAATACTTAAATAGTTTTGATGAATTACCGAGAAATTATATTGATGCTATGATTCGTGATACCAAAGGAGCATATGATCACAGAACTGGAATACGACACGATAGTTTTGAAGAAAAATATTACATAGGAAGTTCAAAAGTAGATTTTGTGGGATCAGATATAAAAGTTGATAATCACTATTTTAAAGGCACCCCAGGATTGTATGAACTATTGTTTAAAACCTTCCTAAAAAATACACGGATGAAGATCTGTATGCGTATAAGGATATTTTAGATATTAGCAACGCATGCAGGCGTCATTTTAATCCTAATGAACGAATTGTTGGAACAAAGTCAAAGAAATATAAAACTGTTATCGGGCCTTTATATTTCAAAGGGCCAATAACAAGATATGATTCTCCAAGAAGAACAAATGTAAAACTTGGTACGGGCATGTTAAAAAGGTTAGCAGTTCACTTTTCGATTATGTGTATTGGGATGACCCTAATGAGTTGGTTGACCGACTAAAATTGTTAGTAGCATCTCAGACTGCTGGTAACACCAGTCATAATAACGAAATAGTATCGATAATAGAAGAACTTCAAGAAGCAGGTATAATATACTGAAATGACGTTGGATAAATTTGGACGTCATATAATTAAACATCCTCAAGTATCTGTAGTTAATCAAGACATGTTTTACCATCACATCCTAACGTTTACATCCAATAGTATTTTTAATAGTAAGTTTATAATAACCCCGTATAACACCGATTACGTATTTCCACTACGATATGGACTAATTGATAATATATTAGTAAATAGAAACGACGTCGTTATTAATATAAACGATAACACATTATCAAAAGAAGAAGCAATTAACTATACACTAAAATTAAATGATAATATATCATTTCAATTAGATAATGATATTGAACAAGATATGGTTCCGTTAAAAACGATACGGTTTGTTGACTATGAATTACCTTTAAAACAAAATGATGATACAAAGCAAGATAGTACTCAATCGAGGAATTTGCGGTCTGTGGACAATGAATTATCATTGAACGCAGCAAGAGCACTTAAAACTACTACAACAGATAAAACCCTGTTTGTTGAAATAATTCTTAAATGTCCAATAAATTTTGAACAGTATTCATAATGGCTCCACGAAAGCAGATTAACAAGTATAAACCATCTAGAATTAAGGAGGACGTGGTGTTAGAGTTACATAAACCAGCAAGAATTAACTTCAAAAGGCGACGGGTCATCGTAAAGGTATTAACGAAACCCTACAAGCTGATCTCGTTGAAATGATTCCTTATGCGAAACAAAACAAAAATTTTAAGTATATACTGGTTGTAATTGATTGTTTTTCTAAATACGTTTGGACTGCTCCTATCAAAACAAAAGATGGGAAAGATGTGACAGAAGCTATGAAATTAATCCTCTTGCAACTGAATGCTTCCCCAATTCATTTACAAACCGATCACGGTTTAGAATTCTATAATAAAACGTTTCAGACTCTTATGAAGAAAAACAATATAAATCATTATAGTACTTTTAGCACAAAAGGCCTCGATAGTCGAACGTGTTAATCGTACTTTAAAAATTTATTGTGGAAACAGTTTAGTTTGCAGGGGCACTATAATTGGGTAAATATATTACAAAGCATAACAACCCGATACAACAACACCTATCATCGAACAATTAAAATGAAACCATCCATGGTTAATAAGAAAAACGAAAAACTTATATTAAATTCTAATTATAGTAATATAAAAATTGCTCATGTAAAGAACAAATATTCAATTGGAGATCACGTTAGAATAAGTAAACGTAGACAAATATTTCAAAAGGGTTACACTCCAAACTGGTCAAATGAGATTTTTGTAATAAGAAAAGTTAAACTAACAAATCCAACTACTTATCTATTAAGAGATAAAATAGGCGAAGATATTCTTGGAGGATTCTACGAAGCAGAGCTTCAGAAAGTGAAACATCCCGATGTATACTTGATTGAGAAAATTTTAAAAGAAAAGGAAATAAAATATATGTAAAATGGTTAGGTTTTAATACAAGTCACAATAGTTGGATTGATAAAAAAGTATCGCTTAAGTATGCATGCATATAAGTAAAATAATTGTAATAATTCTGTAATATAAAAAATACGTTAAATATAACAATTTTAATGTTCTACTTTGTTTACTTTATATCCTGAAATATCAAATTTCGCTAACCTGCATTAGCATTCTACATTAATTGAGATGAAAGTTCACTAACCCCGAAGTAAGATGTGAACTTAATTTAGGGCAAAAGTCTTTAACCTACAGCGACCCCGTCTCTTGTCCCGTTGGTTCAATTACCCTCGAGCGGTCTCGAACTGTCCCGGACCGCCCCAAACTTCCCGCGCGACCTTGAACAATTCCGAGCGACCTTGAACAATTCAAACGACCTTGAACAATTCCGAGCGACCTTGAACAATTTCGATCATGCACGGACGCCCCTGCAGGTAAACGAGGACAACAGACATTTAAATATCCCACTACAAATTCAAATTTCGCGCCAAAAGTGAGCCAGAAACGGTACTACTACACTACTCATAATATTTAGTCCTTACAAAATGTATATTTTATGACATTTCATTTTTTTCTGTAGTTAATATAAAAAGTGAAAATAAAAACTAAGGCAATTCTTATTGTCAACGTATATATTTAGTTTTTTGACAAAATTTATTACATAATTATAATTAAGATACCAAGTTATAGTTTAAAATTAAATGAAAACGTTTTTTTTTTAAATAAAGGTATTACTATATAAATAAATATAAGAAATCAATAATGGGTGTGACCTCCATTATTATTGATACATTCTTTGAGGCGTCTGCTCATTGACGCTATCAAGGTATCAATATAATTAATATTAATCGTTTCCCATGCGGTATCAATGGCTGCAATTAGTGCATTACGGTTTACTGGTATAAAATTTGGCCCTTGTTGTCTTCGGATAACAGCAAGTATTCGAGCCCAAACATTTTCGATAATGTTAAAATCTGGGCTTTTTGCTGGCCAGGGTAACAGCTCCAAGTTATTTTCTAGTATCCAATTGCGCACAACCCGCGAAGTATGAATAGAGGCGTTGTCCTTTAACAACGAATATACATTATGAAATTGTTAATTCAACAGATCCCGAACTATTTTTGGAGAAAGTATAGTGAAATAAGAATACTTACTTGTTGGAAAATATAATCTTCGTCTGGATAAAACACTTCGACTGAAGGTTTCATAATAGTTTCAAAATATCTAAATACGCAGCAGAATCAAGACGTCCATCGATATCCCAACAAACTCCTAGACCCCCGCGCTAACCCAACCCCACACATTCACAGAAAAATAACCACTTCGTTTTTTTAGGACATATGTGATTATTTTCGTAACGAGTTCCTTCCATTCTAAAAACTTTTAGTGGTCCATCGTTGCGGCTATTGAACATTTTTTCGTTGCTAAAAATCACTCGATTCCAAAATTCCAAAGGTTCGTTCACATATCGCCTTGCAAATTCCAAACGACGTCTCATATTTTCGTCACTGAGAACTTCTTTCGCAGCAGCATTATTCTTCTTTATTCCCATCTCCTTTAATCTTTTTTGTGCAGTTATACGGCATCCGGGAAAATGTGTATCTGCTATAGCCCTGGAGTATGTAGCAAATGGTTGTTCTGTTACGTAATGAAACAACTCGAGATCTTGAGCACGTGTAGATACTTTAGGTCTACCACTTCCGATGGCTCTTTCCAAAGTGTGTTTAAATATTCCATTTTACTCGGTAATGCCCTACGGTGCTTTTTGGTATATCTAACATACGTGAAATTTCACGCACGCTTCGGCCCGCCGCTAATTCCGAAACAATCCGCGCTTTCAAATCAGCACCGAGATGAGGTGGCATTTTCACAACACTTGAAATTTTAAACTAAAATGGAATTTACATTTCTTACTTTATTTATTGGTTCATACTACCACTTCTCAAACAGTAGGTAATTGTTTATTTATTACATACTTCTAATGACCAATGTAACAACCCTTAGAGCAATATGACTCAAAGGAAGTAAATTAAACAAGCAAGGATATTCTATTGTTATTGAAACTTATTCATAAAGTAAAAGCCATTTCCTTATAATGCTAATGGACAGGATTTTCTTTTAAGTATTAAGATTACAAATAGAGGACTTATAAACTTTCGAAAATATCTAATTATAAATATTTACACTGCAATTGCGCTTTTTTCTTAATAATTTCTTAGAAATAGCATACACGTTCTTGGTTTTTAAGTTGTCATAAATTTTTCTTCTGTCAACTCCATAATATTACCTAAAACACAACAAACCCACAAAAGGGAGGGACAAAAAAATAAATAACTTAATTCTCCCGCATAAGTTTGTTCGCCGTTTTGTTTAGATTCGTCCAAACCTGCAAACGCATTCGCGCGCATTTTCTTTGATGTCGGAGAAAAAACCGACAAGTTGCGGGAACGCCGCAAACCGTTCGTGGAACAATCAGGACTTGCGAATCTGTTCTAAAATTCGTACGTAGCACCGTCCAAATTAATGTTCCGATTGCCGTTCGGTTCGTTGTTCTGTTTGTTCCTCGGTTTGTTGTTCAGGTGTGTACGAAGCTTTACAATAAGCATATTAATATGAACTATATCTTATTAAAGGAGAGTTATGTAACTATAATTAACGACTTAACGTTACGTTAGTAGATTCCATTTACTATTTACACATATTTTCTTGGAACATTCGATAATTAACTATCGGGATATGATGACCTTATACTTCGCAGGTTGTGCGCAACTGGATACAAGCAAATAACTTGGAGCTGTTACCCTGGCCAGCAAAAAGCCCAGATTTTAACATTATCGAAAATGTTTGGGCTCGAATACTTGCTGTTATCCGAAGACAACAAGGGCCAAATTTTATACTAGTAAACCGTAATGCACTAATTGCAGCCATTGATACCGCATGGGAAACGATTAATATTAATTATATTGATACCTTGATAGCGTCAATGAGCAGACGCCTCCAAGAATGTATCAATAATAATGGAGGTCACACCCATTATTGATTTCTTATATTTATTTATATAGTAATACCTTTATTTAAAAAAAAGTTTTCATTTAATTTTAAACTATAACTTGGTATCTTAATTATAATTATGTAATAAATTCTTGTCAAAAACTAAATATATACGTTGACAATAAGAATTGCCTTAGTTTTTATTTTCACTTTTTATATTAACTACAGAAAAAATGAAACGTCATAAAATATACATTTTGTAAGGACTAAATATTATGAATAGAGAGTTTAATGATTTTTTTAATAACTTACAATAATTAGTAGGTTAGATTTATTTAAAAATAAGTAATAATCAGTCAACCCAAATAACCATGTTTAGTTTTTGATTTAATTTAAAAGTTATTGCTTGTAGACGTTTTTTAAATCAAAATTATTTCTAATTTTATTTTGTAAACATTTCCTAAACAAAATTTTGATTCGATAATTAATCGAGCTATGGTGTTTAATTAGCGATACCTTCAAATATATTCTTTAAAGAAAAAATTAAGTAAGCAACGTAAATTACCTATTTTCTAAAACGTGCTTAGTGTAATGATTCATTCTACAGTCCTTCTATAAGATAACCCCTGCTGAGACTACCTGCTGTTAGAATTGTAAATGATACCCTTAAGCCCGCTTCACAATGTACAAACTTTTGTTTACAGAAATTGTGGTGTCCAAGTTTTAAATTTCATGAGTGTACACATTCTAAAAGTCAAAAGGTCGTTGTATAAACTAATTATTTTAAAGCCAGATTTACACAAAGCAATGCATATAAATTCCCAAATTCTGTCGTGCCATCTCTTATCGAGTGTGAAATTTAAACAACGGTATCTTTTTAATAAAATTTGAAATTCTAAGTATTTGCAAATTACATAAGCGCAATATAAAATATCATTAGAAAGAAAAGTGTGAGAAGTCGCTAATCGTAAGTAGTATGTTTCCAAACAAATTGTCGGGCAAGGAGTTTTAAATTTCATATTTTGTCGCATTTTTTTTTAATAAACTTATTGCTTAAGTTGTGTTGCCAAAGCTTATGCTGCCGCTAGTGAAGGTTTATCACCACTTCCAGAAATTTCGCAGCCTTAAGGTAGTATTTTTGCTAACAACTTCCCCTTTAATTTATCTCCATATTAGCTCTATTATTTCACAGTGGTGGTAGTCGCAGTCGATTACTTGTTCTTATCATTTCATCTACTGCACACTTTTAATCAAAGTTGAATATTAGTCTTTTTGGAACTCGAATTTGTTTTTAGTTTCGTACTGTGGAATAAGAAGCATGGTCTAAAACTATCTGAGGACCGTCTTCTAAAGTATGCAAAATTGCTTGTAACCAGTCTTCCAAAAGAGCTTATTCATTTCCTGGTGGTATTAACAGTCTTCTTTGATTGAAGAATTGCCCTGAAAACTGAAATTAAGCAATGAAACTTTTATACAATCAATACATTAATAATTATTAATGTGTTATGATGTCTGTCATCACTTTCATTTTTACATATATGTCATTTTTAGACTATTTAACCTTTGTTTTTGTTATAAGGCCGTTTATTAATTAAATAAGTTTTAAAGTATTTTGGTGCAGTTTTTTGTGTTTTCTGTTTGTTAAATAAGTTTTGTTTTGCATAAAAGTTACATTGCTTACTTTCAGCTCTTCACCGTGCAGTGTTTCATTTAAAGCAGCATATCTCTTAAATGGTTGGTCCTACAACATTTTATGAAGAGTACGTTTTTCATGTATTTTTAGATAATAAATCATATTTTGGTGTCAAATTGTCAAAAAAGGCAAAACATAAAAAAACATGATGAATAAATTTATCTCCTCCATCAATTTCGCATATGGTTGAAATTAATTTTGACCAATACTGTAAAAAGTAGCCCTTACTAATTGTAAATTGTACGCGAAATCGCATTGCTTTATCTTGAAGGGTTCCTGAGATATTAAATAACAACCATTTTTTGTGGGCAACCTGTAAAGGACCGCAGCTCCTTTAGAAGGCTTTTGCGGACCCTTGGTTAAAAGAATTTTTTTTCATTTCATAAACATATAAGATACGCATATTTGTTCCTTAAAAATGATTTTGCAAAACAAAGGTCTTAGAGAGTAATTTTTGTTTTTATGAAACGTAAATCTTGACTATAAGACTAGATAAAGAACTATTTAGTAAAAAGAGTAGGTACCTTTACAAACTGTGGTTGTGGAGGAGATTGTAATTTTTTTTTAATTATCTAAACTTTGTAGCACGCTGACAAGACCTCTCAAACAGTGTCTTGCAAAATCACTTGTCAAATATTGGTTTGAATTATTGATGTAGCGTGGGCAACATGTGCGTAAATTTTGTAATCGCGACAATTATTAATCTCGCAAGCAGTTATTGTTCATTGCAGTAACACTAACAAATCGCAAGAATGATTATTTCGAGTCAAAATATCAATTATCCAACACTAAACTTGATGGATTTATTCTTTTGTTACAAATATTTAAAAAAAAAGCGACTGCCTTATATTTTGCTTGGTCACGATTATCTAATCTCTTCATTGCCGTGCTTACACCACTCCAATTTTTTTATCAAAAATGTTAAAAATTTACGTAAACACTAGCTGGCGCAAGTAATATTGTTTTAACATTGATTAAAAAGTTCTTAAAGAGGCGCAACCTAATGTTAAATATCGTGCCTTATGGAGAACCTCCACGTTTCATAAAAATGAAACTGTACTTCGGCGACGCCAACTTATAAAATGCAATCTACAAATTCTACCGTCGTAAAACTGCATTTAGCTATAATAAAATGTTATCAGCAACGGTATCACGTTTCGATGATTTATCGCCAGCCAGTCTACGTTGTAAATAAATGCAATCAAAGGAATTTAGTACCAGTATCGGTTCACTGATGATGATAGCTTAGCTATTGAATCACGTGTCCGAGTAAAGTTTTTTGTACAGTTTTTTGGTGTTTTCCCGTTTGTTAAAATAAATGCAATGATCGTAAATACTAACTTTTATTTCATAAGTGGACTAGAAAATTAACAATTAAAATAATTCAACAAATATTTTTACAACCGGTGTCCTTATAAATTGATTAACACAAGTTATAACAATCATATGATACGTTATCATAAAAACGACGTCGTTTTTTAAGTATATCGAAGTTCGAAGAAAAAAGTTGAAGCTTTTTGAAAATCCCTATTTTTGAATATCAACTAATTTTGAGGGATCATATCTCAAAGTGTAATTCTAAAACAATAAAAATTTTATATTATTTTTAAAAGCTTACATCAAACTAAACAAAAAAATTTATATGTAAAACAAATTTATTTTAAAACTTGTTAAATCTGCAGCACATTGAAAATAAGTTAAATTTTATGAAATTACCCAAAAACTAGTTACAATCTTCTCCTGAACGATCTAAACTTTTGTAAATATTTTTTTCGAAAATAGAAATTTTAAGTAAAACACGACCAATTTGAGGTCAATCGGTTAAATACACTCAGAAAATTAAATTAAATACAACTTATGATAAAAACATCATTTTTATGTATTTCCATGTAATTGTGGTTATTATTTACATAAACAATTTATTCGCTTCGGACCCAGTTGGAAAAAATAAACTTGCTGAGTTTTTCTTTTAAGTCGAGAAGGACTTCGCAAGTTAATTTTAAGAAGAAAAATATAACAAATTCACTGATAAAAGATATGCTGAGTCAATTGTATTCAATTTTAAATATTCCTTTTAAATTTTTTTTCATTTCATTAATTACACACAACTTTTAATACATTGTAATTAAACAACAAATAAGTTGTTAATGGGCTATTAAATTTGTTTTGTATTTTTTGTTCTTGCGCAATAACTTACAGTTGGATAAATTACAAATCATAAACTATATGCAATCAATTTTCAAACGGAATAAAGTTAATAAAATACGCGACAAATTTATGTGAATTACTTTAAATGAGTGCATAATTCTTTATCTTATCAATTTGAAATTTAAAAAAAACTATATAAAAATAAGTTAATACACAAAACTATTTCAGTAAGAAATAAAAATAATATTAATTTGCTATATACCTGTAAGTACCTTCTTTCTCGAATTTTGTCGGTACTGCATTTTTATGTAATTGTTTTCTTTTATTGTTTATAATTATGTCTGACCTTAAAAATGTTTTCACAAATTAACTTATTTCCTAAAGAGTCAATATCTACAAGAGCAATAACAATGTTCAAACAATTTTTTTCCACTCGCTGGCGCGATGTACATCTTTTATTGGAAATTTAAAGAAACTTTTGTCTCTGTTCTTCTTAGTATTGTTTTTGCAATTTACGTATTCGCACTTAACCATTGTCACAACAAATCATAATAACTTCGAGACACACGCACAAACTCGGATCGGTTCAACGGTGACGCTAATTAAAATTGTACGTTACATTTTTCCCATATGCGTTGCGGATCTTTAGTAATATTATAATCAATGGTTTTAGGTATTTATTTAAAAATTTAAACTGTAACAACCCCTCAATTTAAGAGAAAATTCCGAATAATATGATAGTGCGATATTCAGCTAAAGACTTGTAACTTCATACAAATGGACAAGATCTATTTACTAAAAATATTTTCATGGCGGTGTGACTTCCGGTTGTAATAAAAATTAGAGCACTGTATTTAAAATAACATAGTTGGCATTCCGGTAAAACCGGAAGTGTCAGCGTTATGAAACCATTTTCGGTAATTACATCATGCCCATTTGTATAAAGTTACAAGTTTTCAGTTGAATCGGTTTTTTCGTTCTTATTATTTGTCTTACATGCTTTCGTCGAGACACACCCTGTATATGTAAAAAAAATAACTTCTAGAAAATTTAATTTTTTTTACTTATTCCTTAACTGGTTTTAAATCTCTTGAATGCCAATTTCCAATCGATTTACCGTCACTATTGGCTAATTCATAAACATTGTACCCCATTTTTTTAAATTTTAAGTGGTTTTACAAATTTTGGTGCTAATTTGGCATAAAAATGTTCACTTGCTTTGCGTAATTTCTTTACCATATTTCTTGACCAACAGTGAAATCTCACAGACAATGTTTTAGATCGTACCTAGTTTTACTGCGACGATGAGCTTCACCCAATTTACGTTATACATCTCCAAACATGTCTTTAAATTCTATGGAATGAGATTTTCTATTCCAATTCCATCTTTTATTTTTACTTCTCCATAAAATTGCCCATCTAAAAACTATTTCACGACCAAAATTAAGAAAACATGGAGGTAAACCTGTAAGTAAGGCGCAACATAATTTAGGAATTTCTACATCCCATTTTCGTTGATTTTCGTCTATAAATCGAGAACTACATGTTCAATTCCTCTTCTATGTATTATTTTAAAATTGTATTGCTAGTCATTCATAGTATACCTAGAGGATTTTTTAATGAATGTAACCATAATAGAGTATAGTGATCAGTAATTACTAAAAAATTTGCTCCTTCCAAATAACATCGTAATTTCTCAATTCCCCAATAACTGCTAAACATTCGCATTCTGTTACCGAATACTTCCTTTCACATTTAGTAAGAGATCGGGTAAGATAACATAACTCTTTCGCCATCAGAAAATTTTTGATTCATAACACGATAACATGAAGATACTCCTACTATTCTTCTAACCTCGTTGACAGTTTAGGGGAATGCATATTCAAAATGGCACTAACTTTCTCATGATCTACGTTAAGACGATTTTTGTCTACCACATAACCTAAATATTTCAAAGAAGGTCTACAAAAAGAACATTTTGCGCGATTTATCGCTAATACACTACTAAGTAAACGAACAAACACTACTTTATTTAACTTTAGATGTTCTTCAAATGTACTAGTAATCAGAATTATAACATCCATATAAACGAAAACGTTCAGTTCAAATCCGGGACCTAAACCTTGATCTAATCTTTGAAAAGTTTCTGGGCTGTTTGATAAGAGGTAGGATAATCTTTTAAATTGATATAAATCTCTTCCTGGTATAGGTTTGTTGCACGACACTATATTGCGCCCTTTTTTTGGCGGACGTTTGTACAACGGCCGAATGCAAATCGGTCAATGTCAAACAGAGAGAATTAGCTGAAGGGGTAAGCTTATGTAAGCACTAGATCAGAAGAATAATCCAGTTCAGGCGGCGGTCAATATTTTTCAAATTGGTCGGGATAATTCAGAATTTTTAAGTAAAGGCAGAAAAATCTCTAAGTGAAGGAAACTAAGGAAAACAGCCAAATTTATACCCAATTCATATCTGAAAATTAATCCTGAAGAAACAAAATTATTAATTACTCTTAATTGGATGCCATTTAAAACTTCCACCTGGGAAAGCATTAATTATTTAAGACTTTCGCTAGTATGAGATTTACACCATATGTGCCTCGGATAACTACAGTTAAAACGGGAAAAGAATTGATGTTTAAGACCTATATTGAATTTCAAACAAGGAAACTACGGTTAAAACAATAATTAGATACACGTTATAGTTAATTATTAAAACAAAACAATAATTCTGAATAAATTACATAAAAAGTGGCGTAGTTCTTGTGTTCCAACGGTAAGTCTAACGTCGTACTGGAACGGTGAAGGACACATTGCCAGGAATCCAGTTTATTCGTCAAATACGGGAAACAGGTGTTTGGTAATTGTGCCGGCAGTTTGTCCTTCTGTAAAGATAAAAAGAGTTAATTACTTTACAACCTACCCACGCGGTTGTACACAAAGAATCGTATAATTTGTAAGGGGCTTTATTAGCAGAAACATATTCGCATCGTTTAAAATTTAGCGGTTTATTTATTTGTATGATACATTTTTAATATTGTATTGTGATGTAAGTGTTATGTACGGTGCCCCAGAAGATCAGTATAAACCTGTATAGTGTGATGACAAAAAAACAAAAAAAATACGTACGTCAGCTCTTTACAGTACTCCATGTTTAACAAGCAGAACATGTTGTTCCAGAACGTTACCACCTTGCTTTTCGGACCTCCCGGACAATTAAGAAAAAATGTACAACACAATTTCACAAATTAAACGATACTCTACACAACTCCGGTGTGGGTTCTCTCTGGTGGTGCAGCTCGGTTAATGGCCCCAGTGTATATATTACTCGACTGGTCGACCTGGTGTAAATATTACCCGACTGGTGTCCGCCTAGCTTTAATGAATGAATCTAAACGTAGGTTTGTTACACGACACCTTATTGCACCCTGCTTGTTGGCGGACGTTTATATTTCGTAGATTGTGCAACAACGGCCTAATGCAAATCGGTCAGCGTCAGACAGAATGAGTTAGTTGAAGGGTTTCGCTTATGATCCAGAACGCAGTAAATTTAATTACCGGGCTTTTTGAAGCAGTTGACGTAACGAAGAGCAAAGTTCAGAACTTTCGCCCGCAACAAATCTAATTACCGGAGGCTACCGGTACTGTTGTAAATTGGAATTGTAGTTTGTTATATCAAGTATCCGTTTCAGGCAGAATATCAGAAGAATAATCAACTTCAATAGTATTCAAACAGGTCGGGATAATTTAGGATTTTTAAGTAAATGCAGAGAAGTCTCTAAATGAAGTAAACTAAGGAACAGAACCGAATTTATACCCAATTCATATCTGGAGTTCTAGTGGGGAACATGGTGGACTTTTCCCCACAAAATTTTAAGTTCTATTTTCTAACTATAATTGTCCTACTGTATGGAGCTACTGGAAGTGAGGTTGATTCACTAACAGTGATACCATTATTAACTACTTTGAAATAACGTATCACCTACCATGGAAATATCTAATTGACAAACAAACAAACAAACGTATTCACAAATGAAAACAATATCTTCAAAGAGTCATGAAATGATTCACAATGATAGTGGTGTCGTTGTATTATATTTGTATCATAACACCCTACAAATACCAAAAGCTCTAGAATTAGGTTAAATTAACGTTTCTAGAATGTTAATTAATAATAATATAATAATAATAATTCTTTTCTTGCTTATAGAAAACAGAAAAACATTCTCATAGCAAGAAATTCGAGACTAAAAAGCGTGAAAAATAAATTAAAAATAAGAAATAAATTGTGTGGTAATAATTGCAAATTATATTAAACATACAAGTGTTGAAAAGTAGTCATAGAACGATAAAAAAAATGGGTATTCTAATATATTTTGAATATTAAAATGCATATGCAGAAATCATTGGTTCAAGACAAAAGAGTGTAGCATTAAAATTTGCAGAAAAGTGTTACAAAATTGTTTGGCGTCAAGCAAGGAAGTGTTATAAGCCTGTTTGCAATTCCAGAAAAGGACTGTAAAAATGGACATTCTTTGGCCTAACAACAGACAAAATGGGGCAATCAATAAAAATATGATGGAAAGTTTGCAGTTAATTAGAATTACAAACTTGACAAGTTTCTCTAAAATCAATTTTGTACAGCTTGTTTTTATAGCAAATTCTTAAACAGTGTTTATATGATAGTCTAACCTGGGCAATAAGACGGATGATATGAATAGGAAAGCGAAAAGTTAAGTAATTTTGTACAGGCCGTATAAAGATTGACTTAATTTATTAATATCTTATTGATAACATTTTTCCTGGAATTTTTGCAGCAGTACTTCTTTGTTTTTTTACTAGTACTAGGTAATTGACCTCACTCCATGATTCAAATGAGCTAATAAAATTAAACATTGATTGGACTTGCTTGACCTAATTGAACCTTATATCACTATCGCCGGACCACACTTAATTTATAAAACATATTTTCGGGTACCTCCCGGATTTCATAGAATAAAGTTTGATGAGCCAGTTCAACGTGAATTTAAAAACAGTAAAATATAGTTTAAGACATCCAACTTCCAACCTCACAAGTGAATCGGGGGTGTTCATTGGTAGTAGTAGCAAAGTTTAAAAAATCGGACCTGAATCGTATCGCAGTACCGAATTCCCCAAACTCGGAGACACATAAAAAGTGTGCTTACTACAATGGACTGATAGAGTTGCAGTCTACATTGCCAGGAGTTAACACGTGCGTTTGTAAGAAGGCCCATGACCGATCCTTGGATGCTGATGTTTGCGCCATTTTCCTAAATAAACCAGATGAAGAGAACGGTACACCCAAGTAAACGTGTTCCGAGACAGTTTCTATTGTTTGAGAATTGTAAGGAAACCGAAAATTTTTTTTACCTATAGAGTCCACCCTTAGAAAATCTCAAAATCTTAGACTTGTCAATGTTAACCTCTAACTTGTTAACAGAAGAGTAACTTTCAAGGACACCGAGTTTGCGAGCCCAGATCAACTTCAGATTCAGCCAGAATGACCAGATCATCGGTGTGTCTGTTGTTGAACCTGCAGAGACACCATGTAACCCTTTGAGTCTAAAGTATTGCTCGATGTCCGCTAAATATAGAGAAAAGAGAGAAGGACTAAGGGATTCACCTTAGAGAACACCACATGCTACATTGTATTTTTTGGTAAATTTCTGGTTAGTTTTAATTGCCATTTTAATTGCACCGTTATATAGGTTTCTTAAAATTGCAATGAAGGCAGAGCTAACACCAACTTCGTAGAGCTTTTTTTACAGTAAAGCATGATTGATAGAGTCAAAGGCGCACTTGAAGTCTATGAAAGCAGCGAATAGTTTTCCCCCCTTGCGCCTAAATGTTGTTGTATAAGAATATGTAATGTGAAGATATTATCAATACATCCGCGTGCCTTTCGGAATCCAGCTTGACACTCGGGTATGATAGATTGATCCTCGGCCCAGTTGTTAAGTCTGTTGAGTAAGATTTAGGTGAAGACTTTTACGATACAGTTAACTAAAGCTATATTGCGGTAATTATAGGGATCGGTTTTTGGCCCTTTTTTGTTGATCATTGTCAGAATAATGTCACCCCAGGCAGAGGGAATTGAGCTAGTCTCCAGAATAGTATTAAAAAATGAACAGAGATATAAAAGCCAGTTAGAAGGTAAGTACTTAAGAAACTCGAAACAGATACCATCAGCACCCGGAGCTTTTCCGTTACGGCATAGCTTTAAAGTCCTTTCAAGTTCATTTATTGAAATTTCACCATCCAGGACGTCACTTTTTGAATTTGAATACTAAAAGCTCTAGAATTAGGTTAAATTAACGTTTCTAGAACGATTGTGTTTAAGAGCTACTTAAGTTTAAGTTGTATTGGTGCAAACGGCCATAAGTGTTACATACTATAAGCATTTCTTAAATTCTAAACGATTTTGGGCGCACAAGCATACCAAGTGCGTAATTTCTGAATGCACCCCAATGCATTGGGCCGCAGCAGTCACATAGGATAGTTAATAATAGTCTGTGGCTGTGGCTGCAACTTCAAACACACGCATTCTTATTTGAGTGGTCATACTAGATTCACTAACTCTCACCCCTACTTGTAAACCACTGTGAACGTATTTGCTTTTTCTAGAAGCAGTGGTTGATAGTAGTTGGTAGAAACGAAATTATAATCATACTGAATCACATTTCAATACAAAGAGGAATAGAATTTCGCATAACAGTATAATACTTAAGCAAATCCGACGCGGTTATTATCTTGTAGCAATTGGCTTGTAAATGTAATTTTTTTTTATTTCTGACAATTTGGATTTGCCACGTTATACAATTATTGTTGACGAAAGCACTTTTACAACGTACTTTAACGATTAAGCATTACACAGAATTTGTCATTTTTACCTGTACTTTGCAGTATTGAATAGACAATGTAGGTGACGCTGATAAAAACTTATAACACGTCACTACTTTCGCGACACACTCGGGTGATGTTGATGTATATAAAAAAAATAACGGGCCTGGTTTAAACGTGTTCATTCGTTTATTACTGGTTACGAACTGTGGTACTTTTTCACTAACATACAAAAAATGCCTTCACTAACAAATAACCTAGTGGGGGTTGAACCCTAATGATTGGTTAAATTGCTTAATTGGTCATCGTGATGTGTACCTATACATACCGCCCCCCTTGAAATTACTAATTTCAATAAAACATACAAACTTATAATATATAAGTTATACATATAAGAACTATATAATACGTGAAGTACACATACAAATAGACAATAAACGAAATTAAATCAAATTCATCAAAATAAAATACGTTAAGAATAAGTCATACTACTTATTTCCATATTATGGAATATGAAATTTTATTACATATCCACCTCACTTTTTTCTATAGGTAACACACTTAATCGTACAGCGGATTTTTGTATTACCCCACCAGAAGTAGTTTTTACACTAGCTGAGCGCACAACACCGTCGTTTCCAGGATGCACAGCTGTCACTAGACCAACCTTCCAAAATCTAGATAGAATGTTATCTTCAGCTATCAACACAACATCTCCAACTGTTATAGCTGGACCTCGAGATATTTTCCACTTTTGCCGTTCTTGCATTTCTTGCAGATAATCTTTGCTCCATCTGTTCCAAAATTCTTGATGTAAACGTTGAATGTATTGCCATCTACTAAGTTTGTTGACTGGCTCGGTTAATAGATTTACTTCAGGAGTAGATTTTAAATAATCACCAATTAAAAAATGTCCTGGTGTTAAGTAACTAAGATCATTAGGATCCGTAGAAAGGGGAGTTATAGGTCGGGAGTTAAGTACGCCCTCTACTTCTGTGATTAACGTGTACATTTCTACAAACGTGAGATTAGCTTTACCAATTATTTTATTAATTAACAAATTTGTTTAAATTGTAGTGAAGATTATGTAAAAACGTTGGACCTTTCCACCAAAGATTGCTTGCTAAAAGATTAGTAGGAGTCAAACCTCTAGATATTATATCTGCGGGATTGTCAAGACTTTTCACGTGATACCAAGAATTTACGTCTGACTTGGATTGAATTTCTGTTACCCTGTGCGCTATAAAACTTTTCCGTCTACTAGGACACGAGTGGATTCATGAAAGTGCAATGGTTGAGTCGGAATAATAATTGACGAGAGATGGGCAAAATTCGACAGTTGCTTCTAGAACCTTTTTTCATTAATTCTGCCAACAACACTGCTGCACACAATTCTAACCGAGGTAAACTTAATGTTTTTAAAGGAGCAACTCGAGACTTGGCGCAAAAAATTCCACATCGAATTTCTTGAGAAACTGTTATTTCTCTAACAAAGATGCATGCACCGTACGCGCGTTCGCTAGAATCCGCAAAACCGTGTAATTCAAACCGAGAATTCTTGTCATAAATAAGATTTCGGGGTACCGAGATTTTAGGAGCTTCAGATAATTCTTTACAAAACGTAGACCAATTTGTTTGAATTCCTAGAGGCACAAATTCGTCCCAACCACATTTTACTTTCCATAAATCTTGCATGATTAGTTTAGCTCTTACGATAATAGGACCTAGTAAGCCTAACGGGTAAAAAATTTTTGATATTTGACTTAGAATATCACGTTTATTTACTTTGGCATGCTTATAATCTATTTTCCAATTATACGTAATTGCGTCTGTCGCTCGTGACCAAAAAATACCTAATGTTTTTAAATTATCTGAATCGTTGCCTGCGAGAACTACATTATCCTTGTTAATATGAAGATTATTTAAAACGATATTACTATTGGATGACCATTTGCGTAAAGAAAAACTTCCACCATTTAACGTATTTTCTAACTCCTTGCGGATATTGCTAAGCTCCCGTTCATTATTATGTCCGGTTATCAAGTCATCCATGTAAAAATCGTTACAAATAATTTTAGCTATTTCGGGATCGCGATTTTCAATTTCTATAGCCAGCTCTTTTAAGCACCTGGTTGCAATAAAAGACGCTGGACGGGTTCCATACGTTAAAGTACTTAATTCAAATACCTTTACATGTTCAGTTGTATCAAATCTATACAGTATTTTTTGGTATCTTCTGTCGTTTTTGTGCACTAAAATTTGACGGTACATTTTAGCAATGTCCCCTATTAAGACGTACTTATGTAATCTAAATCTTAGCAGTATACTTATTAAATCGTTTTGAATCACCGGCCCTAACATTAGATAATCATTTAAAGATTTACCGCGTACGGATTTCGAAGATGCATCAAAAACGACACGAATTTTCGAGGTTACACTATCAAGTTTGTACACCGCGTGATGAGGTAAAAAATAACCATCATCCCTACAATTCTCCAGCAAACCTATTTCGCGCATATGACCTAAATCTAAATACTCCTTCATAAATGCGTTATATTCCTCCCGGGCATACTGATTTTTTGATAATTTACGCTCTATATTAAATAGTCGTGATTTTGCAATCTCTATAGAATTTCCTATTAAACTTGGGTCGGATATCCACGGTAACGAAATAATAAACCGTCCAGAATTATCTCTGGTTGTATTATTTACAAAATGTTTCTCGCATTCTAATTCTTCGCGTGATCTCGAGGAATAATTTTGAATGTTTTCAATTTCCCAAAATTTAACTACGTTTTGATTTAGTTGTTGCATAATGCTTAAATTACAAATGACATGATTATTTAAAGATTTATTGTTTATTTCGCCTGACAATAACCATCCAAAAACAGATTTTTGTAAAATTAATCCAGCGTGATTCGTACGTCTTTGACCAACACATAATAATTGAAAAAATACTTGCGCTCCAATTAATAAATCAATAGGTCGAGAGTGAAAGAATTGCGGATCAGCTAAAAGTATGTCTTTGGGTATATTAATATTTTCAACGTTCAAAGTTTTTGCTGGCACGTTAGACGTTATGTGATCTAAAACGTAGCTTGCTAAGGATGTTTTGAATATGCCATATTTTGATCTAATGTCAACGGTTGTCATTGAGTTTGCTTTTGTAAAATTTCCGGTGATTCCATATACGGGTAAATTAGCGGGTTTTTCAGGCAGTTGAAGTATGTTTAACAATTTTTTGGTTAAAATGTTTATTTGAGAACCAGAGTCGAGGAGCGCTCGTACTGTGTGATAATTACCTTTGGAATCTTTAATTTCAATTAAACAAGTAGATAATAAAATATTTGATGGGTTGAAAGACGTGTAGAAAGATGAAGCAACAACTTCCTGTGTTTCGCGACTTGTACTGGGTTTCGGTTCAATTTTTTCGAGATTTTGCAAAGGTTCTGTTTTATCGAGGTGTAAAGCTGTATTATGGAGTCCTCCGCAGTTTCTGCAACGCGAAGATCGACATTCACGTGTGAGATGACCACGACGTAAACAATTTAGACACAACCTTTTGAACGAGCGCTATCAATACGCTCTTGAATGCTTAAATTTAAAAATGTAGAACACTGACTTGTAAAATGACCGGTTTGATCACAATAATTACAATTCAAGTTTGGTTTGTTTGCGAGTACATTACAAGATGCTGGTCTAAAATTAGGTTTATTATCCCTAGAGACAGATTCAAAACAATTGTTTGTTTGAACTGCGTTTAACGTGTGACATTTATTCGGTGGATGTAAGTTTTTCTTCCCATTCTTTGCGTGTAAAAAATGGAAGTTTAGATAAAACTAAATAAATTAAAATATCATCCCATTGATCTACTGGACGTTTCATCGCGATTAAAGAACGAGTATGCTGTGATACGACATCTAAAATGTTTCTAAATCCGTGATACGACTCTTTTGTTAAGGCGCTAATTCCGAAAAGTCCGCGAACGTGATTAGCAACAATTATCGTTTATTTTCAAATCTTTCTCGTAATAATTCTCGAGCGTTATCATAATTTTGATCTGTGATGTCTAAAATTTAACTGCGTCTAAAGCTTCTCCTTTAAGGCAGGACATAAGGTATTGCATTTTTGTATTTTAGATAATGTTGGATTAGTGTCAATTAACGAATTAAAAGAATCTTTGAAAGATAACCACTCATTGTGTTTACCATGAAAAACAGGTATACTCAGTTTATATTGGCTGGCAGTAATTTACCGCCGGAGGGCTTAAATCTCCGGATTGCTGTGCCGTAGGTAGAACTTGTTGGAATTCATATTGTTTAGTAGGTAAATACTATTGTAATAGTAAAATCTACCTTGATATGAATTATTATGTGAATTTCCTGTATTGTTTCAGTCCTGTACTTTGTGGAAAATCTATTTTATTAGTCCCGGCAAATTAATTGTAATTAGTAAAAATGTACCTGCGATATCTGAATTATTATGTGGTTTCTTTTATATTTGTGTCACATATTATTTATATGTTATTTATTTTATTTGTACAGTAGATCACATTACAAATTTTATCTTACGTATTATATACCAATTTTGTATCTTGGTATAATACCCACATCTACGGCTATGATTCTGGTTTCGTCAGTACCTGGGCTGATGGCAACGTGTTTACACAGATTAAACTATTGTTCTCAGACTCTAGATGGGCCAATATGCTGCAAGAGCGGCACAATGATCGTATTTTGGTTAGAATTTATTGGTTTTTACTTAACCGTAGAAGTACCGCTTTCACAAGAAAATAAAGAATTATTTCAAGCAATTATGATTTATTACTCCACGCCAATAGTATACAGACTTTAGCAGTATTGTTTGCTTTTAAGTTTTAGTGTTGAAAACAAAGAATCTATTTCCGACCGATCGTTAAAGAATTCATCAAACTTATAGTCAAACTCGGCATCGTAATGAATTTCAAGGTTTTTGTCAAATGTTTTTACAGCTTTCACATAACTCAAATTGTTTATTAACTTTAACACAAAATTCAGGTGTATTTTCTGGCAAATCTAAATAATTTTTAAAATAGTAAAATTACGTTTTAGAAAAGTACGATTGTTTTTATTTTTTTAAATTATCGATTAAAGTGGAGGGTACTTCATTCGTTGTATTAGGATCTTGGGCCATTACGGATATTAAAGATAATGCAGGTTAAAAATATGATAAAAGGATATCTGACCTTATTACTCCTGTTCAATCGTTGATACGCTGAATTTATAGATGCAACGAGGAACAGTGAGCGAGAGAGCGAAGAATTCCAACGAGGTTTTTGTTGTAACTTGGGTTACGCGTACTGCGAGACGAGATAAATATTTTTAAATCCGGCTCGAAGGACCATATGTAGACGTCACTACTTTCGTGACACATTCAGGTGATGTTGATGTATATAAAAAAATAACAGGCCTGGTTAAAACGTGTTCATTCGTTTATTACTGGTTACGAACTGTCTTCTGCTTATTTACTAACAAACAAAAATGCATTCACTAACAAATAACCTAGTGGGGGTTGAATCCTAATGATTGGTTACAATTGCTTAATTGGTCATCGTGATGTATACCTACAGACAACAACACCATTTTTTTTGTCAATTCCTTTTTCTTAACTGCCCGACACAAAAATACTTAATCATTTTTGAAATAACATTAAAATTTTTGAATTAGATTTAGTTAGTTCCTCTACAGCCGCGATATACGGGTAAAACCTAGTAAATGATAGGGCATGGGACAACATCAGTTGAGCAAAAGAGATAAAACAACAATGCAAATTACACAATTAGAATTAGGAGTTTTATTAACATTTTAACATGCCTTCGATCATGTTAATGAAGATGGAAACAATGGAATATCCTCTGTAATGAACCACAATATCTCGTAGTAAAGAGAATTGTGATCTAAATTTGATATACTTGGCAACGGTGATTGACCGTCTGTGTGTCCAAGGCACATTGGATCGGTGTTTGTTGGTATTAGGTGGCAACAGACGGTGGTTCCTGTGTGACTGCACCCATATCGAATTAGCTTAATTTAATATAACCATATAACACACCACAATAATTAAATGTTGACCAAAATATTTGACGAAAAAATATGTACATCCTAGATACAGAATACGTTTTAAATAATTCATAAGTGGAATCTTCTCTCCATATAAAATTTTTAATTTTATGCATTCCAGTTAATACTATAAAACCTTTGACCGTTTTATTTTACTTTCCGTTCAAACGCAAGAGGCAATTACGTTGATATTTTAGACTTTTCTCTCTACACCTTCTTCCTGCAAACTTAAAGATAATAAACGTGTATAAAGCAGAAACGCGTAATCTCTATCCCTTTTAAAATTTTATAAAGCTCACGTTAAAAAGTCACTTTACGATATTTTAGGTTACGGACAATTTTAATTTCAAGATCCGACGCTTTTAAAATCGTTTCAAGAAATTATTTTTTCTTTCTTCTAGAGGGTTTTAATGTGTAACTGAAAGGTATTGTTAAACCAGGCGTACAATATATTAAACGTAAGTTTTAAAAGTAAAATTGAAGGCATTTTAATAATTTTCCTTATCTTTTGTGTTTTATAGTCGGTTTTATATTTTACTTAGTTGTAGGTGCCTTAATAAATATTGTACGAATTATTGTAATTTAATTGCTAATTATAATATAGCAAGTGGTAGATTATTATTAATGATATTATGAGTGAAATTGAGCTCGAGAAATGTCCACCTTCAATTTCAAGAATGTAATATCTTCGATGAGTAATCCTTCTACGATGTCACAATATAAAGAATGAGACAATATAATTACTGTCTAATATATTGATTTATTGATTTGTCAAACTGACAATTTTGTCTTAGCAAAGGAAGTCCTAAATATGATAATAATTTCATTGTTTTTTATGTTATTGCTGTGATAGTAGATACTCCTTTCGATTGGGTAACTTATGGTCATATGATTACATGTCAATAAACTACAATTGTTTACTTTTACTTAATATCCTTTACTACTCAACAATTTTTTTAAAAATTAATTATCCCTTTGAGATATCTATTAAAAATGGCGAAAAATAATAAAAAAATTATTTTTTCGCTGCAAAAAATTCAATAAATTAAAAATTTGTACAGTAAGTTTATGAGACACTGGCCGTTTTATGCATAATCTTGTTCCGCAGGAATACATTTTAAACTTTAAAATTAAAATTTTATCTGGATCATATTTTAAGTTAACTTGTTTTATAGTACGCTGCATTTAAATTTCCCATTTATTTTTCGCTTAGGGTGTTTTTGAAAAATCTCGTTCGTGTTTTGTTCATTTGAGAAAATACATGCTATGTAATTCCGTCGCAATAGGATTATCTTAAAATGTAGTTTAGTTAAACCTCTATCAACTCGTAAATGGCAAATAAAGTTAAATTTAAGTGATCACGTAAACATTGTTTATGCGCCAAGTCTATGTTAAAACTTTAGGATAATAAACGTGTGTAAAGGAAGGTAGTATTTTGTAATCTCTACGTGGCCCACGTTAAAACATCACTTTAAGCTATTATAGCACCGATGATCTTCCGAGATTTTCGCATTCCACATAATTCCGTGCATTAAAAATCGTTTACAAACACGAAGTTGTTTCTTTACATTGTTTCTTTGTTATAATACGTAATTATTGCTGTTATCAAATATTTGGTTAACATCTCCGCTCTTTTCTGTTAAAGTTCCTTTTATGTTTGTTCTGCTTAAAATTTTTAAACTGCCAAGAATATTTTTTGCTTATAAGCAAAAAATCTATACTAATATAAAATTGTTTTAAGCTCGCAAATATTTGTATTCCTCTAACTAAAAATTTGTTAATTTTCAATTTATTTTTATACTTAAAACTTACATAACTTTAGAAAAATTTTAATGATTGCGGTTGCTGTGTAGTAACTTGCATCAAACATTTATAAAAAGTTTATAGGTTAGTAAACAAAATTAAATGGTCATTTCTTAAAATTTAATATTTAATACGACCACGAATGCTTTGTCTTGTTACAATACAACATTAGGATTTCTGCGCTTTAATTTAACTTTGTTTTATAAACTCGGGGGTGCAAATAAGCAATAAAGTTCCATTTCAAACGACGGATGAATACAAACTGTGAATTCGTTTGAACAATTTAACTGTTTATAAGATCCTTAACTTTGATATTCTTTTCTCCAGAGATCGAAATTTAAAATTTTATTGTTTATTTTAGAATCGGTTTGTTTTTTTACCGGTTAAATTAAAATTTTATTACAAGAATGGACCCAAACATAAAATTACTTTGAACCAAATCTTTTTTTAAATATAAAACATGTTTTTCTTAAGGATTTTTGGTCGTTCAGCTTATTATCAGACAGAAAGTAAAATCTGTGATTTCCAACATTACTTGAGTAATTTCTTTCAAATTTATTTCTGAATTTCAGTGCGCCTTTTTAAGGGCAGAAAGGTTAAAGGTGTAGAAAAAACTACTCGGTAAGAGAGAACTGAACTGTCCGACGTTTTACCACTGGAGCCACACGGGAACCTGTTCTATATAGTTTTGAATACATTTGGAGGTATTTTAATTTTAGTATATTTAGGTAGTAAGTATTATTAGTTAGGACAGTATTTAATTAGTTAAAATTATTTTTATTTTTGTTAATTAACAGTTTATTGTAGATTAGCTGTAAATAGCGATTTCTGCAGTAACAAATAAAGCGTTGGGGCGCTTGCAGTCTCGCAAACGTGTTGTGGGTGCAATTATAATCGTTCTCACTGTCACTCACTTTTTGTTTATAACAACGATTAAAACAATTATTAATTAGTAATAAAGTGATGTTTATTGATATTTCAATAAGACAAAATTTGAATCGCACAGCAAACTCAGATAATTTCATTTCAGAATAAATATTAATAAGAATAAAAGACGGAGAAAGTATAAAAATATCTGCAATGAATAGTATATTTTGCAATGAGCATGTAATGGTTACTATTAAGACACGAGCAACGTTGCGAGTGTTTTAATAGCCGTTACATGCTAACTACATATAGTAAAACGGTGCATTACGCCCCAGTTGACAAAACGCCCCACACAAATTTCCCCGCTGTTAATCGGTCACAGACGCTGTAAATGTTATGCTAAGCTATAACATTAGTCTAACTTTGACTGCTAAGGAAGCGTACCGCTCTTCTTTCATATTGCGAAAAAATAACAAGAAAAATTTGAAAAGCGGTTGTGTACAAGTTGTGGTAAGTGGACATTAAAATTACTTTTCACGATTTTTATTACCCTTTGATCAAGTTTGGTATATTTAACTATAAATTAGGTGAAATTGGCTATTCATTTTTGTTAGGTTAGATTCTATACACGTTTTATTTCATATATTTTGTTAGCGAGGCTCGGTTTAGCAGCGTTTATTATTATTAGACAAACCGTGATCGAACTATACTATAAGTAGTTATGAATAGAAACGTTGTTGGTCAGCACATAGTAATTGGCGTACTACGTGTGATGCGGTGTCACCTGATATCGTGATATTATATATCGCTCTGAAGACCGCGGGTCGGAATGAATTGGAACGATGGATTCGAAGTTCGGTCGGTCTTCACCTGGTGTTGGTGCGGTGACTACTTGGCTGTTTCTTGACTTGTTGGTTTCTCGACTGCCCTCAATATTCGGTTGTAACTGCACTGGTCTGAACTGAGCTCGTATTTGGAACGTAGGTTCGAACTGATCTGTTGTCGTATCTACTTCGTTTTATAAGTGCAAAGTGGGTTAGTTTGCTTAGTAAGCAAGGCCGTTAAGAAATGCTAACCGCACTTGCTTATTTGCAATCGTATGATTTGATTTCCGTGTTTTCTACGTAATACGCGGATGTAGAGTTTGTGTTGATTAGAATGGGGTTGCGATGTCAACCCCACAGTTACAAAGACCTATCAAAAGTGGAAAACTAAAAGTCCCATTGTAGACATGTTGCCCTTAATCAAAAATATGATAAACACATAGTAGACCACATTAAAAAATTAGAAAAAGTAGCCGACTGAAAAGATGTGAAAAGTATGGGTTATCAGTTTTCTGAAAAACATCCTTTTGAGCATGAAAAGTAGAGAGCGGGTGACGTCAGGCTTAACGGATTCTTGAAAAGGAATAAGGAGATTATAAAAAGTAAGTCTGAAGGATTATCACTTGCTCGAGCTCATGGCATGAACAGAAACAACGTACATGAGTTTTTTCTACTCTACTACAGATGTACACTCACAATTTTCTTGACAAACCTGGCCAGATATTCAACATGGACGAAACTGGGATACAAGTTAATAACAAACTCGGTAATGTATTAGCGTCAAAAGGAGCAAAATACGTTTATACTTTAACAAGTCAAAAAAAGAGAAAATGTGACAATAGTATCTTGGTGTAATGCGGAAGGAAACTCTCTACCTCCTGTACTAATTTATAAGGGGACTTATAACAGGCCACAATTTGCAGAAGAACTCCCACTAGGTGCAGCAGTTTACATGAATAAAAAATCATCGTACATTAGTGGAGATCTCTTTTTGAAATGGTTTAATGAAGTATTTGTACCGAAGAAAAGAAGAAGAAATGATGTAATTTTTTTATGTTTTTTCAGCCACACTACCCACAGTTTGTAACCCCTCGATTGAGCTTTTTTTAAACCTTTAAAAACTTACTTTGCGCAAGAAGCCCAAACGTGGATGATAAATAATAAGGATAAAAAGTTTACTAGATATGATGTATCCAAGTTAATTGGTAAAGCTTGGGCAAAGGCAGCTGGCATTTCGAATGAAGTTGTAGCGATGAAAGCAACAAGTATATACCCTTATGACAATAATGCCAAACCTGATCATTTCTTAACACTGTCAGACTCACTTCATGATCAAAACTTAATTAACCAATAAAATATTCTAAACCATGGATATGCTCCACCGTCAATGCCATCTGCATCAGGCCATAATATAACTGCAGAAGAGGAAATGTCATCAAAATATCTAACTGAAACGCATCCTATTCCAAAACTACTTAATATTACCACAACAAAAAAATAAAAAACAGTTGTACTAACTTCTCCTGAGCACGTCTTAAAAGTGAAAAAAAAATTTATTAAGAAAAACGTTTGCTGAAGAGTAAAAAGTTACAAAAAAATAAAAAGCAAGCAACTAAGACCAAAACAAAAACTGAAAACCGAGAATGCAAGAATGGTTAGCGACTCATTTGATAGTAACTCTGAGGAAGAACCAATATTGGATTCCTCCCTGGGAGACCTTTCTGATGAGGAGAATCAGTGTGTAGAATACATTGAAAATTACAATCTACGAATTCTTAGGACAATTGAATAAAATGTGAAACATGTTTCGGTTGGTTACATGAGTCATACACAATGTACATAACTTTATGTAACAGATGTGGTCGTCAGAAAAACAAGCCCTCATCGAAAACAAATCAAGAAAACAATTTTAATTTGTTTTTTTGTCGCCGTGTATGATATGTTTTGAAAAAATTACTTTTAAGGCAATTTATTTTTTATGTTTGTCGGGGCGTTTTGTGCGGTTTATTATCGGCTGATGTGTAGACAAAACGCCCTACACCATGTTTTTAAGAAAATGTGTATTTTGTTCATTTGGTAAATAAATAAAATAAAATTTACATGTTGTTTTAGTTACCAAACTTTCAAGTTTCACATACGAAAACCATATGAGGGTAACTCTATTGGTATATCATAAAATTAATCTTCATTTCCATATGAGGTATATTGTACACCATAATGATAAATAAAAACACCAATTTTACAATACTTACGAGTTGTCAAATTTGCTAAGTTTATGTTTGACTTTAGCTATAGCGCCAGTCCAGAAGTGCAATAGATAACAGTTTATTTCTATTGGTACTGAATTTGTATTCTCATGGAACATTTTATATTTATGTAAAATCACAATTCAATTTGTTTTAAATTTGTATCGTGATGAGTTTCATTAGAGTAAAGATTGGAAACTAACAAAAAAATTGTTAGAACCTTTACTCTCTTCAAATTCCAACTCATCCTCAAATTTGATTGAAAGACAACTTTGGCAGTTGGCACCAGAGCTTGTTCCACACATAGCATTACAACCAAGCCTCCGGCAGCCACTCGATGTTCCGCAACTCTTATTCTCATTATTAAAACTTTCCCAATTCGATACATTGACTTTTTTTATTTCCAAGTCATATTTGGGTTTGTAATAAACTCTTTTGAGGTGTTGAGTTGGTACAAGAGATGATAATTTAACTGCAGTATTTCTAGTGGTGGGCGAAACGTCAGCAATTACAACCAACTAAGTTGTTTCATGCATCCCACACCACCTAGAAGCACTCTATTAGAGTTTACCTATCAACAAATAAATTTTGGGGTAAACTTACTTATATCGAATTCATTTTGAACACTCTTCCGCTAATTATATTTAATATGCGCCTGAAATACCATACGGGCAACAATTAAACAAAATAAACCTTATAGAAACTTAACAATGAACAATATCTCTCAACTGTCAAGTATATAAAGTGTGTCCATTTAGTGTGTAATTATATGATTATGGGCTTTCAGACTACTTATCCAAAAAAATATAAGCAGGATTCCCAAATAGTCTAAAAAGTTGCATACTTTAAAAATATTTTCATATATACAGGGTGATTTAGAAAAACGTAAACCAAAATGGATTTTTTTTAAATGGAACACCCTGTATGTTTTTGAACCGTCGAATAACTTGTGAAATTTTGCGTACATTTGACCCGTAATTCATATCCCTAGCTTCAGCGGTTTTCAAACTATTCGCATTATTTCAAAATTTTTAATAGAGATAGTAGAGATAAAAATTATTTTCTGATGAGTTAAAGTCCAAGTACGCCCTTAATAAGAACCCGAAAATATTGTACAGGGCATCCGAAAACTTTGGTTCAAACTTTGGCATCACAAATACCTGTAAACTCAATTTTTTGTTACTAATGAATTTTCCTTTGAAAATCGATCGGGGAAAGCATCTAACATGTAGTATACCTGATATAAGCAGTTTTTTTTGATAAAATTTTTTTTTGTTTGTAAAATAGACTACGAGGATTGGGATAACAACTTTAAATTGCTTCTCTGATCTTCTAATGTTGACCTTTTCATGCACCTCGTGTGGTTTAATATTTTAGTTTCCTGTAATTTTATTCTATATTGTGGACTCGGTAGGGCGCAATTCGGTCTTACTTACGGAAAACTAGAATTTGTTTATAATATTACTCCTTTTAAGATCTTCAAAGTAGAGGTTAAAAAACAAAACCCTTGCCTTTTTAGTGAAAAATTGTTTGACGCTTAGATTATGAGTTAAGGAGTGTCCAAATAAAAAACTGAGACATATGGTGAACAGCGAATATAAGTATATTTTGGAATTTAAGATATCTAAGAAGACTTTCATTTTTGTCAATTTTAGGTTGTATTTATGTCATGTTTTATTGTAGAGATCCACGCCACCATAATAAAATAAAATAAAAAATTTTAACTTCCAAGTTACGAAGCTCACTCCCACGCTAAATAACTTTTAATTTTTGAATACTTTCACACCTATTGCCAAGAATTGAGACAAGTCGGTGCAATTATAAAAAAATTAGACTTAAAAATGCCCAATAACTGGACTTGGTTTTTGTAATGTTTTGTTTACAAATTTTAAAAATGTGTGTCTTTTTTAAAGTATCTTCATGGTTGGAGGTGTGTCTAGTTTTTTTTAAGAATTGATTTCTTCTACACGGAACAGAGACTTCTAAAAGAACTTATCCCACTTTTTTCTTCTAAATTTGTTTGTACGGGATTATTATTAAGTTGTTGTTGATTATTTACGTTAAAGCAGATGTAAACCGCCCCTTACGTATATGACTGTGGCCTGTTGCCCGCTACTTCGTCCGAGTTTAATTTGTTATAATAATATGTAAGTAGGTACACTCCTGGAAAGTACCATATGTTTTTCCTATTATTTCCAGTTACATCTGTGCCAATTTTGATTGCTCCAGCGGCCATAGATACTTTCGCATTTATTTATAAGATTAGTATAGGGATTATTAATTAATTCGTTTCGTTTTATAGAACTCATCTCAGCTGTTATTTTTTGATCTGGTTTATGCTTATGTATATGATTTTGCCCATGACTTTTTTGTTAGACTTTGAATATTATACAGTGAGTTCTAAATAAGATACAAATATCTAGTTTTTGTAGCACAGTAACCTAATATTTTATCGCAAACAATTTTTTTTAATTAAATCTTGTTCTTTCAAATGCTTAAATGTCTATCAAAATCTGTGTAGTAAGAACAAGCAGACAAAAAATATAAGAATAAAAGACTTCTATTTTAAAATTATAGCTATAAATTTATAAATTAAATTAAATCAATGACGACTTTCATTCCATATTTTATAACCTTAAGGTTAAATTTCGATAAATACGTCTTTCTTAACTTCTAACCGAAAGTCCAAATACCAATTTTTATGAAGTTAACTTCATAAATAACGGATTGCCATACAAAGTTTTAACTGCTATTTTTCACGCTTAAAGTTAAAATTTTGGAAAATCCTGAAACAAGTCTGTCTTAATTTCTTACTGAAAGAATCTAGTCCAAGGGTATGGGCTGGGCTTTGATGAGTCAGTCAATGAGTCAGGACTTTGCTTTTTATGAGATTAAGATGTTGAACATTATGTACATACTATAATTAAATAATTTTTAACCAATTCACATCGTTCTTCATATTTAAACCATTGATTAGATATGAGATAAAAAAGTTACACTAAAAATTCTTATGTTATGAAAATCTAAGAATTTGTAAATTTAAAATAAGCTACTTAGACCTTGTTTTAAAATTTTAGTTATATTCGCTTTAGGTTAAACTTGATTTTAAAAAAAATCTCAAATCACCTTCTGTAAATTACGCTAGAGATTTGTATACTTACAAGCAATATCGAGAATCATTGGGTAGCTGTTTCGTTCTTTTCGGACCCCTTAAACAGTGGGAGAACTCGAGTGTTACTTCACAATTGTAGACTAAATTCCAATGGTGGATAACACTCATCTACAACAAATAGTATGGTTCGATTCCTCGTGTTATCGTAGCACGTCCGAAAATAATATAATTCTAATTCAAATCGACTTTTTTATTGTTTTTGTTAAGGTTGGTTGGTTAATTTAAGTTTTATTCTTGTCGCATAGGCAACACAATATGCAAAGCGATTAGTCTCTTGTTGTTATGTGCGCGAGAAAAAAAAACTGCGTTGTCTGGGTGATTTTTCAGTTTTAGTTATAATTGAGAACGTACATAATCAAATTTATGTAAGATACTGCCCACTGCCTCGAGTAAGTTTTTAAGGGACTGCTATAGGTACATAATAGCTTGTGCAGAGAATGTGCTCTCCGTTTTGAATATGGGAATTTTTTCAATACTATAAATATTTTAAAAATACCTGTTCCCAAATTTTGAAAATGGTAATAGAGAAATATTGAACTAATTCCGTACTAACATTAGTAACACGTTCACTGTGGATGGTTTTTTACACAGTTAATAAAAAATTATTAATGATGTCAGACTTCAAATTTATCCGATTCAGTCCTTTTGCTTAACGGACGCTTAATGACATTGACGTCATGTATGTATTAAATCACAAAATGGCTGCTGTCTGTAATTTAAAGCATAAATATGTGCACTGATACCAACCATTCGTTATTTACTTATTTGTTGATTGAAGTTACGTACGTTTACTCTAGTCTTTTATTTACAAATAACGTTGACATGTGTCATTTGACATTTAAGTTGGTATCAAAACTGTTCGTCGTACAAGGAAACGAAATGTATTCTTGTATTATGCTTGTTAGTTACTTGAGTTAATAAGGACACACAAAACAGCACTCTTGAAATAATACGTTAGCTAATAATGTAAACGTTGTAGCATTGATTAGAACTTTTTACTCAATGGTTGTAGTTAATATATAAAAATGGATAGCCATGCATAAGTGTACGTTTGATTCATGTTTTATTTATGATTACCTAAAACGGTTTACACAAGTCAAAATTATTATTTTAATAAATTATTTGTACCTAGAGCAGACATTTCTCATTAACGTTATTTAGGTATTCTTCTATAGAATAGTACGCATTTGTTTGCAAGACACATTTTATTTTATATTTAAAAGTAACGTATTGCAATTGTCTAATATCCAAAGGTAGAGCATTGTAAAATTTAATTGCCCAGTAATTAACACCACTTTGCAATCGACTTAAACGAATTGACTTAATGTAGACGTCATATCTTGCTCTAGTTAAGTAATTATGCTTATCCATGTGGGTTCCAAAATTATGCTTATTTTTCTTAAGATAGAGTAGACAATTGAATAATATATATATATATATATATATATATATATATATATATATATATATATATATATATATAAACATGGAAATGTAAGTATTTTCAAATTTTTAAAATGCGTTTTGCAATCTTCCGTATAACCAATATTACATATTATTCTAAGGACTCTGCGTTGTAATGCAAAGATTCTATGCCTAATAGCAGAATGACCCCAACCCAATATGCCGTATTGCAAATGGCAATGAAAATATGCATAGTATCATTTGATTAGTATAAATTGAGAAACACAACAATTTAAGCAAAATGTGTGTCTTACGACATCTCGTGTAAAAGCATTGACACGTATGATTAGTATAAACTAAGAAAAATGCCAACAGCTAATTGTAACGACATGTGCACATTTTGCTTATGTTCATTGCTCCACGAGAGTTTAAAAGACCAACCACCGTCTTGTACAGTTGTATACCGCACTTAAGTATACACCTCTGATGAGCTCATAATAAGAGCGAAATGCGGCATCAGGTGTTCTTTCGTTGCGTGTTATGCTTCTGTACAAGTTTTTACTTGGCTTTATCGACACACGTGCGTTTCAAGCATTAAAGCTGTTGCTTAGATAGCGAAATGCACGTTAAACGCACACATGTCGTTACAATTAACAACAATTTAAGTTCCTTATTAAGTAGATTGATTTATTTAATTTTTTGGAAAGCAAATTTCCGTGGTCATGCCATAGTAGCTTAGAATCTACACAAAACCCCAAAAAATTAAATTTATTGGAAAAATCTGTAGATTGATTAATATTCTTAAGACTAAATATAGTTTTTACAGTTTTGTCATTATTAAGATTTAATTTGTTTTTATAAAACCAGTTTTCTGCTTTAACCCATAATTGTTGATTCAATAAGTATATCGTGCATTGTTGATCCACGTTGCAGAATGGTTGAATCATCTGCATATAAAATTGTAGTAGTGTTGTTTTCAATTCGAGGAAAATCATTTATAAAAACAATAAATAGTAAAGGTCCCAATATCGATCCTTGAGGAACACCTACATTATTATATTTAAAATTTGATATATCCACACCTACATTCACACATTGTTGTCTATTTGTAAGGTAAGACATTAACATTCTACAGGCAATAGGTTTAATGTTATAGGAATATAGCTTACTTAACAGTAATAACGGGCACACACAATCAAACGCCTTACTTAAATTTAAAGTCAAAGGTAATAAGTATTCTTCATTATTCAGCGCATCACAACACTGATCAAGAAAGCATAAAAGTGCATCAGTAGTAGACTTTTAGTTCGGTAAGCATACTGATGTTGGTATAATAAATCATTTTTTTCAAAGTAAGTTGCAAGTTGTACAGATAATACTTTTTCAAAAAATTTTAGATATAATTGGTAACAATGCTATTGGTCTATAATTATTTTTATTATTAGTATCACCATTTTTATAAATCGGAATTATTTTTGCTAATTTTAAACAATCTGGGAAAACTCCTTCTGTAATACAATTGTTTATAATTTTTGTTAGGGGAATAACTATAACATCCAAGATTATTACGATAAGATTAGAAGTTAATCCATACACATCCTTGGTATTTGTTTTTTAAAATTTTTAATAACATCTCTTAAATAAATTGGTGAAATTGGCTTAAACTCAAAATTTAATGTAGAATTAATATTAATGTCACTTACGATATACGATTTAGCAACTGGAATTGATACACTACTATTCGTAATAGTGGTACTAGGGACGCTTAAGAAATGATTATTAAAATCCTCCGCACTAATAGATTCAGTATTACTTCGTTGGCGTTTATACGGTTTCTTATTATTAATCAGTGTCCACATAGCTTTAATCTGATTAGTAGATGTTTTTACAAAACTATCATTTGCACTAATTTTAGCAATACGAATTTCTTGTTGGTACATCTTTCTAAAACTTAATTTATTAGAGTTATTATTATTAAACATTTCGTTTATTAACTGCATTTCAGATCTCATTCTTCTTAGCTTCTCAGTGAACCAAGTATTAGTAGAACTTTTAGATACTGATCTCTTGTTTATGATTGGGAAACAGATTTCAAAAGTAGATTGAAGAATATTCTAGTTTTCTAGTTAGCCTAGACCAGTTCCTTGCATAAACAAAATATTGCGTTACCATAGCAACGAACAATAACTTATTAGAAGTGTCAGTGTGCAGTTTGACGTCAAAAAAGTAAACCAGAGTCACGCAATAAATTAAATGAAAAAAGATGTCCACCGAAATTGTGAAAATCGAAAAATTGGAGTATCGAGCCATCATCAACTACCTGTATTTAAAAGGGTTAAAAGGTAAGCAGATTTACGAAGATATGCTTAATACCCTTGGTGATCAATGTCCTTCGTACGCGACCGTCAAAAATTGGAATGCAAGCTTCAAACAGGTAAATTTTCCATTGAAGATGATGACCGATCGGAAAGGCCAGTTTCTGTGTCAGTCCCCGAAAATATCGATGCAGTTCATGACATGATTTGACCAGACCGTCGAATTGGGCTAAAACGGATATCTGAAACACTGAATATTTCATTCGAACGCGTTCATCATATGGTTCACGTCAATTTGGACATGAGAAAAATTGCTGCACAATGGATCCCCAAATGTTTGAATGTTGACCAAAAGCGTGCAAGGGTAGAAGCATCGCGTTTGATCTGTGCTTGATTTGAAAACGATGTAGACTTCTTAAACCGAATTGTTACTATGGATGAGACTTAGGTACATTTTTACGATCCAGAAACAAAGCAACAATCGATGAAATGGCGACACTCTGGTTCTCCAAGACCTAAGAAGTTTCGTGTCAAAAAATCTACTGGAAAAGTTCTTGCTTCAGTTTTTTGGGATTGCCATGGAGTAATCATGATTGATTTTTGGATAAGGGTAGAACAATAACTGGAGATTACTATTCGACATTACTGATCACTCTAGGGAAAATATTAAAGAGAAAAGACGCGGAAAGCTATCCAAAGGTGTTTTGTTTTTGCAGGACAACGCCCCTGCACACAAATCCCATGTTGCCATGCAAAAATTCGTGATTTAGGGTTTGAATTACTAGAACACCCCCCTTATTCACCCGATTTGGTTCCATCCGACTATCACCTCTTTCCTCAACTGAAAAAAAGTTTAAAAGGTCATACATTTTCTTTCAACAAGGAAGTGTTAGAAGCTGTGGAGGTCTGGTTTGCAGAGCAAGAAGAAACATTTTTTTTTAAAGATCTAGAGACGTTGCAGGTTCGCTGTAATAAGTGTATCCAATTAAGAGGAGTATATGTTGAGTAATAAAATATTTTGACATTGAAATTTTGCTTGGTTCTATAGTAGGCTAAGATTTTTCAATATATCCTCGTAACCAGCAGCATCCTTCAAAAAATTACCTTTCTTTTCGGATGGGCTACGATAGCATAAAGTTTATACATTCTGTGCTCGCTCTCTTTTTCTAACTTTAACAAAATTCCGTAACGTAGATCTTAAACATCAATACGAAAATTTCATAGCTTAGAGTGGATCAATTAAATCTGTTTCTACTATGTTTTGATATCATTACCCGTTTTCGAGTATTATTACATTTTGCATTAAAATTGTAGAAGACTAACTAATTTAAACAATGCAATGTAAGAATTAAAATGTCTTCCGCGATTGGACTGTGTCAAAACGGTAACCGTAATTGCGAACGTTTTGCCTATACTATCATAAGGAGTTTCATCAGGGCATAAACACACAAAATTTATACCTCTAAAACTCAGGTAATCAACTTGTCAACCAAGCCCGATTCTACACTAGAAGAAGTCTGAGTAATTAGGAAAATACTTCCAGTGTAAACAATATTATTTTGACATATTAGAGAAAATTTGAGTGTATGATATTGCGTAGTAGTTTGTAAATAATTATGAAATTAATACTTTATGCACCATATCAATAAAACGTTGAATAAAAAACAGAACTCCATAAGTCAATTTCATACTAAAATTCCCAGACGACGTAAAACGTACATTAAAATATCAAATCGAATCACGCACCAATATGCAATCATTTTAAAAATCACTGCCAACATTAATTGTACGCTTTATCGCCGATTTCAATTTTTACTCAAAAATGAATGGGTTACTATAAATTCAGTTCGTTCCACATATTTCAAAATCAATACAAATTGTATTACACGTAAATGCAGACATTTCCAATATGATGCTAGCAAAAACAGCATAAAATCTCTACAGAAAAAATAAAGAAAAAAACATTTAAAATTTTTATTCTGTAAATCAAATGTTAAAAAAACCAGCGACTATTGCGGTTATCCACCTCTACACAGTTAGACACGTTTATGCCCCGGAGAGTTTTTCACCACCTGACTACAATTCAAATCCTGGCAGCTATTTAAACTCTGAATAGCATTAGGAGTTGGAGGACAATACCATATAACCGTTTTTACACGTGCACGGTCGTATTTTTTAGAGGTTACCGGAAAGTTATATCTCAACCAAGATTTACGAAATAATTCAAAATAACCAAGTTGAACATAATTAAAACAATTGTACTTCACCACGTATTTTAAGAATTACACTACTACTTGTGGTTTATGTTAGTGCATTAAAATCTGTGTTCCGCAAAATAAAATTTGATGAAAAAATGTTTATTTTCTCATTGTTTGTCAGATACCATCATCTCGTAAAAGAAGCACGTGTTCCTTTTTTATTATTCAGAATGAACCGAATTAAATAAAAGATTGTGAAATAAGTTAACGAACCTCATAAAAGTAATTGTTTTTTATAGATTTAATTGAAACTACTAATGTTTAATCAAAAAATCAATGTGGGCTATTAAACTCTATCTTAATGTAAATAATGTACTAACTTTGCTTCTGCTCTTAATATTGAAAATTTTCAATAAGGGAGATTGAAGTTAATTTGAAGTAGCAAATTGTTTCAGTTAGCGACTAATAGCCGTAATTTACTTTAATTTCCGTTTTGCAGATTGTATTACATCAAGTGACACAGTGGATTACCACAAAACAAGATTGTGAAATCTGGACGATTAAATTTTACGGTTTTAAGAATAAAATTTAGAAAAAAATTAGATTTTCGCAATTATTTTCCACGACGCTTTTTTCTGCCTTAAGCGTTTAACAAATCCTATTCATAAATGCAGCGTTAACAATCATCCTGCAACTCTAGAAGGCGCGCCTTTTAATTGTTGTTCTTTTTTTTAATTTTAATTTAGAATCTAAGTTTCTTTGTTTTAATATAAGCAATACTTACTTGTATGTCCAAAACAGCGTATTTGTAAATGTTTTAGATCAGAACAGAAACAAAATAAATTTCTCTTAGCTCATCTTAAAAAGCAAACGGCCGCTTATTTAAAATAACAATAGCAAATTTGTACGATTTTCGAAGAGTGACAGTTTGGCATTAGCATTCTTAGCAATAAGTGTTACCAACGTAACATTGTTTCATTTAATATTTATTAATTTAATAATTTATTTTTACAAATAGGGTGAGTGCATTGCGGCTGTAAGTGTTGTTTTTCCGGTATTTTCTAATATGTTTGTTGATAAAGAACACCAAAACAAATTTTATTTATTTATCAGACAGTTTGGAACACCTACCCGTAGCTCCAACGTACCCAAGTGGGTCGCGGGAATGATTCATACAGATGTTACCAAAGGCCTCCAACACTGTATAGAATCCACCTACTTGATACTAGTAATTACTCTTAGGCAGTGGGAACCCAAGAAAATAACAAACATATAAAAACAAAAACATATAAATGTTGGGATCCCCAAGCAGCACATAATAGTATGTAAACATTAGTAAATATTGTTAATCAAACATTTAAATGTAACACTTTTATACATTAAACTATATCTTGTTAAATATTTTTGAATTAACATTTTCATAATGTATTTTGTTGTTAAAGGACAACGCCCCTATTCATACTTCGCGGGTTGTGCGCAATTGGATACGAGAAAATAACTTGGAGCTATTACCCTGGCCAGTAAAAAGCCCAGATTTTAACATTATCGAAAATGTTTGGGCTCGAATACTTGCTGTTATCCGAAGACAACAAGGGCCAAATTTTATACCAGTAAACCGTAATGCACTAATTGCAGCCATTGATACCGCATGGGAAACGATTAATATTAATTATATTGATACCTTGATAGCGTCAATGAGCAGACGCCTCCAAGAATGTATCAATAATAATGGAGGTCACACCCATTATTGATTTCTTATATTTATTTATATAGTAATACCTTTATTTAAAAAAAAGTTTTCATTTAATTTTAAACTATAACTTGGTATCTTAATTATAATTATGTAATAAATTCTTGTCAAAAACTAAATATATACGTTGACAATAAGAATTGCCTTAGTTTTTATTTTCACTTTTATATTAACTACAGAAAAAAATGAAACGTCATAAAATATACATTTTGTAAGGACTAAATATTATGAATAGAGAGTTTAATGATTTTTTAATAACTTACAATAATTAGTAGGTTAGATTTATTTAAAAATAAGTAATAATCAGTCAACCCAAATAACCATGTTTAGTTTTTGATTTAATTTAAAAGTTATTGCTTGTAGACGTTTTTAAATCAAAATTATTTCTAATTTTATTTTGTAAACATTTCCTAAACAAAATTTTGATTCGATAATTAATCGAGCTATGGTGTTTAATTAGCGATACCTTCAAATATATTCTTTAAAGAAAAAATTAAGTAAGCAACGTAAATTACCTATTTTCTAAAACGTGCTTAGTGTAATGATTCATTCTACAGTCCTTCTATAAGATAACCCGTGCTGAGACTACCTGCTGTTAGAATTGTAAATGATACCCTTAAGCCCGCTTTACAATGTGCAAACTTTTGTTTACAGAAATTGTGGTGTCTAAGTTTTAAATTTCATGAGTGTACAAAATATTTGAAATACATCTTACGTAAATATTTCAAGCAAGTATTTATCAAATTTTGAAATAAATATATTTGAAATATTTAAATTAAGTTTAAGATTTAAAAATGCTACCTATGCAACATTGTAAATAATAAATCAATTTACAAAAAAAGTAAAATTATATTCGAAATTTTTATATTTTCTTCTTTTACGTTATTAATACGTAAGTAATATAAAAATATTTATTACATAATGCAAATACACAAATTCTTAAGTTTTGTAACATAACATATAAACACTACAAACTAAAAATAAAATATTAAATTATGATCGTAATTTAGATTTTCTCTTTAATCAAATCAATTTTGTAAGTAAAGTGAATTAATTTTTAAATTTTAAGGCCACACTAAACTTTCTAAATATTGATATTACTAAGACTAAATCGAGTTCTTGTCAAAGTCGTTTATTAAAAAATAGTTCAGTTTATTTAGTAAAAGATAATAATTGTATTCACAATAACGGCTAGTAACAAAAGTCCTTTTTTACGTCGTCAAGTTTCTTTGTCATTGCAAACAAATGTGGTACTTCCTATGCCGAAAACATGAATATAAAGCAGACCAGTACTCAACACACTAAAGATAAAGGAAGGGTTTGTGAAAAGAAAGAAATAAAAAACAATAACTAAGTGAATTTGTGTTAGAAACACTTATGATTCAAAATTTGACAAATTACCTATTTCATAAAAATTGAAAAAGAACATTTATTACTATTTGTGCTGCTCCTGCACTTTTACTTGACCTATTAGATTTATTTCTCACAAACAAAAACACTCACGTTAGGGATCGTATACATACTGACCGATGGTAAGACACAAAATGGTAAAAAACATACAACTTGATGCATTTATGTCATTTCTTTATGGATTTAAAAAGATTTGCAAAACAAAAGATTTTGTAACCCTCAGTTACGAACTATGAGTAACACAAATGCTTTGTTATTATACTTGATTTGGTAAAAATACCAATATTCTTAATATTTACCGAATATTTTTTATGTATTTTCACAAATACTTAGATAAATATTTACTAGATATTTCTTCAATATATTTGTTTTTCACTAATTCTAAATAAAAGTATAATATTTCTTAAATGCTGTGGAATAAATATTTTTAAATAATCATTCACAAACATTTATTCCACAATTCGTCTAAATAATATAAATAACGGTATACCAAATATTTCTTAATATGAATCTGCACGTAGAAATATTTAACACAAATTTCCAACAGACAAATATTAGAATTATATTCATACATTGTTATTGAAATATTTCGTGCTCTAAGTATTTGATTAAAAATTCAATAAATAGTCACATCTCCATCTGATATATAGTTAACCGAAAATTTGTGTCGCTTTTATCATACGAAATAAACAGATATGTTGTACATTTTTTCTTAATTGTCCGTGGTCTTGATGACCGGGTTCGGAAACCAAAGTGGTGTTGTTTTGCTTGTTGACCATGGAGTATTGTAAAGTACTAATCATCTTCCATATTGCATATTTGCATTAAAAACGCCTAAAAACACACACGAAAAAACTCTAACGGATATAGACGTACATGACGTATTGACGTTAAATTTTAGTGGTTTTTCTAAACATTGAAGTAAATGTTTTGCCAAGACGAACCAATCCACAATTGCACACGGTTTTGTTACCATACTATATTGGTTTATACTGATTTTCTGGGGTACCATATATAACACTTACATCACAATACAATATTAAAAACGTACCATACGAGTAAATAAATAAATAAAACAGATAATTTATGTTATTATAAAATGCAGTCGCGATAACCTAATGTAGCGTGAGACAAACTACGTTAAGAGAAACATAATGGCTATTGAGGATCCCCGACTTACACTTAAGTTAAGATTCTTACACGTAAAATCCAAATTAAAAGTGATTGTCGTACCACACATGCACAGTCATGTTTTTACTACTCATTTACCGGGTTCACCACGTAAACAAAAACAAGCGTTTATCCCAAAACTCCACGTCGCCCCGATAAACAAAAATAAGGTTACGATTTAGAAAAAAATTGTTCAAACAAAAACTATAGACAATAGGATTTCTAACAACTTTTTTCCCCTCAATTTTTTTGTAAAATTGATATTGGTGACGATGGTGTTACAATAATTAGTGTCACGTGACTGTTATATCTCAGTAATTACTTATTGGATCAAAAAATAATTTTAACAAATTAAATTATAAACAACTTTTATTTGTAACAAAAATGTGTAAAATAAATATTTTCCGAATATTTCAAAAATTCGAAAATCTGTGTAGATTATAGGCCTTTTGGTTGCATAGATTTTGGCCAAAATTTAAATCACATTTTCGGAATTATAAATAAGGTTATTCTACAAAGTTTCATAAAAATCGGACGGCAGGTTTTCTTGAAATTTTGTTTTCATATAAACGGACGGTCGGCCGGCCGGCCGTCGGACATAATATTTTTTTGCTTATAACGTACTAATTTGAATTTGTTGAAAAAATTGAAAAAAAAACGAGTGTTAAAATTTTTGGTTTGGAAACCTTCCCATAACTCCTCATCTTATTTCATAAGATGTGGATTAAAAATACAGAGTAAAACTTCGGCTGATGGTTTTAAACCAGTAACCGAACATCTTCTGGGATCAATAGTAATACAGAAATTTAGGTGGTTTTCTTCAAAATAGTATTCGGTAGATCATAGGTTAAAAGCACCCGCAACAAAAACCAGTCCAATTGTGGAAGTCGGTGGCTTTCATATCTCAGTAGAGAATATCATAATTATGAATCGAGGAAGTATTAGAGTAAGTGAAGAATTGTTTGCGATATTGATTCCTCCAAGAGAATTTCTTTAAGTGAAAATTCTAGCGTTACATCAAAAATTGCGCGTGAAAACGCAAAAATAGCTACTTACGGTCAATATAAGAGACTTTCAGAACCACTAATGTAATACAATGTAGAATCTGAGATTAAATAGAACATTTTAAATATTTATTTAAAAGAACAAAATATATTGCGTGGAGCACTTCACTGAAACACGTCTGTATTGCCCCAATTTTTAAGTCAAAAACAGGAACGCTGTCAAAACCGTAATTAAATCAAAGTTAAAAAGGTGTTCTATGTATTGTATATTCACTTTTTGGGTGTTGTAAACGTCTACCGATAGCTGTTAAAACTTTTACTAAAAATTTTTTAGTGTTAAATATAGCATTAATTAGAAAAGCGACATAACCTAAACCTTGCAAACCACCCCGCTGACCCCAAATCATTAATAAGGATAACATTAAGAAGTTAATTATGTGTTGGCAAAAATAACAATCTCGAATCGCACCCTGAAAGTCTGCAAGATATTGTACAATAGCACCGAGAATCACTCAACAGCTGTACACATCTGTCAATAAAGCAATAATAATATCACACGAGTTAAAAAAAACATGTTTCGTACCGTGTAACATACAATCGTTTTTCTAATTTTGAAAAAAAGGTTTAAAAAGGATTACAATTAGAACAACCCAAAAACGAAGCATTAGTGATGTCGTAGGTCTCCTAACATCAACGCCAACATCATCGATAATTGCTGAACTATTACTATTATTTTCCGACGACGTAAAGAAAACGGTTTGACAATTAACTATTGTTTCATCAACACTGATCTCTAATAATGCCACCCTTGTTTGTCAAATTTGTTGCCGAACAACGACCAAAACCCGTGTATCTTTCAAGTTTTGGAAGTTCTAAAATCGCAGCAATTAATTTCGGAACCAATGAAATCTTATGTATATCCACTCTTTGAGTACTACATTTTTCAAGAAGAAGTTGATATGTGGAGTATGCTGCGGTCTCAAATTCTTATATTTCATTATAATATGAACATAATTAACCGAACCCTTACAGACGACAGTACACATTCGGAATTTGTAAGTTTTAGTTTGATTAATTGTAACTACGACAATATTTCCCTTTTTTTTAACATTATCCTTAAAGAATTTTTTTAGGTTATTTGTTACGATAGAAATTTATGTTGGCTAACTTTTTACTTTTCTAACGTTAAAATTTTCCTGCATACGTGTTACTTTGCTTATCACGGCTTTGTTTTCTTTTACCGCGAGTTTAATAGGACAAGATCAACGTCTAAATCCAATTGCGCTTGTTTCACTTTCTTTCTTTCTGGTGTGACTGTCAACGAGAACAGTCGTGTTGTGTAAAATAAGGAACTGTGAAAGAAAATTCTAAACACAAGTGGTGGATTTATCCTAAGTTGTTACATATAACCATCCGCTTATTGTAAAACGTAAATTACACCGGATATGTAATGAGTAATAAACGGGGATATTGTTTAGAATGAACGTTTGTAGGCGAGCTTACTGACATATATTTTAACACGTGTCGAATAGTTTGCTTCATTTGTTTTTTCTAATTATTACAGTTTCTTTGTCCGTTCGTATTTTCTGGGTTTACTTTGCCTGATATCTGCTGAGATTTCATTACGTCCAGAAATTGTGGGTTGTCGTTTGAAACCGTTTCTGCCTTATGCTGTTGTACTTGGAAGGAATAACCTCTCGACCTTTACCCGTACTAGAGAAAGTAATTTGCGGAAATAAACCTATGCTGTTAGGAGGTGCCGATTAAAATTCTATCACGCAAGATAGAAGGGATCAGCGGTTTTGGGGTGTCTCGCCTTAAGATCGGAAAGGGCTTTTCTTCAACACTGTGCCGCTATCAGTGCTTAACTTTGCAGCTATTTCAATTTTAGCTTGTGAGTCTGAACAATCCAATGACCAGTATCAAACTATTTCTTAATTATAACTGGGAACTATTGTTGTCGAACGCTCCAAAAAGACGCCTTAATGAACGATACATGTATGTGATTCTAGTTAAGTAACTTATCTTCATGTAATTATTTGTTAATGTCGAAGAATTGTGGGTCGCTGGACCGATTACTTGTACTCAACGGTTTCTTATGCTGTTTGTTCGTATTACTATCAATGTAACCTTGACTGCTTTGATGAAGTACGTTTTAAGTCAAAGTGGCACTTAAAATTAAATTACTCATTATTACTTTTAAATCCACATGCTCTGTGTGTGTAGCTAGCTGGATAAGTTTGACGCTCAGGAAGAATAAGAATCCGTCTCACTTAATAGCAACGACTATCGAGTTGTGTCTATTACTTGTTTGCTCTGTCGCTAATTACTAATTATATGTGGGAATATCACCGACAAAGCATGATATTCTGTATTGCTACCAATATATTTTTGTGCGTGTGACGTAGTTTGTGTGTAACCGATTAAACAGCTCTTAAACCGATGCAACTATGTTTTTAATTGCCCATTAACCTAAGATATTGTAACATACTACTCGTCAAAACTGTTGTTTTTTTACTACGTGTCCAACATTCTTCCTTTTTATAAACGCAAATGTGCCAAAAATTTTGTTTATCTTTTTATTGACATTGATGGTGTTTCTACGCATTAAATAATTGACCCACAAAGATGAAGTGCTGTACTTTGTTGACTGAAAATCATGAATATTAATGAACACACCAGTTTTTGAAAATAATAATAATAATAATAATAATAATAATAATAATAATAAAGGACTTTATTGCAAAAAAGAAAGATACATAATAGGTACATAAAATATAAAAGATTTTTTTTTTTTTTTCTATAAATTGCAAAAGGCGGAGTTCAATGGCAAATTTCAAATCTGCCTATTGTTCTTCCACTCAACCTAAAAAAGAGAGAAAAAAAAAGATAATAAATAAAACACTTAAATTCTTGGCACTAAGTGAAATCGTCACTACAATTGTCTGAGTACGTGTAGAAAATGCCATACATTACACACTTAAATGATTGGTAATAAATAATTTAAACTTTGACTCATTATACTTTTTAACATTGGATGGTAAGGAATTATAATATTTACAAATTCTATAAGAAAAACAACGTTTGAAGGCTTCCGTAGAATGTGATGGTGGCGTAATAGACCCTTTGTATCTGATATTTATCGTATGTACGTCAGTTCTAAATTTAATTTTTGGTATAAATATGTGGGTGTTTTATGTACTACGATATTATGAAAAAGACAAAACGTATGTAAAGTGCGCCTTGCTTTCATATTAAGCCACTGTAGGTCTTTTAGTTTATGTGATACCCTATCATATTTTCTTATACCAAATATGAGACGCAAACAAGAATTTTGTAGTTTTTGAATTCTATTTACATCGAAAGCTGGCATAAAGTTATTTTAATTTTTTCGGATAACACGTGTCTATTTTGATAAATATTTTTTAGGTTACAGTAAGCTTTTTGAAGATATTTAGATACATGTAGTATAAACCGTAAATCACTGTCTAAATACATTCCGAGATTCTTTACATTCTGACAGACAGGAATTTCTACATTATTTAATCTAATAATTTGGTTTCGGTTAATTAAGTTTCTATAAGTATGTTTACCAAATAGCATAGCTGTTGACTTTTGTGGATTTATACTTAGATTATGATTGTTACAATATTCTAAAATACAATCTAGATCATAGTTTATTGCAGCGACTGCTTGGGGAAACTCAGAGGGATCAAAAGAAAGATACAGCTGAGTATCGTCAGCGTAAAATGAGATTTACATGACGTTATACTATGATTTAGTTGGGAGATATAAATATTAAACATAATTGGTCCCAATATAGATCCTTGGGGAATCCCTTGTTTAATGGGTTTAAATGAAGATATTTTGTCTAAGTACCTTACGCATTGTTGACGGTTTGTTAGATAATGTGACAATAAGTTAATGGCATCAACAGACAGGCCAATATAATGGAAAATTGACACAAGGATATCGTGGTTTAAGGTATCAAATGCTTTAGAAAAATCTAAAGTTATTAACCATGTTAGTTTGCCTTTGTCATTAGCTTCACTTATGTCATCCGTTACATGCAACAAAGCTGTGCTACAACTATGACCAGACCGAAACCCGATTGCTCCAGTGGAAGGATCTTACTTTTGTAAATGTAAACACAATTGTTTTTGTAATATTTTTTCTAGTATTTTCGAGAATGCAGGGAGAATACTAACCGGCCTAATATCTCTCAAAGAAGTAGGGTTACTACACTTTCCAAGCGGAATTACATATGCAGTTTTCCAGGCATCCGGAAAAACGGAATTGCAAATACAAAAATTTATAACATGAGTTATGTAAGGCAACAAAAAAGGTAAACATAAGCAAATTGTTGAAATTCCAAGTCCGTCTGTGCCAATTGCTTTACTTTTAATAGAACGTATAACTTCAAAGACTATATTTTCATCTACAGGACGGAAGATAAGACAGTCGTGAATAGATTTCATTATATTTGTACGATAACGTTGAATAATAGTATCATTCAATGGTAATTGCTGTACAGAAGTGAGAAAAAAATTATTCATCTCGTCGGGGTTGTTTAGGTGACCAGGTAATTGGTGATTTTTTGGTAAACTATATTTAAATTTTTCACTATATTTAAATTTAAATACGGCAAAAAACACTGTTATTAATTATTACCTTTGCAAAATTATTCCGTCTTCCTTAGTTAAAGTCCTACCTAAGTTTATTTCATTTTTGAGTTACCTACCGCGTGTAATGAGTAGTGCAATATTATTATATTTATAATAAATATGGACTGCACAATGACTTTTACTTTTTTCTAGTTTTGCCGGTTACTACAGTTTGTTAGTTAGGACATTTTAATTAAGGATGGCAGTATTAATTTGCTGCCACTGTTTGAACTTAGTATAACATTTTTTATATCTCCAATTGGAGATTCCGACTATGTAGCTAAAAAGGTGAAATATCGTAGGTAAAACTTTCTTCTGTAACTTGTTTATATTTAATTAATTCGTTCTTATTCAAGGAGGGAGTAGTTGCTTCAGGCAACGTTTTGCGATTCAATATGTGCACTTCATCAGGTCTTTGAGCAGAAAATATATATATTTTGGCTCGTCTTCTTATAGATAAATTCATCTGGTTTTAGAGATTGTTCTTGTACATTTTATCGCCGCCTCTTGGTAAATGCTAGACTTTTCAATTTGACACATTAACTACTATCGAATGAATGTAGCTTTCCAGTTTTTGCCCTCCGCATGCTATTTTTCATCGTATAGTGCGAGTACAGTTACCTAAATTCAAAAATATGCTCATGTTCAATTTCTAAGTTTCAATATTCCATTGCTTTGCAATAACAGACACCTATTAAGGCCGCCTTTTAATTAATTTTGATGTTCTTAATAAATAGGTTTAAAATATAAATTTGAGTTAACATAAATAATTCTAAACTGGGCTCCCTTTGCAATATTGTATAGAACTAAAATTTACACATTGAAACTATAAATTTATATTTTATCTCCATAATATAATTGTTTCAAAATTTATTTGAACATCAATTTTGAGATTGAGGGCAACTTCAAACTCTATTAATATTAAATGCCAATGAAATTGTCTGCAAAGTGTAATATAAAGTAGAAATCAGAAACATCTGGGTAAAGTAATGTTTATGAATGAAGAAGTTACAGCTTGCATGAACTTTGCTTATATTTCATATTCAAGAAAATCCATTCATTCCTTTTAACATACTACCATTAAGATGAGTATTGTAAATCACATACATATTTACGACCCTTTCTAAAAGACGCATACAAATTTATACAACTAATACTATTTATAAACTTGCTGTCTGAGAAAATGCGTACATTCTGATTTTATTAATAAATTGCCTTCTTTGTTATTTTTTTCCACAAACCGGTTTAAAAAATTGACTTTTTTATCAGAATTGTGAAAGGAATAACAATTCTTTATTTGAAAAACTAATTTCACAAAGTTTTAATTGTTTGTCAACTACACACAATTTTAAAAGAAAATTTTTGTTTTACGGAAATAAAACTTTGGTTAAAAATAGGATATATTTATATATGTGTTTCCAAACGTATGCGAAACAATTTAGGAGGTGATTCCTCATTGAAAATTAAGTGGGACCTTACCTATAATTTTTTTTCATAAACTTATCCCTTGCTGAGTATCAGCTCGGAAGAAAAACCAAAGGGCAAGTAAATTTAAATTTTATAATTAATGTTTATTTTAATTTAAAGTAGTAATAGTGGCATGCTATTTTTGTTCTAAAATGTTCAGAGCTTCACTAGAGAAACTAAAAAACAAAATACTTAGAAAATGTCTTACTGAATAGAAGGGGTACACATTTCAGTTAATTTTAACTCGAACATCATCAACTTTAGAGAAAAACTAATTATATAACAAAGTTTCTAAACAACGCAGCAAATATACTTCGTGTTCTTAAATTTTAAATTTCTAACTCATAAAATAATTTTAATAAAAATATTAAAGGGGGTTGTTAATTTTACCCCTCTACAACCCTGAAGAAAATGGAACAAAAATTTTAAAAATAGACTCTTGTCATTGTATACCACATACAAAATATTAGGTTTCTATCTTGACTCATTTTCATTAAAAAAATTAAAATCCCAATTTTAATCACCCACTTTGAAAGAGTATAATTTAGCAGAGAGTGAGTTTAGGAAAAAAATTATAGAAAAGATCTCTCTTCATTTTTTATGAGAACCCTCATCCTATATTTTTCGTACCCAATATACAAATCCAACTTAGAGAGAATGTTTTCTTCTATGCTTTGTAAACCTCAGACATAGTCGTCTGCTTCTACTATCAAATAAAATTTATACAGCCCGAATTATGAAAACTTATACTTATGGAACTGAGGACCAAACCAAAAGTTTTACTTGCTACTATTTGTATCTTTGTCAGTATATATTAAAATCTTTAGAATTTATTCAATCATATCATTTTTTGTAATTGAAAACCAACTAAAACTTTTATGCACATTAGCATTATTCAATGAATTTTGCTAAAATCTTTTATCCGTAATACGGTACATGGTAAAAATTTAATTCAATAAGTAATTTATATAATTTGTTATATTTTAGCAAAAAAATAAAAGTAATGTCATGTGATGAGATGAACCTCTCTCAGAAATTTAGAAATTTTTCAACACTCACGTTTTTTTTATTTTATATTAATAAACTAATACCATTTATACTCTGACGCAGAGAACGGTACAAAGGAGGATTGGAAAATTTTATTAAAGTCTAAATTATAAGTTTAATAAATGTTGCTAGGATATAACAAAGAAGTAATAATGCTCTACAAAAAATCTACTTTAATAGTAGATAAAACAACTTAATATGAGTATAATCGTATTGGCAAATTTCCACACGGGTACGGGGAATTAATCGAGTTTTAGGCAAAATAATTTCGTTGTTTTAAATATAAAAACTGAAAAAGAAAAGAAGTAATAAAATATTTACCAATATAGTCAGTTGTTTTACTGTTCATATTTTAAGCAAAATTTTTGTAAATTAATAGTAACCAATTTTTATATTTACTGCCAAAGCAAAAATAAACTTGTCATAAAACACAAAGTACTTGTCGCACATTTTACGTTATTTATTGCGTGGCAAGTTCCTCGTAATCCATTTTTGTGAGTGATTGCCTTATCGGTACAAGTTTTACTACCAAAAATATATAAAAATTCATATTTTCTTATATTTTGTTGTCGTCAAAGTGTCTCTAGATATTTTGCAAAGGTTTTTTTACAAGCCGTGTTTGGTATTTATCATTTCCGCACTAAAAAATTTGTCATTAACAATAGCATTGTTTTATTTCTACGATGACGTTTGTCAAATGAGCTTACTTTCCTGGCGCAACGTACATCATTTTTAACAAATATCCTTCGTCCGAAAAGAATTCTTTTATTTTTATCTTCTTCTTCTTGGTGTACTAAAATAAGTTAATTACTCAATTTACATTTAACATATTTCTTATTAAATTTAATTATTGAAAAAAAGTAAACCACTTATACAAGTAACAATTTTTCATTTCTGTTCAAGTACTATTCTAGAAGTTAGTTTGTTTATTACACGTTGCTTTACGAAAAATGTTGAAATATTAAAGTTTTATACTAAACCACTGACGAGTTAACTGAAAACGAAAATATATAAAATAATTTTTTTTTAATTAGCGCAATCCGTTAATGAAACAAATTCTAAGGTCTACCTATACTCTTTTATTTATTTTTTTTTTAGTTTTGCATTGAAAAGTTATTTCTCATACAACCACAATTTTTATTTTTTCACATTAAAAAAATTAATTTTGTATTATGAAGAGCTTTGATTAGAAAACTGAAAATACAGTATAAAATATAATATCATGGATGAGACACTTTTCATTATACCGGAATTGGAGTTCAACTTGCTTATTTTAAATAAAAACCAAATTTTATTTTTGAATTTTGCTGTAAAATCTAGGTACATACATTTATTCAAATATTTTCACAATAAAAATTTTATTCAAATACGAAGTTCTTAGGAAATCACGATATTTTTATTAATAATATTACTACTGAGTTGAAAGTATAACAAGTAAACAAGAAGGTTCTGCAAATTAATTCTCGACAACAAATAAAAAACCGCAGATAATGTTGTGAATGTTGTGTTGATCTCTTGCAAATAAATAAATAAAACCAAAAGTACTATAAATTTATTGTTTCTGTATTATCTGTAAGTAATGTAATGTCTTTATAGTAACATTTATTTGTAACTAAACTTTGGATCTGATAATTTTTAGCAAAAACAAATACGGTTTGATTTTTTAAATGCAAATAGGTGTTAGCTTCGATAACTTTACATTAAACACGCACAATATAAAATGACGCGATAAAAATAGAATTCAACCCAAATTTTGTAGCAAACATCGACTGATTGAATATGTCAGTATGTGTACAGAGGACACTTTGATATGCAAATCATTTATTAGTTCGTATTAAATCGTTGCTAAACCGCTTAGGTTAATGGAAATACACTGATAAATATATTTGAATTATTTTATTTTATTACAGGTAAATTAGAATTCATGAAAAATTAGTCGTAAAGAGATTTTGGCTACTGTGTAGTTTACAAATAATTTTTAATTACATATTAATAATAGAAACGGAAAAAGGGAAACACTGTATCTACTAAATTACGCTAAAATTGTAATTGTAGGTAATTAGGTTAAATTGAATTACATAGAATTCTTGTTTGTGTTCTATGGAGAATTTAATATCAAGTCCTGAAAATTGAATTACAATAGCACTAATGATTTAATACAATTTCTTTTTTAGGGGGACCTGACACTTTAATCACCACACGATCAGCCATTACAAGTAAGTTGTTATTTATGTTAATTGCTCTGTTTTGATTATTTGTTAATTGCCCTATTCTGTCATTTTGCCTTCACACCCTGTTGGTGTGGGCGTCATGTTTGAAATCCTAACTAGGACTCCTCTTTTTGTTTGCGTATTTGTACGATTCGTCTGAATTTTTTTTATTTGCAATAGATGGCGCTGTAATCGCAAGAAATAAAATATAAATTAAAAAAGTTTAAAAATCGATAAAAATCTGTTTAGTGTTTTTTGACGCGCCATTCAAACTTCTCACGGCTGCCTGTGCTTCCCAACTCCTGTGATTAGTTATTAACTGCTTTTAGCGTAACGTCAGGAGAAATGATGGGTACGTAGTAGTTTTTTCTGTGGTGGACAGTAAGAAGCAAATGAATTCACGGTAATCAAACACTCCAAAAAGTGAGAAGCACTTCGAAGAGAACAGAAAACTACCACGTCTTCATCGTTGTTCCTGGGTTATGCCAAAAGCAGTTTATTACCCAACGATCCAATCCCTTGAAGGTGTCGCCCGCCCCGAAAACGGGGGGCGTAAGAATGGATATTATTTAGTATCAACGAATGTCCCCATCGGAAGTATTTCGGCAAATTTTTCCAGAATTTTTTGTTGACGTATTCTAGTCTAGCTTGAAATACTAGGAGTTGAAATATCCATGGTCGGCTCGACCAAGTGAAAATATACGCTCATTGAAAGCGTTTATAGAATTTAAAATCACGATTTGTTTATCAGTATTTACATTTATTATTTAATAATTGAATTATCTTATAAAAATGACTTAAAAAAACGGAATAACAAAATTAGTAACCAATATTACTTAACGGTTACCCCTATTGAGTTTAGCATGAGCCGCCAATGTCTTTCCCATTTGTATGAATGTAAGCTTTCGCGGCTGTTGTCACTAATATTATTATCTTCCGGGTTGAGCCGTGTTCGTCCTTCTTTCCTATGTTCTCTGCTTGACGTGTCGCTAACCATGCTGTTAGCTTCTTCAGAAGTTACTCTAAAGACTGATGTTGTTGTCTATACCAGAAAAGAAATAAGAGACGCCTGTCGCAGGAAATCCGAAAAAGAGAAGGAACAGGTCACCACCTACGCTCGTTTGCCATTCATTGCTGGAGTAACTGACAAATTAAGAAAATCATTGTAGAAGAAGAATATCGGTGTCAGGTTTGGAACGGTTAGAAAAATCCAGCAACTACTACCTTCTAATAAAGATAACCTGCCGAAACTTCAACAAAAGGGGTCTACCAAATTGATTGTTCATGTGGAAAGGTCTACATTGGTCAAACCGGACGCAACATAAAATGTAGATTAAAAAGAACATCACCGAGACGCCAAGTCCAGAGCGGTAGATAAATCAACAATCGCAGAACATCTACACGAAAAAGGAAAACACATCATCAACTTCGAGGAAACTAAAGTTCTATCAGGGACTAACAACTGCTATCCAAGGATAATCAGAGAATCCTTAGAAATTATGAAAAATAAAAACTTCAATCGAGAAGATGGTTACCGAATAAGCAACACGTGGACACTAACTCTTCACAAAAACAAAGAAAACAAATTTCACCACAAAATTAGTCGATACCAAACAGAAGATCAACCAACCATCGAAAACCAACCACCCATCACTGATCGACATCAACCAACCGTAACGGAACATAGGTATATAACGAGGAGCAGAAGACAACAACATCAGTCTTTAGAGTAACTTCTGAAGAAGCTAACAGCATGGTTAGCGAAACGTCAAGCAGAGAACGTAGGAAGGAAGGACAAACACGGCTCAACCCGGAAGATAATAATCTTAGTCTTTCCCATTTTCCAAATGTCATTGTCCAAACAAAACGCAACGCATGAAGCAAAGCAAAAGTTGCATAGGTACAAAGATTCAACTTATTATTGTCCCGTTTAAAGATAAAATAGTATACAAGGCTTGTCTAAAAAGTATCCGACCTTTCGCCAGAACAAATATTTCGAATACCTGACGGAGTTGGGACCCTAATCCCCTTTAAAGTAGGATCTTTGTGCTTGCATACACTTAGCCCACCTATCCTTCCACTTTCTGGAAACACCTCTGGAAGTCTTCTTTTGGAATGGTGTTCAGCTCTGTCGTCGCGTTCCGACGGGACTCTTAAAACGGGACCCTTTCAGTAGCGTCTTCAATTTTGGAAACAACCAGAAGTCGCAAGAAAACAGGTCAGGATAGTAGGGAGGTTGGCGAACCTTTGTAATTCCATGTTTGGCTAAGAAGGTGACCACCACCCAGCGACTTGCACAAGCGAACGCGGTAAAAAAATTCAACCTGCGCATTAAGGTTCCTCCTCCTTTTTAGACAGGCCTCGTTTATCATTTAGAGTAGATGGTCTTTTTGTTCTTTGCCTAGTCAATTCTCTGGGGGTCACCACAGGAATACCTACTTCTACTCTTAATGATATAATCCAGTATTATGTGAGCGTTGACAACATTAATTAAAATACTATTGCATGAAGTTTCTTAAAGTTTTTTGATAATCATTATACAACGACAATCTATTGATATTGACTAAGCTAATAATTACGGTCCGCAATACAATTATAGCAGGAAAAGTACGTCCCGCATAATTCAGAAGGCCCTCCGAATTCGCAATCTTAAAGCTAAAATTACGTTAACACGACCTCAATGGGTCGATTTACCCAAACAGATACTGAACGTACTACCGATATTAGCAAACGATTTAATACCCAAAATCTAGACATAAGTCCTTGTGCGGATAATGTTTTGAACCCTTCAATAAGGAACATCCCTTCAAAGTTACTCTACAAAAAACCACGTAGTTGTAGAAATTACGTTAAACAAAAACGAAGGACATATACTTACGGCGAATTCAGAATATTTCGCGTAGTTGTTAGAACAGATTTGTCGTTAAATTACATCGATAACTTACTAAATGAGTAAGCAATTTTAATTTTCAAAATATTGAGAGAAAACGTGTCCTTGAACCACTAGTTGTAAGAAAAATCAATGAGAAAATGTCTACGTATACGCCTGCAAGAACAGATAAAATTCTATCTACCTATAGGAAAATTCTACAATCACCCGGAAGAATTAAAATTCGTCGTAACATATTGCTCACGACATACGTGTGCTACTGAAAATAGTAACGTATAAAATTACTTTTTTTTATAATTTTAAAATTAACGAGTATATCCAAATACAGGCATCTCTCGTGTGGTATTGTACTCCAGAGAGATCCTTTCAACAGTATTGCGGTGAGGATGAAGTAATTCTCAACTATACTTGTAAAATTTTTTATTCAATTGTATGATTGTTAGAGTCCTCGTCTAGAGTCTACTAGAAAAACTAAACTAAACTAAACTAAATAAATCCCACCTTTTACTTAGCAACACCACGCCTCAATGAGCTCAAAAGCTCACCCATTTTTGGTATGTATGATATGAGTAAACACTTATTTGATTATTTATTTCTTACACAGTTAAGTATTGATTGTATGAGTTAGCATATTTAAGAATTACATCTTTAGTATCTTTATCAATTATTAACTGTAACGACATGTGTGTGTTAAAGTGCAAAGCGCTATCTAAGCGATAGCTTTAATGCTTGAAACATACGTTGTCGATAAAGCTATCGCTTAGATAGCGCTTTGCACTTTAACACACACCTGTTGTTACAGTTAACTGTTGGCATTTTTCTTAGTTCATACTATTCACACATGTCAATGTATACACGAGATGTCGCAAGACACATATTTTACTTTATCAATTATCTTTTTGTTGGTTTTTATCATGGTAGTGACTTTCTGGTAATTGAAGTTTGTTAACAGAAAACTGTTAATTAAAGTTAAAAAAATTAAATAATCAATAAAAGTTATAGATATGTAATTTTCCGAACTAGATAATCAGTTGGTTTGGGGCAAGTGACATTAAAACAAAATAAACAACTCAAAAAACGTACATGACCAAAATTGACTTGTATATTTTTATGTAGTAACCAATTTTTATTTAAAAAAAGCGCGAACAGTTTTATGTTGATTAATAAATTAACTCTTTAATCTACGTATTAGAATAGTTATTCAAAACCAATTTCTCAACGAAGTTAATATCATCAATTATTTATGTCTTGTAAAATCGAGAACTTTTCTACAAAGAATTTGGTCTTTATTGAAACTCATATTACATGGACATAAAATTAGGAACAATACGTACCAAACTATACAGGGTTATTGATGGTCGATGGTAGGTTAGACGTTTATGGAAAACGGGACATTGGAGTAGTCTGAAAATCTGGCTATTGCCATAAATAGACACGATCTATCTTTCTAAAATAGTTTCATTTTGGCGGTGATGCCTCTTCTACTCAAAAGTAGTAACAGCTTGTTAATTTTAAATAAAACACCCTATATATTATTTAATTTTTAGAATTGCGATTTCTTACTGATAATTTTCCCTGACTAGTTCCCTATACCTATCTACACCGGTTTTTGAGATAATAATTATTTTAGGTTATTTTTTTTCAAAATATGATCCCATTAAAATTTAAATATAGCTGCTATTTGAACCCATATAAGGCTAAAATTGTAGATGCAGTTTGCAAAAGCCTTATATTCAACAGCTACTTAAATAAATTTATTTTATTTTATACAGGGCGGTTTAAAATTATGATTTTGACGTGACATACAAAAAAGGTCAAAACTTTATTTTTTCAATTGAAACACCCTGTATATTACTTGAAATTCTGATCGACAGTTAAACTGCCTTCTAGTTGATATAGCATAATGGTATAGCTAACTTGTCAACTTTTTGAAATAATCGTAATAATAATTAGAAATCACATTGTCTTCACATAATTTGCATTAGTTAGCTATGGAACGCCAACGTGATTTGACAATTGCTCAATTATACACTGTGTTTAACAGACGTCAAAGTTTTGAGATTGTTATTTACTATTTAATACTTATTCAAGAACAAATTACAATGAGGCGAATTACTCGCATGAAGTTCTGACCAATCTATTTAATCTTCATAGAGAATCTGACAAAATTGTGGCAAGAACATGTAGGAAATTTAATGAAATGTATTCTGATTTACAACCAATGAACGAAATTTATTGCAAATACAGGAGAACTTTATCAATTATGGTTCTAAGTTTAAAGCATAAACTTTCTTTTGTTCATTGTCTGCAAATCATAATGCATTTTATTGAATTTCCTACATGTTCTTGCCACAATCTTGTCACATTCTCCATGAAGAATAAATAGATTCATCAAAACTTCATGCGAGTAATTCGCCTCATTGAAATTTGTTTTTGATTAAGTATTAAGTAGTAAATCATAATCACAATCTCAAAACTTCGACGTCTGTCAAACACAGTGAATAATTGAACAATTGTCAAATCACATGGCGTTCCATGGCTAACTAATGCAAATTATGCGAAGACAATATGATTTACAATCATTATTGCGATTATTTCAAAAAGTTGACAAGTTAGCTATACCACTGTGCTATATCAACTGGAAGGCATTTTAATTGTCTATCAGAATTTCAACTAATATACAGGGTGTTTCAGTTAAAAAATAAAGTTTTGACTTTTTTTGTATGTCACGTCAAAAATCACTAAATCTTAAACCGCCCTGTATAAGATAACAAAATCTATTTAGGTAGCTGTTAAATACAAGGTTTTTGCAAACTACATCTAAACTTTCAGCCTTATGTGGGTTCAAATAGCAGCTAAATTTAAATTTTCAGATTACTCCGATGCCCCGTTTTCCATAAACGTCTAACCTACCATTGACCATCAAAATTACTTTTACAAACGAAAATCTATTACTATATCGATTAAACAAAAAGAAGAAAAAAATTTTTACGTTTTTATAAGGCGCAAGTAAAAATTAAAAAAAAACAAACAGGGGTAAAATCTAAGGCTTTCTTTCAACGTATAAAACTTAAAGTCAATAGTGGATATTTATAAATGCCATACTCTGCAACTTGAACAAGTATTTCAGCGATTAGTGGCGCTGATATTGACAGCAACTGAAAATATATGAGTATTACAGCGTGACAGTTATTCATTTGAGGTTTAATTTAACTATCTATATTTACTTCTTGTATAAAAAAAATGGTTTTAGTCCCGAAAATAACTTAGAAATATGTATTTAAAAGTAATAAATAAGTATTTGATAAACAAATACTCAACGATTTACTTAATAAGATTATTATTCATTCACATGCATGAACTTCTGTGGTAAATAAAATAAAGTTTTTGTAAAGTTGTAAAATTAAGCTTTCTTCTTGCGTAACTAACAGTAAGCTTTTTTATCGTTGCATAATTTCTCTAAATAAACCGCTGCAAATTACCGAGTACCGTAATTAAAATATTTAGCACTAACTTCAACCCAACGATATTTAAATAAATGTAATTCCAGCTCAAGTAAAATTCTTTACCCTTTTATAATTACGCAATAGAATTTATAAAAACCTACAAATAATTTCTAATTAATAATATTTTGTTTGAATTTAATATTATCTTTCTATACATATAAAAATAAAATAAGACAATAATTTCATAAGTTCATCTAAAATTTAAACACAAATGTTAAGCGTTTCATCCAATGAAATACAAATTTCTTATAGGCGGGGTGATAAATTACACAAATCTTCATTTACAAACTGAGTTAGTCAAATTTATCTTTTCAGTAATTTATTAATTTTGATATTTCGTTGTCTTGTATTTGAAACTTTATCGTTTGATAAAATATCGTATAAACTAAAATTTGAAAAGAAATAAGAACCATCTAAATTGCAAATTTTCGGAAAGAATATGAAAACGGTTCTGCCACTAAACTTTTTTTAAATTAACTAACAACTTAACTGTGAATTTAAATTGAACGTTTTAATTATTACATATATTTTTATAATGTATTAATACCAATTTTACAGAAAAACACGTACTCAGTTTCACGTAGAAATATTTTTAGAATTTACGGCCAAAAAAACAGTTAGATATCAGATTATAATCTTATTTACAAATGGGGTCGCATACTAAAATAGCTGTGAATATTTCATTCTGCTGGTGTATTGAGTGTAATTTTTTATATTTTAATTATTTGATTTCAGTTTCAAGCATTAGAGCGATATTTTTTATATACATTATTGTTTATTACTAACTAATCCGATAAAGTGATTTACGTATTATACTAGATTGACAAATTTGAAAATCACTTAAATTTTGCAAACAAAATGTAAGTTTTAAAAAGTCCATGCGTTGTGGGGTGTCCAAAAAACACTATTGTATTTAATTATGTATTCAATATACAAAACGTAAACATGCAAATGTGTATGTATGTTTCTGAAATATTAAAATGCAAACGTTAATTATAGAATATGTTTAGAAAAATCTTTCAATATTTATGTCATAAATGTTTCAGTGTCCGCAATATGTGAACCAACTGAAAGATACAATCAATTAATTTTTGACTACAGGGTGGATCTTAAATTAACAGTATTTTACAACTGAACGTAGGAAGTACAGAATAATTATTTTCTCATTTATTAACATGAACATTTTAAAGTTAAACATACTGAATTTTTAATGACTGAATTGTGTTTATAACTAAATACATTAATAGGTATTTGTGTCACTAGGCCAGAAACTGTTTTTTGCGAGTGTGAGCACAAGTCATGTGAAAGTCGACACTTAACTAAAGTAGACACGTTACTACCTGACAATTGTCGAGTTCATTAAGGATTGCTTGCAATCGCATCAGTGTGTTTGATAAGGAAATGAATTTTAGCCAACAATTTCTTATGCGACTTTATTTTAAGATGAACGAATCTATTTGTGCAGATTTCGATTTGCAGGTCGGATTTAGATTTTATAAGTTACAGAACTTATGTGCGTCCAACGCCCAGGTAATAACTATGTTTTAAATAACAGCAGGTTTTAATTATAATCTACAATTTAAAAAATGTATAAATTTACACATAAATTCTCATGTTACATACAGCAAAACTTCCAACATCTTGGGCCTTGCAATTTGTGATTAAGTGCAAACCTTGGAATTCTTGTTTCTGGTTAAATTTGATCAAAAATCTTAAATGTAACCAGTTTTAAATGATGGTTATCAACAATTGTGATTATTATATGACACATTCCAACGGATCGACCTGCCCTCTAATGTTAACAAACTTTACTAAATATTTACCGGCCTAGGCCGATAGTCAACAATTTTCCGGCAGATTTTGAATATTGTAAAGTTAGTGTTTCTGGACGGAGGCCTAAAAAATTTTTTACATTACAATTCATTTATCTGATGATTTCCGTATCACAAAATCTTCTACACTTTACCACTCAAAACAATTTATATATTTGATTAAAAATTATTTTCTTCCAGTTTTACTCGCTTTGGTAGGAATTTTCAAAAGTTTTACTTTCTTTTTCTCTAAAGCTATGGAAGTTTGTTACAACCCAACAATGTGATAATCATGAAAAAGATGTTGTGAGTTTTTCGAAGCTTTATAAAATTTAACAAAACAATTACTCTTATAATAATTTAACCCAACTTTTTCACCGGTTTTCATTTTGAAAATTCCACAAAAACATTTAAAATTTAACATTACTAACAACTTCAAAAACAGAAATTTTAAGATGTAATATTTTTGATTATATATTTTTATTTTGTATTGAAGAATTTTTAATTTTGAAGAATCAAATACAAAACCATCATCTGAAGATGACTGAAACAATTTCAAGTCTGCATTTACACTAAAGCAAGGACTTAAACCTTAATTTCCTAGGGCAGATTTAAAAAACAGTTTTATAGATCACTTTGGGTTAGTTTGGGTTAAGATTATTGATTATAGAAGGTTGTATAGATACGCCACCAAATACGTTTAAAACATAAAAGTTTGTGCTCTTTTTGGGCTAATTTTTTCCGTATAATTAAACTAACACGTTAATATATCAGTAGCAAAATCAAAGGAATGGAATATATCAGGAGCAATTCAGAATATCGTGCTCTCGCTTTTATATTTCACAAATGCATATACAGTGCTTCCCAAAAGTAACGGATAAATTCTATAAAATTGTAAACAAAAATATTTCATAAAATTCTCTGACACGTCGATTTTTATTTTTAAATTACTATCCTAAAATAACTTTTCAGCCCCCCACCCTTTTCCTCCTAAGGGGTGGTAACCCTGCCTTTAAAAATTCAAATATTAAAATACCTCTTGCGATACCTTAATTGATATATTTTTTTATTCTCAATACAACGAAAAAAAAATTATTAAAATCGGTTAAAAAATAACGACAATATTTACCAAAATGTAATGAAAGAAGAGCGTCAATATTCGAGTAGGCTGTGTTGAAGCGGATATAACAATATCGTTAAAACAATTGCAACTTGTTTTTATTTTACATATCAAACACAATTCCAAGTTTTTCGGGATTAAAGAAATAGTAGCAAAATAAAACTTACTGAAACCGAAAGAATCGAAGTTTTAATGTTGATTGGATTGGAGATAGAAGCCGGACGCATGAAGAAGTTTGTATTTTATTCAATGAAATGCACCCCGACCGTCCGCCAATATTGCAATCTACAGTAAGTCAAATCGAAAACACATTTCGCGATCTCGGACATGTACGGGATAAGCCTAAGGCAGGACGTCCATTGACCTTAAATGAAAACCGACAATTGGATGCGGTTTTAATGGTGCAAGAAAATCCACATTCAACCCTTGCGGAGGTCGCTTCACAAGTTAATGCATCAAAAAGTACAGTGTCCAGATTAAATAAAAAAACACAAATTTCACCCGTATAAAGTGCACTTGGTACAAGAACTGTCCGATGATGACTTTGATCGACGAATGCAATTTTGTGAAACAATGATGGAACTCTCTAATGCAAATCCTTACTTTATTAGAAACATCGTTTTTTTCTGATGAGGCAACATTTTTTCTGGATGGTACCGTCAATAAACAAAATTGCCGTTACTGGGTCCTTCAAAATCCGCATTGGATGATGGAAGCAAACACAAAATATCCTCAAAAGCTAATGTGTGGGCCGGTGTGGTGGGTTCTAGAATTATTGGACCATATTTTTTCGACGTAACGTTGAATGGTGAACATTACCTGAACTTTCTCCGAAATGAACTAGTACCTGCTTTAGCGGTATTGTTTCCTAACGCAGAAGATCCTGCTAGACCCGATGACAGAATTTGGTTAAAGCCTCCACATTATGCGCGACCAGTTCGAGAATACCTCGATCAAGAATTTCCTAATTGGTGAATTGGTAGACGAGGACATATTGAATGGTCAGGAAGATCGCCAGATTTAACCCCATTGGATTATTTTCTTTGGGGTTATTTAAAAACAAAAGTTTATTTGAATATATCTGCAAATGTTGAGGCATTAAAGGAAAGAATTCGTGCAGAAATTCACTTAATCACTCCAGAAATGTTAGACAATGTTCAACAAGCTTTTGTAAATAGATTAGAGCATTGTCTTGTCATTAACTGGAAGCACTTTGAACATTTAATTTAGGATTAGTTAATTAAATTAAATCCCCCAGTTTTGTGAAAATAAATGCATTTTGGTAAATATCGCCGTTATTTTTCAAGCGATTTTAATAATTTTTTTTTCGTTGTATTGAGAATAAAAAAATCTATCAATTCAGGTATCGCAAGGGATATTTTGCTATTTGAATTTTTAAAGGTAGGGTTACCACTCCTTAGGAGGAAAAGGGTGGGGGCTGAAAAGTTATTTTAGGATAGTAATTTAAAAATAAAAATCGACGTGTCAGATCATTTTTATGAAATATTTTTGTTTAAGATTTTATGGATTTATACGTTACTTTTGGGAAGCACTGTATAATAAATCAGCGACACCCAAAATAAATGGTAATCGGATCATAAATTGCATTTGCTACCGAGCGAGAAAGATTCTTATCCTTTCTTGAATGGCGATCTTAACCAACTAGCTTAGTAAGAACACAGAGCGTGTGAGTTCATATGTAACAAATTGCTGTGGTAGTTTAACAATTTTCATTGCATTATGAATTATTCGATTCAAGAGCGTGTGTTTTCTGTGGAAGTCTACATTAGGACTGGTTCATTTGAAGAAATTCGGCGTGCATTTCGACGGCAGTTTGGAAGCAATAATAGGGGCGATGCACTAACACGCTTTACAATTGCGGCGTGGGTTCGTCATTGGCGTAAAAATAGTTCTGTGCAAAACATTAAAAAACCTAGACGTCGAAGAACGGTGGGTACGTCTGAAAATATTAAACGAGTGAGAGCTGCCTTTACAAGAAGTTCTAAAAGATTGGCTGATCGGCAATCACTTGCCTTAGGAATATGTAAGGGAAGTCTCCACAGAATTCTGCATAAAGATTTAAAATTTCACCCTTATAAATATCAAATGGCGCATCACCTTAGTGATCTAGGCAAAGGAGCGAGGTTGACATCAGCATCGTAGAGAAATTCATAATTTGCTAATGAGCGACGAAGCAAATTTTCATTTGGACAGTGTTGTTAAGAAGCAAAACTTTAGATACTGGGGAGTAGAAAATCCTCACGAACTGTTTACCAAAAACTTCCACAGTCCAAAAGTCGTTGTTCGGTGCGGTGTAGCATCATTCGGAATTATCGCTCCTTATTTTTTTGAGGATGAAAATAACCGTTCTGTTACAGTTAATTCCGAACGCTACATAAACATGTTGCAAACGTTTCTTATCCCAGAACTAATTAGACGTGGACTAAATGGCGCCATATTATTCCAGCAAGATAGAGCAACGGCTCACACAGCCAGAAACACTATGAGAATTTTGCGAGATTTTTTTTGACGGCCGTATAATTTCCCGATATGGAAATTTGAATTGGCCCCCGAGATCTCCCGATTTAACGGCCCCCGATTTTTTTTCTCTGGAGATACCTAAAGCAAAAAGTTTGTGCAAGTCGTCGGACAACAATTCTGGAGCTGCAGGAGCAGATTCGAAATGAAATTGCAGGAATAAATGGAGATTTGCTTCGCTACTTAGAATTCAAAAATGCATTGAAGTCGAAGGAGGGCATTTGGAAGACATGATCTTTAAAACTTGAATTGTTATTTACTTTAGCCATAAATTCCACAGAAAAATCTACATATTAGTCGATTAAAAAGTTAATTTACTTTGATTAGAAAGTTTTTATTCGACTTTTAAATTGTATAGTCTGATATGGGGAACCCAATATAATTAGTCGTCCTGATTTTTAATAATTAGTGTCGAACCATGTACGAACAAAGTAAAAATACCCATTTCATGTTGTTCTATTGTTATGTTAAGTAAGATGTTTTTTTCCTGAAGTATCCAACGGTGTTCTCGCCTTTAGTGACCCATCAGAGATTGAGAAGAAAGTTTAGGTGTTGAGGGTTGCATTTGTACAATTAATGACAAAGTGTAGCCTATAAGAATGCAATTAAATATAACCAAATAAAATGTTATCTAATTACTGTATTACCTGAATTGGTACTTTTAAAGAAGTTGTAATTATTTTACACAATCTTCCCGCCACTTCCAAATAACACATGACGTTTGCTTGCTTGAGGGTTACTAGATGTAATTGCGTACATAACAATTTAAGTAAAGTTCTTATAAATTCAATACAGGCAATGAGTACTTAAAAAAAACTGTATTGTAGAATAACTAATAAACAAAGAAGTTATATCGGCCATATTAATATTGTGCGTGGAGGGATGCGCGAGTTTGATAAAATTAAAAAAAATATGCGAGTGGAGTTTCTGTATAGTTTATTTTTCTGTGGTTAAATTCCCTAACGAACATAACCCCAATTTTTTTAATTTCGTCGGTGTATTGCGATTCCACCGAATTTTATTTGTTCAAAATACTATATTAAAACGATTTAAGTTGAATGTGTCGGAGCTCCATGCAAGGTGGACTGGATGTACAAATGTAAACAAAACTCTCTAGAGAGTGTTGTTTACACATTACACAACGGGTACGTGTAAAATGCGCCATACAAAGATAGCAAGCCGTGAGTTAATGGTCATTTACAGTAGTGGTCGTAGATAATAGTGACATGTGCGTAAACAGATCTTTTCGAGAATGAGTGCCAGTTTGGCACGAATTCCCGAATACTGTTTACGCACAAGTTGCGTATGCTATTATATGAACGATATTTTCTAAATTTGTACTTTCAAATTACTGATATTATGACATGTAAACCTCAAAAATTAACAAGTAAGCTGTGGCTACAACACAAATGCACATAATGCATACATTTGTCATCCAGTTAACCTATTTAATTGTCAAACTTTTATTTAAAGATTTGTTTTTTTTCGGCATTTGTAAAGATACAAGATGCGTAAATTGCATTGTAAACAACGAACAACGTAAGTACATCAACAATTTGTGTGTACAACGCACGCTAGTAGTTCTATCTACTTAAAAGTGACAAATGATATACAAGCTGTCGTTCGTCACTTCCAATTTTTAATTATCAATTATTACAGATCAGAAGGAGTTTTTGCTATAGTAGGGATGTAAAATGATTTCTCGTAACTGAAATTGTGTGCTTATGCAAATATTTCTGTAGCAAAATACTCTACTAACCTAGTGTTTTTGCTACATTTTTGAAACACTTGTACGAAATTCTGTTGTTTCGGTAGGCGTATTGACGTACTTATCTGGTAGTTTTACATGGAGTGATTGTAAAATAGTAGATTGTTTGACTAGGAGTTAAACAATTATATTTTAAAACTCCAAGTGAAATATATTATTTTTTCTTCAAGCGTTTATTGCTAGTTTTCATGTGTTATTTTTAAATTTTCGAACTTCTCGAGTGTTACAGTGACGTTTTATTCTCGACGAATCAAGTTGGTACTTTACTGTTACAATATGACATAACCGATGTACCAACCTCTAAATAGTTATGAAAACAAAAAACTGTTGCTTTTTAATGTCTAGACGGTAAAAAGCGTTTTTAACGTCTGTCAGTAGTTCAATAATATGCCGTTTTATTGTCGATTGAAGAAAATAGTATATTATACACCAAGGTTGTGAAGTCTGTCATTATCGCCTTAGCACCAGTAAATAATAAGGTGCGTAAGCAATAATGGACTTCACAACCATGGTGTATATACTATTTTTTCCACTACTAGCCAAATTTAAGCCAAAAATAAAAAATAATCATTTTTCTTGTAAAAATCAAGTAGCACAGGAATGCAAATAAATCAAAAAGCATTAAAAGCTACATACGTTGATAAACCAACTGCAACTAATTCACTAAACACTTGTGTGGTATATTTCACCTTCATTTTCTGAAAATTATTCGGAATAATATGTAAATTAGTTGATTTAGGAGCCTATCTCAGCGGTTTAGATTTGTCTGACATGTAGAAATCTTTAATGTCTTTCCAAGATGCTTTTTTGTTATTAAAGATTATATCGTATTTAATCAAGTTATTTTGCACCGACTTCAATAAATAAGAGACATCGTAGAAATAATAGATTTTCTTATCGTTTACGAGAAGGTATGTTTTTTCCGGTGATACATCTATTCTTTTAATTAGGTTTCAAAAATTTTACTACTGCCCTAACATTGGCACCGCATTGTAGTTGTAGCTTTTCTATGCAAGTTTAATACTATCGACTTCAATTTGTCACCTTTGCATATCGTATTTGTAAAGATGTAGCACAAGGGTTGTTTAACTTTTTATATATAACTCTAACCATGATCACGTAGCAGTTTGAGCTGGCATAAAATTTAAAACCTACTTTAAAATTAACATTTTGGGGTTCGTAAAATATAATTTTAGTGAAAATTGTTTGTATTCCTCTTTATATCTTCTGCTTCTTAGTGCTTAATTTTTTAAGTCCACTTGGGCTGTCACAATTTGTGCTCTGCTTTCGGGAAGTAATCGTTGGGAGATGTTAACTTCAATTGAAGTGCTTTCTTTTCACGTTGCAATTTAAGAATGTTCCTCCGTAATTTTCTTTACCTAAGAGTATTTGAGCTCCAAGCTTGAGTAGTTTTGGTATAGCTAGAGATGTTAACGGGCATTTATTGCTTTGCCAATATACCTTGCATCATTTTAATATTAGGTTTCAGAAATTGACACTTGTAATTTATTTAGGAATGGCAAGTGTTTGCCACATACTCGTTAAGTTTTTAGAATCGACATTTTTATGCAACAGATCGGACCTTCCAGATTCTGTTAACCATTCAAAACACCTACAACCAAATGTTTGTAATTTACTTAAAATTCTTCATGTAACTTAACTCGCCTGGTTAAATCTCCTTTGGGAAACCTGAAAAAACTGATTCTATCATCATATTTAATAAATAAATAAATTCAGGTTATGTATTTGCGGTTATGGGATGGGGGTGCGAATTTTAAACTAATGGCATTTTTTATTCAAATAATTTTATCGTGTTAGGTAATTTTAAGCAGCAAATAAGTTAAAGATAATCACCTGGATATACAAAATTATGTTTCACTCGTTTTTGTTAAACAACTATTCTTAGATTCTCAAAAAATTTGAAATTGTCCATTATTAACCTAGGTCAACAATAGAATAAATTATTAACCACTAATAAAGTAACTGCATGTGACGTCATCAAAAATCGCTTGGAGTACAAACAGATACAAACATAACCTCTAAATTAGTTCTAAATCAGTAAGAAGTCAGTGTTATATGTCAGTTTTGTCCATAAATACGAACTTATAAATGGAGAACTTTACTTTTAGTGATTATTATAAGACTTTAGACCGCGAACACGCTAGTCGTTATTATAAAAAAATAGCCATAATTAATGTTGATCCTTATTTAATTAAATTAAGTGAGTGTAGTAATAAAGTGGAAAACTATCCCAATATTTTGTACCCCGATATTGTAAATTACCTGCTGTTTAATAAAAGTGCTTATACTCAAGATGAAATTAAAGCCTATAAAGGTTTAGAAAGTTATAAACAAGCAACTTGTGGATGGGTGCAAAATATATATACGAAAAAATGTGCTGATAAAATGGTGGTCTTAGGCAATGTATGAATGTTACTGTTAAATATTACTAAATAAATTAATGTACATATTACTTTTAGGTACTACATTCTCAACAACTGAATAAAAAATGTACAAAGTCATGGTTAATTGCAGAACCTACTGGTGAAATATTATGTGCTCATTGTGATTGTGTGGCTGGTTTGGGTGAAACCTGTACTCATGTGTGTGCTATAATGTTTTACATTGATGGATGTGTTCGAAAACATACTGAAAGGTCAGTAACTGATTTAAAATCTACATGGGTAATACCGAAGAAAATTGCACAACCAGATAAAATTGCTAATATAGAATTTACAACACCTAAAGAAATTTTTTTAATGATATGCCAATGTATAAAAGAAATGTTCGACATAAACAGCCTCATCAAATAGGTCTGAAATGTGTCAATTATTATCAAAATTAGATTTAGGCAAATCTGGATTACATGCCATTGTTAAGCCATTTTCTGTAAGATTAAGAGAGCAACAACAGCTTACTGAAAAATATTCATTAAATAATATTTACCGACCTGAATATGAAGTAGAATCTTTAGAAAACTTACAAAGAATTGGTAAGTTATATATTTTTAAAAATCAGTGATTTATATTTGTTTTTAACAGGTTCTAGCTTAAATTTAGATGTACCGATTGATGAATGTCGCCGTATAGAAAAAGAAACCAATCAGCAGGCAAACTCATCAGCATGGTATCGTTACAGGGCCGGTCGTATCACAGCTTCTAAATTTAAAAGAGCTTGTAAAACAAAATTGGATAAACCATCTCTTTCATTGTTGAAGTCAATTTGCTATCCCTTAGCAAGCCGTTTTAAAACTACTGCAACTATCTATGGTTGTCAGCATGAAAAGGAAGCATTACAAACTTATACTAGCGAAATGGAGAAGAATCATGAGGACTTTGGGTGTGAAGCAGTAGGTTTATGTTTAAACCCAAAATACCCACACTTTTGAGCTTCCCCTGATGGTTTAGTTTCTTGTGAATGCTGCGGTTTAGGAGTCATAGAAGTTAAATGCCCTTTTTGTGCAAAGGACATTGGTTTAGATGATTTAAAAATTTTGCAACGGGTAGGTTTGAAATCTATTAATGGCAATTTGCACTTAGATAATAAGCACACGTATTATTATCAAGTTCAAATGCAACTTGCTGTCACTGGTGTAAAATACTGCGATTTTGTTGTATGGAGCAGTCAAAATTTTCGTTATGAAAGAATATTATTTAATGAGGACTTTTGGGAGAGGGAAAGTGGTATTGCTCAAAAGTTTTTAAGAATGTAGTCTTACCAGAACTTTTGGGTAAATTTTATACCAATAAAGCTCTTGAAGATTCTGCACCTGAAAATGACTGGTGTGTTTTTAAGTCTGCATTAGATCTTGATGGCACTTTTAACCAATATTCGGCGGCACATGATGAAGCTACAACTTGTCAAAGTATAGATAATAGTAGTTTTGCAGGGATAAATGCGTCTGCAGTTAAAAATTGCAATCTGTATTGTATATGTAACGGACCTAATGATGGCACACCAATGATAGCTTGTAACAATATAGAATGTTCTATAGAATGGTACCACATGAGCTGTGTTAATTTAACATCAGTGCCCAACACAGGATGGTATTGTAGTTTCTGCACAAATTAAAGCTTAAATTTTGTTTATGCTGAAATTAAATATATAGGCTTTATTCCAAAGTATCAAATTAATTAACTTTCAACGTTTTTTTAATAAGCCGTAGTTTTAATAATTTATAGGATTAAGTTTAATCACAGATAAATACATCTGTGGTTTAATGTTGTTTGTACTTTATTGTATTGTATAAAATTTCATCCGAATGTGACTTAACGCATTATAATTTTAAATTTATGAATAAATCTTACAATTGCTATAATAGTTTTTAGTTTTTCAATTTGTATTTCGCCACAGAATACAGAAAAAATAAGAATCATCAGTGTAATGAAATAGCTAATATTTTTTGATTGGTAAAAATTTATATGATCTTTAGTCACGAACGTTAATAATTTAGATATTTGGAGATACATGATTATGTATTTTGCTGTTAACTTATGTTACAGGGCAAAAATCAATAAGTTGATACATCTATATTCTGTGACATTTCGTTTCTTGATAATGCTGCTGTATAGTGACATAAATATATTTAACATAAATTTATTATTTATATTTATTTATAAATCATTAGTTTATATTACAAACAATAAAGATAAATAATACTAAATTAAAATACAATAGTTACTTATTACCGCTTATTGCAGTGGTACTATGGGTGGCCCTAAGTTAATTAAACCGCAACAAACTACAACAACTTTATCGATAAAAGAAAAATCATCTTCACATTTCTTTGTAACCAATTGAAGAGGCAATGTATCTTTTAAAATGGTATATTTTTGTTTTAAAGTACCAATTACTCTCTCCACGTGAATTCGTACATTCGCCAATTTTCGAGTATCTTCTACTTCTTTAGCTGAAAGTTGCGTTTTGCCTTTTTAAAGGCAGGAGTTACAACTTTATCATAATATAATTCAACAGAATCCTTAATTAAAAACCCTCTGTCTGCTAAAACTAAATCGTTTGGTAACAAATTATTTAAAAAACCACAGTCCTCCGTAATAAATTTGTCACTTGCTCGTCCTCCATACGCATTTGAAATGTAACAAATTACTCCCTGGGGGGTAATACCTATTAAAAATTTAATTGTATGATGATGCTTGTAATTTGACCAGGTTTTAGCTGCTGCTCGTAAATTTGTTGGCTTTTCTATAAAAACTTCAAAACAGTCTATAATCACAGTCGCTGTACTGAAGTTTTCTTTAAAACATCTTGGGATGTTCATTCGTAATTCATCACGATCTGGCCAAATAATGAAAGACTAAAAATATGTATTATATTATTTAAAAAACTGTTATAATTTTTACCTGTAATTTGTCATACAATACTTCTAGTACTTTAACAAATACCCTTGCTACAGTAGTGCTGTGGCAATCAAATCTGTTTCCCAAATCAACAAATGGAAGATTCAAACGTAATTTGATTAATACTAAAATTAACTGCTGGAACTTGTTAAGTTTGAAAGAATGTGTAGTTATTAAATGTGGTTCTATTAATTCATAAAGACATTTCAGGTGTTGATAAGTTGCAAGTCCAGTATAATACAGAGTATTTTTGTCATTATCTTGAAAATATTTCTGATTGAATTGCAACTTATGCACCTTTGATCGGAGTTCATATAATTCTCTGTTGCATTCTCTTAACGCCAAATCTAAACTTTTACTGAAATTGGTTTTTCTTCTTGTTCGTCTTCTGTTTGTATTGTTTCTGGTGATTGAATTTCATTTTGCTATAAAATTCTTTACACCCAATTAGACAATGATATTTACAGTCTGATACTTCATCACAAAGTAATAATATGAAATATCACAGAAAGTAGACCATCATTAACTAATTCTACTACAGATAACTAATTTATCCGTTAACCAAAAATGCAATTTTCGAATTACAAATTTTTCTGACGGATTATGATAGAACACGAAAAATTGATTAAGAAAATAAGTAAATGTTTTAATTTTTTGTAAAAAAATTACCACTTTAGTTGAATATACCTTATCTTTGCGTTTCATTAGTCGATCGTATCGACTTTTACAATTTTATTACATAATACAGAAGAACTGTAGCCCATGTGTTGGGAAGGTACCCAATCTGGGTTGTTTCTATCCTCAAGTTTTGCCGGTTTCCCTAAAAATACAACGCTCTTTAGCAATTCTTTAAAACTGTTAGGACAATGATCTTACCCGTTATGAAATGCCTTGAACATATTCGACCATATTTAATTTTTGAAGCTGTTAAATCGCTTCTTTTGAGAGCAGCTATCCACCTTTTTCTTCTTAACAAACGGAACTCATCTGTTTTGTGGTTGTTTGTAAACTCTGATGGAATTCTATAGAAACTAGTCGAAAGACCATCTCGTATAGAAGTTCTACCACAATTTACAACCATACAAAACGGCATATTTGTATTTCTATCACTAACAACATATACTTTAAGCAATGCTTTAAGGTTATGTTTACAATTTGTTTGTACTCCAAGCGAAATTTTAGTCACGTGATGCAATGACTCAATAGAGAAATTCAACTTCTCAGTTGGCTAGGAGACGCAATAATTGTCCACTTCACAGCTAGTAGTGGAAAAAAGTTATTTTTTAGTTTTTCGAAGTTAGAACTTCGATATAACTTTAAAATGCGATTGATGCTGTGCAAGCATGGATTTGCAAGTTGTACTTTACAAGGGTTCGAATACTCCATTTACGTCATAATAAATAAAATAACGGCTGTAATACGACAAAACAACTGAAAACAATATGAATAACAAGTGTGTAAAATTGTAAGTAAAATGTTGTAACTTTATTTTAGCATTGAAAGCAAAGTCTCAAGCCGTATAGATTTTAGGAATACCTAATACAAATTTGATATTTGGTACATATTTTTACTGTTTTTTAACATTAGTACACTTTCTTACTACTATTTCAGACAAGTACTGCAATACTGTATATTAAGCAAATACATAATATAAATAAATGTACATTTTGCAAATAATGGACTCTTTGTTAAACAACTGGTTTTTGTGTAAACTAGACAGTTAATTAAAATTACTTCATTTCGTCTAACTGAACTGAAGTCAATGTATTGTAGCTTCAAGAAAATAAGTAAGACTTACTACGAGCAAATTGAAAGCTATTTGTAAATGCCCACTTTGTATTCAAAAAGCGTGTTTCCAAATACATAAGAAACCTAGTTGAGCTACTGAAATAATTATCAAAAACAGTTTTTCAACATTTGTTCAACTTATTTAATTTTAGCCTACGTTAACTGGAATTATGATTTAAAATTTTTTTTTGTAATAAACCTTGTTAAACGGGTATAAGTGGATGATTTATTTTTTCAGAGTATTGTGCCTTAGTTGAAAACTTCTCTCCGTTAATAATTGCCAATTTTATACTTATCAATACTTTTTCAGAACAAACTTAAAAAAAAATAATTGGTTTAAATGTTTGTTAGCGAACTTTTACTAATTATTTGTAGGTTTGTTATAGCGTAATTTAAAATAATTGTTTTTAGTTTTTTTGTTAATATATGTCGACTTTATGGGAATCTTCTAATTTTTTTTCCAAAATGAATTAAATAAAATTTAAAATAGTTGTTTTGCTTTGATTTGCACATTTTTCATTTAATATATAAAGAATTACGTAGAAAAAAAGTTTAATAGCACCTGCTTCACTTGTATACAATTACCTTCCCAGAAAATTAAACTTTTAATTAAATATACTAAATTAGAATATCTTCAAGTAAGTTCAATTAACTGTATGGATTCACTTCCACAAGTTTCTAAAGGTTTTGTTAAGAGCATTACCAAGTTATTAAGTATTAGTTATCATTCGTTTTTTAACTTCTTTTCTTTTCATTTTTAACTTTTTTTGGTTTGCAATGTAATCAAATAAAAATGAAGAAGCATTTAATGCAAAAATGTAACAAAATACAAAATTGTCCAATTACACAAGAAAAACTTTGATGTTTTTTATCTATTTGAATCAGTTTGTTTACGCAAGAATATTTGTAAAACGTAGTTCTAAACTTCTAACCGCCTATGTTTTTAAAAAATTAAATACTTTTTGGCATTCTATTTAAATTAACAACGTTATCGATTACTTCTGGCGTTACCGTCGGTTATTTTAGTAAAGTTTAAATTAACATAAGAAAAACGTTTATTTCTTTTCCATAATTGGTTCTACGTATGAATAAACATTTTCTTACGATTCTTCTGTTCCTAGTGGATTTATTTTATAAATTTAATGAAGAGGGAAAAGAACAAAGGTTTTTGTTAGAAAGACTTTATTTTACGGTCGTAAGTAAACCTTTGACACACGTGTTTTCCAGTTGGATTTTTTTTGTTTAATTTTAAATTTTCCGTTTCATTTATAATTCAAGGTTCGGTTACTAATTCACCTGGCGGTTTATCATTCACTGTTTTGTTTCTAATTCACCGTTAAAGTTAAATTTGTCGCTGCATCTCAAAGATCGTGATAATATTTTCTTATTTCTACGTTTAATAAACGTATTGTAATTTAGATTCTGAAATGAACGCATAAGGTTCTGTTTGAAAAATTGGATTACCTTTTTAGTCTAATCTGGATTAACGTCAAATCTGGCTGAGATCATTTGTTTTGTAATCCTACGAACTACTTTTAAAATAAAATTTTAAAAAATAGTTCTAAGTGTGTTACACAATTTATATTGTTCTTTACCTCGATTAGCTTCAGTTAGAGAAGAAATAGCCCAGGTTTAAACAATATATTTACAAACTTATTAAACAACAACGGCGGCAATTGAAGACAACTGTCTCGAGCGGTCTAGGGTATTACTGCTGATACCAACCTACCGATATACAGGATGACCAAGAATTGCCGTTTATTTAATTTTTTTTTTAATATAATATGTACTCTACAAGAGCCCTTCTAGGTGGAGGTGGAAATAATACTCAACTCAATAAGTTGCAATCGCAGACGTTTTGCCCACCGTTGTGTGGGCTCTATCAAAACTTTAAACACAACAATTAAAACTTTAAAATTTATAGTAATATAATATAATATAACCACACAACGGTGAGTAAAACATCGGCAATTGCAATTTACTGATTCGAGTATTATTCCCAACTCCAACTAGAAGGGCTCTTGTAGAGTACATATTATATTAAAAAAAATTAAATAAACGGCAATTCTTGGTCATCCTGTATATCGGTAGGTTGGTATCAGCAGTAATACCCTAGACCGCTCGAGACAGTTGTCTTCAATTGCCGCCGGCCGGCATCTAGCGGCGAAGTACCTGTGAATCGAACTTTAGTGAATGTTTGTTTTAATTGCTCCAGCAATTGCTTTATTTTAAATTGGTTTGTGTGCGACGGTTTTTATACAGGTAAGACGTAGTACGGTGTTTCAAACTTAATTGAATCGGACAGGGCAATTTTAATTGCAGACTTCTTCAGCCCCTTTATTTACATGAATTGTTATGTGTTACAAGCATTAAAGCTATTGCTTAGATAGCGCTTTGCACTTTAACACACACATGCCGTTACAGTTAACTGTTGGCATTTTTCTAAGTTTATACTACTCATACGTGTCAATGTTTACACGAGATGTCGCAAGACACATATTTTACTTATGAATTATTATATACCGGGTAAGGTTGCTTGCTGGTTTACTTCCTCGTGGGGGTGTTTTACTCGTTTTTTTCGGACGTTTATATTAAACGTGTAGTTCTGGAACGACAAACGTTAAGTTCGTATTCGGACCCCTTCTTCAACCAGGTAAAGCAGCCGATTGTCGCTGGAATATAATGATTAATCGTACAGGAGAGGTTTCAAGGTTCGGTGATTGAAGAGTAAGTGAGAAGATAAATAGAACGGTGCAGCAGACTCTACCGATATGTTTAGCCGAATCGTTGCACCGAGCAACGGGGTATTATCATTGATTATAGAAGATAATCAATGGTATTATAGAGTAAGCAACGGCAAGTACTGCGAAACAAATTTAATTACTTGACAGTGTTGTCGTTTAGAAGTAAACAAGGACAAAATCCTGTGAAACAAGTTCAATTACTTGACAGGTTTTGCGGTTTAGAGAACAAAAGAATCGGTCGTATGGGATTGCCTTGGAGAAAACAAATTGAATTACTTGCTCCAGACTACCACGTAACAGAGAGAAAGAAGTAGTATCAGGTTAATAAAGTGAGAGCAATTTAACGGGTGATTATTTTTAGGATACTCAAGAAAATAACAGGATCGGAATACGGATTGCGGATACGGAGAAAGGTGTTCTAAGAGCGAAACTCAGAGTTCTTGGGTAGTAGGGAGTTGACGTCACACAAATTTACTTGTGTTTATGTGTTTTGTCAACGCCATCTTCTGACGTTTGTTACAGTTTGATAAACTTCTACGTCACGGATACGGCTAGCAAAAAAGAAATTCGACGAGCTACATTTAAAAAACTGAATTTTACTTTTACTTACTTACGAACGTTATATTTGGTACCTAAGTTAAAAAGCAAAAGAATCAACATACTATCATTAAGATTTTATTAGTTAAATATATGCGTTTTGTTGGTGCTTTTTGCAAAACTAAGATTTTAGTAATTTAATTAAATTCGTTTGTGTATTTTATGAAATTGTTAATATTAATATTCAAAAACTTACATATGTCTTAATTTCTTTTTCGTACTCATCTTGTCCTATGAAATTAAGTGGTATTTTAATTTTGAAGAAAGAAGACACGAAACATTTTTAAGTACTCGTAAATAATTTTTTATCTTATTTATGAAAAATTTTGAATTAAACTTTTATGTAAATAAAACACCGTGACATAAAGAATATTTCTAGCTTTCTATGACTTACTAAAAATATTATACTCGAAGATTATAAAACACAAAGTTTGTATTAAGACAAGTAAATAAAATTTTTAGTTTTATGGTTTCATAAAAATATATTTTAAAATTTTTAAATTCAAATATATTTATAGGTGGAACACTACCAAAATATTATAATATTAATGCAGTTGCTGTTAAAATTTAAGAGTTTTATTATTTTTTATTACAACATAAATAATAAATTCGGGTAACGATAAGTCGTTGCTATAAATTTTAATAAAAACCGACGTCTGCTTATATATATATATTGATGGGATCCTAAAAGAAAATTTGCAAAACCGATATATGTATGAGATTGAATATTGGACCAATCATGAATACAATTATCGTTTATTTTTTTAGGTAATTGATTTTTTTATTATTTAAGTACATTGCCTGTTTTAATCAAAGAGTATTTTGTTGAAAACACGCAAATCGCGTTTAATTCTGTAGTTGTAAATTAATTTAAAACTGCTAAAACGTTCACTTTATACTGCTGGTATATTAATTAGTTGAAAAGGCACAATGTGGGAGGAAGTTTGAATATTTTAAGTGAACACTATTAAATCGGTTAAATTCTATATAATTACATCCTAGTAGGAAACTCTTGAATGAATTCAAGTACCTCTAATGATAATATGCAGTGAAATCTTTGTTCAACAGGAACTAACATATTATCACATTTTGAATTATTTTAATCTAACTATCTCTTACAGTCAATAGTTTTTATTTCATAAAGTTGCTGCCGCGAAGAAACAAAGTTTTAACAACACTGCATAATTAACTAGTTCTTAGATTACTTATAGAGTAAAGTTTACTTTTTACGATGATCATCATGTCATGTTGTATAAATCATTGCCATGAATCTATAACTAATATAGCAATTGATTCTTGACAGTTTTTATGTCTCGTAAATAATAATAATTTTATTAGTCCAAGCAGATCACATTGTGATATTAGACATGTCGCAAACAAAAAAGATTGTTGATGCTTAAGCTTTTTTAAGCATAATAAAACGCACACGGTACTGAACTATGTACATTTTATTCAGGATATGAGTTATTAGTTTCACAACTAATTCTTAACTGACTAAACTATTATAAAAAATGTAGAAGGTAATTAGTTGGTGAGGGTAGAAACCGTCCTCAACGTAAGCATTGACTAATACAAAAAATCTAGTGGGACAATACGAAAAACCATATTACAAGACGCTTCTTGGAAGCTAGATTAGTACACCTGCAAAAACAAGGTTTTGTCTAAAATGTCGTAGGTTGACTAAGCTGGCACCCTGGCGTCGCACACGGTAGGCGACTACTTAAAGATAAATCCAAATTCTTAGTTACAATACTTCATTCTTATAAATTTCTAAGAAGCACTTAACATTCCGCCCTCCTTGAAAAATCGTGCTTTCAATAGAGTAAATTCAACATAAGTAAATCATAAAGGGTTCATACACTATAAATTAAACACTAACACATCATGTCCATACTGTGATCAAGTTTCAATTGGAAGTAAGGCTAAGTTTCTAATTGCAACTTTAACAATACCTCGTGCTGTTCTAACTGATGCTACTCTCGCTACGTTGTCGCCTCATGATGCAGTTCGATGATTCTTCCTAGTCGCCAGTTGAGCGGAAGAACATTGTCTTCCTTGATCGTAACCATCGCTCCTGTGCTGACTTCATCTTGACCTTGAGATTTCCATTTTACTCGCTGCAGAAGTTGTGACAGGTACTCCTTGGACCAACGATTCCAAAAACCTTGAAACGTATACTGAATCTCTTTCCAATGTGTTAATCGGTTTATGTTTGTCTCCGTAAGGTTTGGTTCTGGTGGAACCTTTAGTGAATCACATATTAGGAAATGGGCAGGAGTTAAAGTAATATAATCGTCGGGATCATTGGAAATTGGGGTTAAAGGTCTAGAATTTAAACAACTTTCAATTTGTGCATTTAAGGTAAACATTTCTTCGTAGGTAAGCACATTATTTCCCACGACCCGTTTCAAATGGTATTTGGCTGTTTTTACTGCGGCTTCCCACAGTCCTCCAAAATGTGGTGATTGAGAAGGTATGAAATGCCATTTTGTGTTACCTTCTATCAGTAATCGTTGAAACCTTTGTTTATATTCGGGTGAATTTAATATATTTGACGCGATTTCCCATTCATTTTTAGCGCCGACAAAATTGGTGGCATTGTCTGAATACAAATTTGCTACATTGTCTCGACGTGAGATAAAGCGTTTATAAGCACCTAAAAAACCAGCGGTGGTCAAATCTAAAACTACTTCTAAGTGACTGGCCTTTGTTGCAAAGCGTACAAACACTGCAGCATATCTCTTATGTGGCACAATTCCTCGATCTCGTTTGTGATATAATTGAAAGGGACCACAATAGTCAACACCACTAAACCACTATGGACGAGTGACTTGAACGCTATTAATGGGTAGATTTCCCATTATATGTTCTATTAATTTCGGTTTGGTTTTGCAACATCTTACGCGTTTTTTTAACACTCCCTTTATGGTATTATGACTACCGATTGGCCAAAATTGGGTTCGTAATGTAGCCAAAATGAATTGGACAATTGTAAATGAAGCGAAGGCAGAATGCCGTTACTCTCTTCAATGTAACTAAGGATGAAAATTTTTCAATTAAATCAAAGGGTTCTAATATTGTCACTGGACAAGATACTTAAACTTTTCTTTCTTCTGAAACTTCTAGAATTGTTAACTTGTGCAACCATTTATTTGTTTCGTACTTTAAGAACTCAGATATAATGTCTGCAGGATTTTCATTTGTACCGACGTGTCTCCAAGAATGAATTGCGGTTAGTTGTTGAATTTGGCTCACCCTATTTGCGACAAATGTCTTCCACGACTTTGATGTAGCTGTTATCCAACATAATAATATCCTAGAGGTCGTCCAAAAATATTCTCGATTAAAATTAATTGGTATTGCTTGCTTAACCTTTGATGTAGACTTAAGTGGAGTAACTCTTGATTTAGAGCACGATCAACTTGATGCGTGATTATTGAAATTATCCGTATTTCGTATGTAGATGCAACAACCATATGCAGATTCCGACGCGTCACAAAAACCGTGTAATTCTATTTCTTTGTAGTCTGCATTGACTAGAACATTTCGATTGATTTTCAATGTAGTAAGTAGATTTAATTGATTATAAGATTCTACCCAGTCAGAAAATATGTTCATTGAAATGGATTCATCCCAATTTAACTTCAATTGCCACAGCCGTTGCATTATTATTTTTGCTTTAGTAGTAACGGGTTCAACTAATCCTAATGGGTCGTAAAGTTTTGCAATCGAAGATAGTATGCTTCTTTTTGTAACTTTACTATTTGGTTTAAGGCTGTTTTATCACTCGGGACAATTTCAGATTTCCAGTAGGCGGTTCACTATTTTTATTTCTTGGTACATAAGTAGCTATTTGTTGTTTTTCTGTTTCTAAAACTTTTAAAATGCACGTCATGTACAAAACAATTGACATCAACAATTCAAGAATATATTATTTATCTATTAATATTAATCGGCTTCCAAGTCTGGCCTGTTGCGCTCAGAAAAATTCGCCCGCGAGTACATTCAATTCACAATTCTCCAACAGTTTTCAGTATTTATCGTTTACTTAATGTTAATTTTTCTCATTGATTTTTAAGTAAAAATTAAAAAAAAAGTAGGGTTGTCAGAAAATTATTATCTATGTCGCGCAGGAGTCGAAACTTGAGTTTATAAGGAAATCCATTTTTCTGTTATTTTACGTTTTAATTAAATTAAATACAACGAAGACAAAAATTTAAAAAAATAGCTCCTGCACGACATAAATAATAATGTTAGCTATATGTTTGTGCAAAATTAGGAAAACATTTCTAAAAATAAGCGAGATAAATTTATATAAACTTTATAGCTCCCTGAGAGAACAGCCTTAATTTGCAAACAATCATTTGAGGAGTTCCATAGTAAACCCAATGTTTATGATACTTCGTCGTTATCAAAGCTTATAATTGCATCAGTTTTAGTCTCTTGACGAATTATATTATTTATTTTGTTATTATTATACCACCACTTTCTAAGTTCAAAACCACCCTTTTCCAAAATGTTGTTGATGTTGTAAAAAAAAAAAAAAAAAAATTTTAAAAAAAAAAAAAAAAAAAAAAAAAAAAAAAAATTTTTAAAATAATTTTAAAAAAAAAAAAAAAAAAAAAAAAAAAAAAAAAAAAAAAAAAAAAAAAAAAAAAAAAAAAAAAAAAAAAAAAAAAAAAGATAATTGCTTATGTCGTGTATGTATAGTAAAAATAATAATGGCCCTAGAACACTACCTTGCGAAATACCTGTTTTTAGTCGCAATTCAGAAGACCTATATCCGTATTATTAAACAAATTGTTTTCTATTATGCAAATAGCATCTTAATAGATTATTATATTCACCACGAAAACCAAGATATTTAAGTTTTTCTAATAAAATAAAGCCGCCATCGTTTTCATATATGAAATTTAATATACACGCCGTGGCCGTTATTGTTGAATATTGTTCCCTATAACCATGTTGTTCTTTTAAAATAAATCATGTTTTTTAGCAAACGAGATTATTCGTACTGGTATGGTTTTCTCGAGTAGTTTTGCAATTACCGACAATAACGAAATTGGACGATAGCTGTTCATTGTTTTTGTATTTTCTCTTTTAAACACGCAAACAATATTTGATATTTTTAGAAAATCTGAAAATGTGTCCTCAATTAAACATTCATTAAATATATGACAAAGCGGTCTTACAAAGATTTGAGAACATTGTTTTAATAGAAAATAGGAAAATTATCTGGGCCTACTGAATTCAATTTTTTTAGACCGCGGATAGAGTCAATTCTTTCTTAGTAATAGGGGTTAAAAATATTCTGTAATTGTATATTGAAAAGATTTTTCCTTCCGTAACATTTACCTAATAATTTTCCAAGATGCCAGATTAAATGGGTGCTGTAATGATAGGTGTAGGTTTAAAAAACATGAATCATTTTCATTTCGTTTTAACCATGTTTCACTGCAACAAATAACATCTACGTTTTAAGTTTTTGCAAATAATTCAATTTTTTCCAATTTGTTTGCCATTCATTGAAAATTTTGATGGACAACCGTTATACTGGTTGATCTAAATTAAGTGCGCACCATTGCTATCTTGGTTATTATTGATTTTATAAAGTAACTTAAACTGGCAAACTAGTAGTGACTTTAACGTTGATTAATATGCAATTAATAAAAAACAATTGAGTAACGCGTTTTCGACCAATCTAAAATTAGTTTTTTTTTAATGGAACACTGTATATTTTAAAAAAAAAATAAAATATTTATTAATTTGTGATAGTACATCATTGCTTTAAAATAAATACCAAAAAGTTATAGCTAGTTTTAGTTTACAAATAATTACATTATTGTTCTACTAAAATAATTTATGGTAGGGTAGTTTAAATTTTTATTATAGCATTAACTTTAACAAAAAAAAAATTAATTAACGCAAATAAGGTTCAAAAATATTCCCGTTGTGCTCAATACATTTTCTTGCTCGCTTGAGCACACTTTGGGTAGCTTTTTAAGTTCTTTCATCCAGTCCGTGGATAGCACGTGTAATTTTGTTTTGAAATTCTTCCTGATCATTATACAGTAAAATGCACATTCATGCAGAGAATCTTTTAAAAAATATAAATTACTAACCGTCACCTCCATGCTGATCCTTGAATTATGCAAGAATGATTTTATTAATTCTAATACATATATAAAAAACAAAGAAATACACTCTTATAACCTTAGAAACAACAATTTATATAGGCTTCCTAATAGTAAATTGAAGATTGCTGAAAATTCACCTGCAGAACTGGGTAGAAAGATATATAATAACTTGCCCTATTTTGTTAGAGAATGCGATAACCAGACAAAATTTAAAATTTTTTGGTTAATGGCTGCTTTTATAACTTAACAGAATATTTTAATTGTAATTTAATTTGACCAATTTAATGATATATTTTGACGTGTCCTTTACAATTCCATTGTATAAAAGGAAATAAAGAGTTATTATTATTATTATTATTAAAAGCTCTAAATAGCGGTCACTAAAATTTACTGCAAAACTGACCGGTATATGGAGGTGGCCGTTATTGGGAGGAAAAGAATTTTATTTCTATGCGTTGTGTAATAACATCATTTAAGTATGGAACATAATACGGTTCGCTATAGGGTACTATACATCTGCATTAAAAAATAACTATAAATGTGATGATGCAATATTAAATAATTAGACAATATAACAATGGAAGAGTTATACACATTGAATACATAATACATACATTTACATAATAAGTACCTATTTTCTAATCGTTCGTTATACCTATTACGATAATCAGTTACATACATATACATATCATTAAATTATATTTTTGTGAAATATTTTTGTATTGAGGTTTGTTTTACATTTTTAAGTTTAGTTTGTAAAACAGTACCTCTACCGCTAGCTCACTCTTATCATTACAAAATAGAAAACTTTGCACATTTCTTAGTTTTTCACACATTTTACCCATATTTTTAATGTTTGACGTACAAACTTTAGATTCTTCTACACCACTTTTATTGTTCGAATCACAGCCTTCTAATTCACTGATTATATCTTGAATACTTAAATTGGGATTTTCGGTCAAAATATCACAATCAATAGATGCATAATTTTCAAGGCTTACACGTTGATTACCTTTTAGTAATACAGGAAAAATTTGAGCTAGTAGATTTTCGTCTTCTTCATCGAAATCTTCTTGCAGGACCTTTTCCGAGAATTCTGCTTTCGTAAAACATTTAGGAATTGTAATAGGCGAAACGTTTCTCCAGCCTACTGATATCTAAACTAAAGCGCTGGTTAAATTGATACTTTTTTCCGCATCTTCAAAAGGACGTTTGGTACTTGTGAATATTAGCAGCCTTTTGATTAAAAACTTTCTGTAGGCCATCTTAAAGTTTTGGATAATTCCTAGATCCAGTGGCTAGCAATGGGATGTGGTGTTTGGGGGTAGAAAAACAATGTTCACATTTTCAAGAGTCACTTTGTAATGAGACGTAGTATTATCCAGAAATAATAAGATTTTTTTATTTTTTTTTATTATTCCATCAAATTTTTTGCCAGGAAGTCAGGAAGTCATAATCTCTACCGCCATCCAAACTTTTTTATTAGATACCCACTCTAAGAGAAATTTGTTAATATGTGAGCCTTTAAACCATCTTGGGTGTTTACTTTTTCCAACGATTAACGGATTTTCCTTATCAACTTTTATATTTGTACAAAATAAAATTGTCAATCTTTGTTTTGCAGCTTTTTACCACTACATTTATCGTTTTTTAAAGAGAACGTTTTGTTTGGCATCGCAAGGTAAAAAAGTCCGGTCTTGTCAGCATTGTACACATTTTTTGGTAAATACTCTTTTAATATTACTGACAGTTTTGCTTTCCAAACTTCAACAGTGTCCAAGTTAATATCAGCTGACTCCCCGCAAATTGTTTTAAAGGTTATGTTATGTCTTTGACAAAATTTCTCAAGCCACCCATTTGAAGCTTTAAAATCCGTCATTTTTAAATTTTCCGCAACTTCCAATGCTTTTTCTTTTATTAAAGGTCCAAATATAAGGATATTTTTATTCCTAGTTTTACAAAACCAATTGTAAAGTACTCGATCAATTTCTAAACCTTCAGTTCTAGGAAATTTTCTCTTCGACTCTGTATTGGAACCTTCTTCAAATAGCTTTTTTTGTACGTCTTTATGTAACAGCACTGTTGAACATACTAACTCAAACTATGAACGCAAAATACGATTTTTGGGGTGAGCTTAATGAGCCTTTTAATTGCACTTTATCTGTAATGACAGTCTATTGTAAATCGAACCAATTCTTAAAATCCGTTCTTAAATACCAGTTAATTACTTAAGCCTTACACAATGAAACAATTATATATTATGCACAACTTGAACACTAAGCTGTTGTCTACTAATATCATTACTTAAGAATGGCCGAAGTTGGTAGGTAGAATTACATGTATTTTTCCAAGAAAGTTTACAAATAAGTGGCCGTGGCCGTTATGGAGAGGTGGTCGCTATCAGGAGGGTCATTAATATGGGTATTTCCGTATAATTGGTTTTTGACTTGGAAAACTTGGCCGGTTTTAGAAGTGGCCACTTTTAAGAGGTGGCCGAAAATAGAGGTTTTACTGTATTGTACTTTATAAACTTCATTTTTTAAATATCCCCAGAAAAAGAAATCTAAGGGCGTCAGGTTGGGAGAGCGTGCTGGCCACAGGATTGAACCATTTGTGCTAATCCATTTATTAGCAAATGTGGATTCTAGATAATTTTGTACTTGAAGACAATTGTGAACAGGGACGCCATCCTGCTGGATGTGGCGAGTCAGATTATCGAGATTGTCAATGAAATCTTTGAGGACTTTAGGTATTTGATATAAATATCTATCTCCTGTCAAAAACTCGTTATAAAAACAGGACCAACAACTCTCAAACCGATTATTCCACACCATACATTAAAACTAAAACGTATTTGAAGACCATGCGGGCGACCAATTGTGAATATTTTCTTATTAAACATGCCCCTGTTTGAAAAGTTTGCTTCGTCACACCATAAAATACATCGTATTTCATTACAGTGTTCTTGGTAAAAATTAATGAACCACTGGCAAATAACCAATCTTCTAACTGCGTCGATCTGCAATAACGTTTGGGAGGTTAGGAATTTAAAAGGACAATAATTATATTTTTTATTTATTTGATCCCGTTGTAACTAAAATTTAAGCCTGTGACAGCATCTCTAAAGCCTAGTTTTCACAAATACGAACTTTGCAATTTTTGTCCGAAAAAACATGGCTGTCCGAAATTCGGAAAACATTAAAATTATTTTAACTCGGTCCGAACTTCGGATGCGAAATTGTATTTCTCTCTTTTTTATCTTGTTTTCTCTGTTATTACTATCTTAAAATATTGGATGGTTGCAGTGTATCGCAAGAAACAATCTTCATAATTTATATTTACTGTATATTTGTTAAAAAAACAAATATCGGTAAAAGAAAAAAGAAAATACAAAAAGAAAGAATGTCGGTACGGGATATTTTTATGAACAAGAAACTTCAGAGAATTATTACAATCAAGTTAAACTAATCAAGTTAGCAATTTTAATTATTTGCCTACGAATAAAGAGTTATTTGAAATACTACTAGTTAAATTTGGTGGCTCCCATAATTACGAAGATTTTCCATACGAGGGACAACCGTCACAGTTCTAGAGCTCAATGTTTGTGTCAATGTCATGTACGCGGCGTTAGCAATCATAATTGATTGAAATTTACAAAAACAACAAAACTGTAAAACACAAAGTCACTATTAAAAATCGTATCTGTGAAAACGGTTTTTTACGAAATTCCGACGGTATCGAATTTCCATGTTTTTTCGGATAAAAATTGCGAAATTCGTATCTGTGAAAACTAGGAGCATTCGTGATGTGCTTCAAAATAAGCCAACACCGTAATTTCTGCTTCCCTCGTAAATGGTGGTAGTTTTCCGTGTTCTTGTTTTTTTAAATAAACAATCATGTGATCTAAAACGATCATAGACTTTACGATAATATCTTTTATCTGGCTGTTGTCGTAAAGGAAAATATTTGCATAATATTCACTGGCTCTCTTTGAATTTTTACCACAAATAATGTACACTTCTAATGCGTCATATTTTTATAAATGTGTCAACACCATAGTACACTATTATAGCAGCCTGATAACCAGAAACAGTAACAAATTAAGAACTAAAACCAGAAACAGTGGCGAAATAACAAGAACTTCAGTCAGAAACAGTAACAAAACAACAAGAAAATGAACAACACTAATAACTTTCGGTACTCAAACGTACAGCAAATTGATTTGGACAGTACTGATGTTTGCGTTATTGTTTATTGTTTTTCACAGCAGCTTACTATGAATTTTAGGTAAGTGCAGTGTTTTGCTGATATAAGTAAACTAAAACTGTTAACTTCTTTAGTATTTATTTTAGGCAATAGTGTATTAAGACTTTTATATTTTTAAATATACAGGGTGTTCCATTAAAATATTACTAAATTTTAGATTTGCTCAAAAATGGGTTGTTCAATTGTTTTTTATTAATTGCGTAGTAATCAGCGTTAAAATCACTACTAGTTTGTATTTTAAACTATTTTTTAAAATCAATAATAACCAGCCTCTGTATTTATAAATTTCAAAGGGTTGTTTTGCTATGTTATATAATTTGTTTGATTTTATAAGTTTAGATTTGTTCTAAGTACATTGGACATTGTCTTTAGGGATTTGTTTGAATTGTGTTTTAAAGTTACGCTTATAATTGTTCGTTAAGCAGTTAAAATCACTACTTTAGTTTTTGCGATCTTTCATTAAATGATTTGTAAAATCAGCATAATAAGGCCAGCATGCTTTTTGTTGATTTTTTTTGATTATTTATTTTTTTTTTTTTCTTCGATCTGTAAATATGCGTTTTAGTTTTATAATTTTTTTATAAAACAAATTTTGCTAAGTTTAATGGCAATTATTGTTGTTTAAATCTTTTGCATTTAATTGAATGTCTATGGCTGTGCAAAATTTAATATATAGTAAAAATTTTCTCTATTTTACTATTTTTTTAATATTTATTTTTTTAAAAATTTTAATTTTTAAAAAAAATTTAAAAAAAAAAAAAAAAAAAAAAAAACAAAAAAAAAAAAAAATAGCATTCATCACATTTACAATATTTTTTCCTTTAGATTAGTCATGTTTCTTACGTAGTTTCAGTTCTACTAGTTTTGAATAGATTTATGTCACTATTGGGTTTTTTTGTTTTTTTTTTTTTTTTTTTTAAAAAAACTTGCGTAAGGCGATGTTAATGTTGTTTGTTGGGGTTTTGTTTATTTTACATTTTTTGGTTTTGATTTGTTGATTTTTCTAAAAAAGCTAGTTTCAGTTTATGTATGTCGGATAACCTTAATTTTATATAATTGATGAACTGTCGCTTTCTTATTTGTTTATACAGTAAATTTATTTATTATAATGGTAAATTTTTCATGTTTTAGTAGGGTTATTTTTCTTGGTCACGTAGATTCCGCCTGTTAGTTAAAATTAAATATAGGTAATTTGATATCAAATGTTTACAGTTGTTTTTTTTTATTTTTTTAAAACCTTTTTTTTTTTTTTTTTTTTTTTTTTTTTTTTTTTTTTTTTTCTTAAATAATTACATTTGTTGATTAACAATTGTGTATACTGCTTGAAAAAGTTTGAAAGGACTCCTTGTTTTAATTTTTTTTTTTTGATAGAGCATACGTTTTGTGATAAAATTCTAAATCAATATTTTTTAACAATGACATAATTATTGAATTTGTACAGTAATCGGCTTTATATCATTAAATTATTTACTTTCAAGTGCGTATATTCTCAACTTTAGCCAAAAAAGACTTTATAATTTTTTTTGGTATATTTCACAGAATTCCATATTTAAATGGGTTATACTTGAAAAAGAAAATATTTCAAATGAAAGTATTTCTTAAAAACTATAATATTGTAGTAACAGGTTTACTTAGGTAACTAATTCGCTGTAAACTTAATAACTTATAGTAATCATTAAACAAAAATAGAAACTATGAAACACAATTTTTTACTTATTGTTACTGAAATCGTTTGATTCTATACGAAAATTCTCGCTGGTTTCAATTACAATTAAATATTGAACAATAAAATTTGGACTAAACAGGCTGAAGTAGTTAGTACTTTGTTTTGTATTACTTCAGAAATTAAAACATTATGTTGTTCAATGGTTACTTTGAAATAATTGTGATGGGCACTACCAATTTCAAACACTTCTCAAAAAAAAAGAAAATTAAGTATCTAGCTTATTTTCATGTTGTAAAACACCAAAACTGTAAGACAATAAGTAAATCAAGGTACCTACACACACAGGGTGACCCAGTGATGTGTAATTGGTCCATAAGTTTTTTGTTATTGAAGATATCGACTGCGGTAAGCACACTTATGCTACATATTCTAAAAATATTTTAATTATGTACAGAGTGTTCCTATACAGAATGGTAAACCAAAGTTATGTTTTTTTTTTAAATGGAACGCCGTGTATATTTTTATATAATAAGTTTTAAGATAAAAAAAGAATGGGACTTTGTACAGAATAATATAGATCTAGCTCTTTTAATTATGGCGTTATTAAACATTTTGTTAGAAAAAAGGTTCACATTTAATAGATTACTGCCCAGTAGCCTATTGATGTTTTCCGACAAATCAGCCACTGACAATTTTAGAATAACTTGAGTTTGAATAAATAGTGGAATCTTATTTATTTATTTATTTATTTGTATGATACATTTTAAATATTGTATTGTGATGTAAGTGTTATGTATGGTGCTCCAGAAGATCAGTATTAACCTTTATAGTGTGGTGACAAAAACGTGTGCAATAGTGGATTGGTTCGTCTTGGTAAAGCATTTGTTTCAAGGTTTAGGAAAACCACTAAAATCTAATCATGCCAACTCCTACCCACCTTAGTATTTATATGTAATAATATTAATTAAGTGTGTAAACATAATAAAAGGTAAATAAGAACATAAAATATAACAGCACAGCCATTGCATGACGGCATATAATGGACCGGTCCAAACGCCATTTTTATTTAGTCGCTATTCCATGAATGCGGCTCTCAACAAAGTCTACTAATTGACACCCTTTTACTATACCTTTATTAAGTATACTTGTCTCATCTCCACAGTGTGTTTTCTGTAAAAGTAAAATATCGACCCTATTCCTGAAACAAAGATTAGACAAGAAGTCTGATTTGTCCTTACTCAACCAACACTAATTTGTAGAATATTTGTTGTGTGCTTTATATTAGTGTGTAATTGTGTTTTGTGAAATTTTTTTCTAATTATCGGGGGGGGATTTAATGACTAGGTCCTGAAACCGAAGTGGTGATTCTTACGAATTACATGTTTTTCTTGTTGACCATGAAGTACTGTAAGGTACTGATCACCTTCCATATTTTATATTTGTATTTAAAACGCTTAAAAACACACACGAAGAAACTCTTTTTTTAAACGGAACATTCTGTATTTCTGATCACGAGTCGACTAAGTATTTTATAAGCTTCCGAATGATATACAGTTTGTATGGTGAATTCTGGTTTGTAAATGACATTTTTCAATAACATTATTTTATTATAAAGAAGTCAATATGATTTACTATATTGGTGAAACCGATCGAAATGTTCTGTTAGCCAGCAGAATATACCATCAAAAGTATCCCAATGCGATGAATTAATGAAAAGAAATTACTTGTGGTAATTTCTTTTCAAAATTTTAGAGACGGATTTGAAGAATCTGGCATCATTAAATATAAAAATAACGAAATACTGATAGGTAAGATTGATGAAGAATGTCAATTTATATTTTACTTATCTAAAAAGAAAACCCGAGTACAAGCTTACAAGAAATTACAGTTGAAATTGATATCTCACAGAGTTTTGATCAACAGAATTATTGTAAAGCATATGTTTCATCAGTATCACATAGATTTACATCAAGAATTGAATGACCAAGATATTCAAAACAGAATGCATTTTTCTGAAGTCATGCGTGAAATGTCATTTCACTTAAAATATTTGTTGACAGCAGCCTACTTTAAAAATGAACTTTTTCATAATAAAATACTTTTGAAAATGATAATAATTCGTCATACAAACTGTATATCAATGAAAAGCATATAAAATACTTAACCGACTTGTAGAAAAGAAATACATAATTTATAAAAAGAGTTATTTAACTTTTTACCTTTTGCACACCCTGTATAGTGTGTTGAAGTATGTGCATCAAAATTCGACTATTTATTAAAATTCCAACTTATTATAAAATTTTCTGTATTTAATTTATCGGAAAATATCCATTGCTTACTAGGCAATGATGTATCAAATGTGAGTCTTTTTTCTCACAAGAAATTGAATAACGCCGAAACAAAAAGAGGCAGATCCATATTATTCTATACAATGTCCCACAAGTATTATTTTACTAAACGAAGGAACAGCACGTGGAACCATTACCGGAAGATAATGTGCTCTAAAAATAAGAATAATTTAATGTAATTTCTATTTTTTGGTATAATAATATCAGGTGATTCATTTAGAGGTACTTTTTATGATGGGTATTTAATTGCATATCGCGCATACGTCGGGTCAACTGAAGTTGCATTCTTCCTCAGTAGTATTTGACATTTTATAATCGAAAGTCCGGCACAGCGCCTACAGCCTGTGGAAAAATCGGACCATATTTCTTCAAAACAGGGGCCGACCGGACTATTACTGTGAAGTTAATCGTTATCGCGCCATGATAACAGACTATTTGATACCTAAAATTAAAATCCGTAATCTCGACGAAATTTGGTTCATACAGCCCGTGAAATAATGGCTTTACTGCGAGAACAATTCGGTGAACAGGTCGTTTCACGTTTTAGATTAGTGAATTGGCCGGCAAGATCATGTGACATAACACCACCTGACTTTTTCCTTTGAAGTTAGTAAACTCTTTAGTATACATGGATAAGTCGGCTACGATTGAGACATTGGAGGCCAATATTTCTCGAGTCATTCGTCAAATACCACTTGAAATACTTAACCGCGTCATTGAAAATTGGAACTTCAGAATGGACCATGTTAACCGTTGTTAACATTTGAAAGAAATTTTCTTTAAGAAATGAAAAAAAGAGGGAAATGGAACAGGAGATAAAGAAAATACAAAATGAAGAGGAAGCGTAGAGATTTATTAACAAATGAAAGAGGAAAGGCAAAGGAAAAGGAGTAAGGATAGAAGAAGACAGATAGAAACAAAACTGTATAAAACGATTAGAAGGAGAACAAGAAAAACCAAATAAAGACAAAAAGCGAATCACAAAGAGAAGAGATGGAGAAATAACAAAAGAAGAATTAGATGAAGCATTAAAAACGGTTAAAAAGGGAAAAGCAGAAGGTACCGATGGAACGCAGGCGGAACAATGGAAGTATACAGAGGAGAAGATGAGAGAAAGGTTAAGAAAAATATTTAATAAATTTAAAGAAACAGATTGGAAAAGAGACAAAAGAAAAAAAAGATATTATTGGACTGCCAGGCAGGATTAAGGAAGGGAAGAAGAACTATGGATAATATATATACACTGAAACAAATAGTTAATAAGGAACTAGAAAAGAAAGGAGGAAAGGTATATGCTTTGTTTTTAGATATAAAAGCAGCATTTGATAATGTAAATAGGAATCAATTATGGAAGACACTGAGAGGGCAAATGGTAAGAGAAGATTTAGTGCAAGTAGTAGAAAAGGTATACGAGGAAACTTAAAGAAGAACAAGAGTAGAGGGAAAATTAGGGGAAAGTTTCTGGACGAAAAATGGGCTGAGGCAGAGCTGTCTATTAAGTCCAAGCCTCTTAGCGATGTACATACAGGAAATGGAGGAAGAAATACAAAGGTATCAATAAGGAGGAGTAATGATAGAAAAGATAAAAGTGACAATATTAGCATACGCAAATGACATAGTAGTTCTAGCAAAAATCAAACAAGAAATAAAACGGGTATCAGTGGTAATAAAAAAATATTTGGAAAAAAATAATCTATACGTAAATGTGGACAAAACAAAAAAGAGAGAGAGGAGGAAGAAGGTAAAATGGTAGTGGGGAGAGAAGAAATTAGAAAGCGTGGACAAATGTAAATATTTAGAATATAAGTTAAGATACGATAAAACAGTCATATAAGAGAGCTAACGAAAAATGGTAATGGTATAGTAGGACAGGCATGGGGAATGGGAGAGAGGGTGTTTGGAAACGATATAGAGAAGAGAAGGTGGATTTTTGATAAATTGGTTAGAAGTCTTATGATTTACGTAGCAGAAATTTGGGGATGGAAAAAGTAGGAAAAACTGGAGAAAATACAAGAAAAATATTGGAAATGGACAATGGGGCTGGACAGGAGACACCCGGATATATAGTGGAGGAAGAAATGAACATTGAGAAAATAAGAGTGCAGACGGAAAAGATAGCCATGAGGTATGAAGAAAGAATAAGAAAATGTAGACAAAACAAAATTATAACTGAGTGCTGGAAGGAAGTAAGAAATCAAAAGATAAAACACGGTCAGGAAGAGAGAAGACAGTACTAGAAAAGGGGAGCCTATGCGAGGAAGAAGTAGAATGAATAAGGAAGGAGTATGAGTACGAGACACACAGATACAAGAAAGGAGAATAAAAATAAGAGAAAGCCGATACAACGAAAAATATATTAGATTAGTTACAGAAGAATTACCAAGATATATTTTAGAAGAAAAAAGTTTAAGAGAAAAAAAAATAATAGCAAGGATTAGGTGTGGTAATAAGGGAGGAGGAGAAGGGGTGAATTGGATAAAGGCGGTGATAGAAAGGAGGATTGGAAAAGACAGAAAAATCAAAGTAATTTTTACGGAGCGAGGGTTTTTAATAGGGGAAAGAGTGTGAAATTTTTTTATTTTGTTTATGTTTGTTAAGTTTATTGGATAATTTTGAAACCCAATCAATTTGTTAATTTGTATAAGAACGAAAAATAAATACATACTATATCATCTTTAAGAAATAATTGTAAATAATGGTCGTTTTGTATGATAATAAAGATTATAAAATAAAAATTGTTTTTATTCCTTTTTTTATTTAATAAAGATTCTTCTAAATGAATTACCTATTATAATCAGTAAGTTATGAAATTTTTATTAATATTATAAGAATCAGCATTACATATGAAAAAATAGTTCACTTTCACGGACTTGATATTAAGCCCACGTTTAACATGAAAGGAACAAAGACATAGGTTATTTGCTTGACTTGCATTGTAATTCTAATTCTAAATTCTGTACAGTAACGTATCAATATTGAATTTGAATTTTTTTAAGTTATTGATTTTTATAAGGGTCTTATGCGATCACAAAGTGAAACCTACAAAACTTTGTTAAAAAATTTCTTTCAGTTGATATAAAAATGTAAACGCTTTTTTTATAAACTAAAAATCAAATATTAACAAACTATATAATCTTGTGAATACCGTTTGTTCCTACATTTTCTTTAATTAAATGAACAATTGTCAGTAGATACGTTTTCAATAAAGTGGTTGATTTATAAATAATATTTTGTATAGTTTACTAATAAGATCCTATAAGAAAAATGTTTTTATTAAAGTAATTGATAATGTATTTATGGTCACACAAAGGTTTGTGTGTATCCAACGATATTAAAGTCGTGTCAACAGTTTTGATGTATTAGGGTTTTTGTCGCACCGGAAAAATGGTAATTCCGATTTATTCGATTTAGAATCTCGTGTTTTTTTCGTTTTTTGTTCGTACATATCACTTAAAGTTGGTCTATTCTAAATTTTTTTAGGCATAAGTACTTTTATTAGAATCTCCTTTTTATTATAATTGATCATTAAATATTGGGTAAATATTATTATTAGCGTGTTATTATTTGTGTACCAAATTAATACATACAATATAATAAAATTGTGCTTATGAAGTTCAAAGTTTGAAGCGTTCTTAACACATTATAAATTTACATTGTTTTTTACTTTTTTCAACAAAATATTAGACGGTGTAACAACTGAATTAATTAAAAAAAAATCAAACTAGTATTTTATTTCTAATCACTCAAAAGTTTTTTTTTTATTGAAAGTTTGTATTAATATTTTCTTAACTTACCTACTTCATCCTCTTAAATTGAATTGGTTTTTTTTAAATCCTAGCAAGAAATTAAAGTAGTGTTCCAGATTAATTATTCAATCTATTTTACTTAATCATTTTTTAAATAACTGTCTTGGTGTTCACTACCTATGAGTTACATTATGAAATTCTTACAGTTAAATGTTCAAAGTATAGCTAACAAATATAAAATAAATAATAATTTTGTGATTGGATTAAATGGTCGAAATTTGTAACATAATTCAACTTTACTGTATAATTACTATGATTAATTCTAATGCAATTATTATTAACTTTTGTATAAAATGTGTATCGGGGTTACAAAATGCAGCCTATCAGAATAATGACTAATTAAAATGAAACAAAGACATTCCATTTCTGTTTGACATACCTTAGTATTGTTATAAACGATCAAACATCTTTTTTAATTGTTCTGACACTATATATATAGTGATTTTTAGCTGGTTTTAAATATCACTTTTGTCTGTAATTAATACATAACCTTTATAATTATTGGACTATAACGCAATTTTTCAAAAAACTGATGTGTATTTCTGAATCGAATTAAAAAATAATAAATACTAATAAAAACATGATTATTAGTAGTGTCTACTCTAACCATTCCATGACGTAACCAGACAAATAGTAACGCACAATTTGTAACTAGGACGATTCGTAACGACGACACTTCGTAACATCAACAAATAAAAGAATTGGATTGAATTAATGTAATGTGATGAAAACCAAAAATTTCGAATGAAGTATATGTATAGAAATTACAACATTAACCTTTTCCGGAAATACCTATTAGAACTAACAATACTCAATAAATGTATTTTTGAAATAAGTACGTGCAAAATAAACCCAACCATGGTAAACCCATTAGAGGATACTCGTTTCAAAATTGTAAACACTTTACCTGCACCACTAAGTACTTTATGACATAGGAATGTCCAAATGCTATGGTTGTTTATGAGCGTGTGGACTTTATTTAATTCCACTGAGGTACCTACAGTAGGAATTGCATTTAGAGTTAATCCCTTTTAATTGTTTACATAAAGTAAGTCGTAAAATTTTTAAGCGGATAACGATCTTAAAAATGTTTCCAGCATTGTAAGTATGTTTTTTCTGTAAAACGAAAATATAAAATTAGCCATTGTAATAATAGGCCTTCTGGTTGGCGATAATTAAGTAAAGGAATGTCTTCAAACATATAAATATAAAATCTCATAAGTGAAATGCGTGTCTTACGACATCTCGTGTATAAAAGACACGTACAAATAGTACATTTATAAAGTTTATAAAGTCTGATGTTTAGTAAGAGAAACATTAGTAATCTTTTTGCTATTATCTAGAGTGTTCAGAATTTAAAAATGGCAAACAAACTTAGGTATTGTTTTGGTTAGCCCGGAAAACGTACTCTTATATAGCAATATCAAATGCAACAGACAGCATTCACATATTTTACAACATTTGCAACAGATGCAAAAAAATATTAAATGAAAGCTAATATGAAAACTCCTGGAGTAACACCTAAACTTGTCTATACTAAAAAACTACTTGAAGAAAATAAGAGTGTCAAATTAATGCTTAAAAAAAAACTCAATATCAAGAACTCTTCAGCGTGCTAAGCAGGGTGAAACAGTTGCTCTGTCTGCTATTCCAAACAGCATGACTTTTCTGATTTCTCAATAATATAGCAACTTACTACTACATGACAGTGAATCTGATGATCCTAATAGGATACTGCTATTTGGACATGAAACAAAATTAAACTTATTATTGGCACTTCAACATTGGTTAGCGAACGAAACTTTCAAAGTTGTACCTGAAATATTTTTCTAGCTTTACAGTATTCATGTTCAACTTGATACATATTAAAGATTTCTACGCATATTAAAAGGTCGACTTCCAACTCTAAATCCTGAATCTTGTCTACTTGATTTTGAAAAAGCAGCAATCAATGCTTTTAAAATGGGGTTTCGCGAAATTGAAACGAATGGGTGTTTTTTCTATTTGAATCAATCAGTAATCCAAAAGTTAGGGGAAATTAGTTTAAAACGTAAATTTGATTCAACTATAGAAAATTTGGCAATATGCGTTAAAATGGTAACTTCAATACCGTTACTTTCTGTTGAAGAAGCTACTGATGCATATCTAGAAGTCGTAGTAATCTTTTCTGAATTTGATGAGAAAACTGAGGAGTTTTTACAATATATCAAAAATATATTCGTTAGTGGCCGTTAACTGACAAATAGTGTAGACGAGAATCACTATTTACTCCAAATATATGGAATCACCGTCAGAACGCAGCTAGGACTAATAATAACATAGAAGGTTTTCATTATTCTCTTCAGTCTTCATTTCAGTGTGTACATCCCACTATGTGAAAATTCTTCGATGAAATTTTGGCAGAAGTTTGTTTGTAAAGTCTCTCCAGAAACGAAGCGAAGTAATAAATCAACATGTTTAACAGATTTCAATGGCGTACCGATGTATTGTTACCTTTTCAAAAGGGGGGTTAAAAATGTAAAAGATGTGTAACCTTTCATCATTAATAATTATTTTGACACATTTCATCTTATTAAATGTTCAAATTGACCTCCACCTACATCCATGCAATGGTATAAACTACTGACTGTAATAAACTGAAATTTGACACATGGGTTTGTCTAAACATTTCGGTTTATTATTGTCACTAGTTTTTGAGGTATTCTAAAAAAATTTGAATTTTTTTTTTAAGTTTACCACCCTGTAACTTTTTAACGAAGCTTTCCTGATAAAAACTTTATATGAAAAACCCAATTTAAAATTTTTATCAAATAATACGTGGGTTTATTTTTGACCACTACTAGTGAATTACCTTGTTTATTTGTTTATCAGAAATTGCTAATATCATTATCGATCACATTTTTAGGAATTTTAACTAATTAATTACTAATAATTGAACTAGAAAGTATGTACTGTATTTGGAATGACACTTTAATAGATTTTAATGTGTTTTTAATGAAATAAGTAGGGGAGAAATATGGTATGTAATTATAACGATAGCCTAACTAATGATTATTGTCATATCATATCGGTATATCATAAGGTGTACTTACGCTGTAGTATTGAGTTTCATTGGAATGGCATCGAGTCCTGAATTTATTCCAAGAAAACGCGTGAAGAGGTCGGCGCTTCTGTCAACGAAAAAACTATTGTGCTCAATGTGTACAATTGTTTGAAATACCATAATCCGTTGAAAACAGTTCAAGAGACAGTTGATATGTGTTCACATATGACTGGCATTGGAAAAACAACAATATTCAGACTTTTGCGTGAAGACAAAGTTTTTGTGCGTGAGCCTAGTTTATCTCATGGTAGAAAAAAAACTGAAATACCCGAATATGTATACCGGTATACCCAATTTAAGTAAAACAATGTTGTGGTAAGTTTTGCACGAATTGAATTTTTCATGGGAAAAAATGAATAGGAAATCAGATCTCATTGATAAGGAAGAAATTATATGTTGGAGATAAAATTGCCTACAAAATATCTCTAAATTACGTTCTGAAGGCAAGATAATTTATTATTTAGACAAAACGTGGGTAAACAAAGGTTATACTGTGGGACAAATGTTGCAAGACAAAAATGTAAACAGTGGGCGACAGGCTTTTTTAGAAGGATTATCTACAGGTTTAAGACCTCCTTCAGGAAAAGGGCGACGCTTAATTATTACGCATATAGGAAGTGACAAAGGCTTTGTAGAGGGAGGTTTACTGCTACTTGAATCGAAAAATACCGGTGATTACCACGAGGATATGAATGGGGATGTTTTTGAGGAATATTTTGAACAAATGTTAGAATTAATACCAAAGGGTTCCATAATTGTTATGGACAATGCCAGCTACCATTCCAGACAAATCGAACGTTTACCTACAACTTCCTGAAAAAAACACGTTGTAATGGAATGCATTTCCTCAAAAAATATTGCTTTCGAAAATGAAATGGTAAAAGGGAACTACTAAGTCTAGTACAATGTGTTAGGACAAAGTTTAAAAGATATGCAGTTGACGAAATGGCAGCTAAACGTGATATTTTTGTTCTAAGCTTACCGCCATACCATTGTGAATTAAACCCTATAGAATTAATATGGGCCCAGGTGAAGGGTGTGTAACGGTCACTGTGAGTTAGGCAACACACAATACACGGAGTCGAGGTGTAAACGCGACATTTCTCCGTGTTCGCTCCTTAACGAAAATTTTTGGGGATTTAATTCCCAGAATTCAACTTCCGCGTTGTCCTAATTGGCCAATACATTTTCGGCTGATCTTCAATTTCCGCCTTGTAACAACTACTATCACGTCGTGTTACGTGAAATTCAAATTTGCCTTCATCTGAGTGCTTAATCGTAATTCCGTCAAATTTTCTAGTGGTATGTATAGGACCCTGCAAACTTTCAATGTATAGCGGTATATTTTTAGCTGGGGAAAGGATTGATTACTCGATTTTCTGAAGTTTATCTTAGGACGGATGCTTGTACTAATTTCTTCTAATGGTCGCTCGATTGCACTCAGGTACGACAAATATTCTTCATGGCTTCTTCAACGTTACACCGTGCATAATTTTCAGATAAGGCGAGTTACTCCGGGATTAGAGTTACTACGGGATTAGAGTTACTCCGGGATTAGAGTTACTCCGGGATTAAAATTACTCGGCTTTAAAGGTTCTTTTTGGCCTAAACAAAACCAATTACCTGGCTGATTAAATTCATCGTGGATCTCTTTCTACCTTTTTTTGTCTTGTCGCTGCGTGTGTCGCATACTTGGGGTTTGCTGTTAAGATTGCTGAAGTACGGGACATCCTACCGAAATTAGGGGTCGCCGCAGCTGGAACCGACACCACATATCTGTATCTTCTCCTGTGTGTGTCAACATCGTAAACCTCTATCTACAACATAAGGTCAGATTTTTCTAATTATACTTCTGCGCTGAAAACAAACCATCTTCGGGACGTCGCACTGCTACCGAAAACGTCTCAAGCGTAACACCTAAATAAGTACAACTTGTCTTGGCACCTTAAGTGCAGTTAAATCTTTGGAACTCGAAACGTATTTGTTCACGTATTTATATTTTTTTGTTAATTCACTACAATATAATTAATTAACTTGTTGTGGCGCATATACTTGCCCAATCTGTAAACGAATGTGTACCGTAAAGGCGCGAACTTGCTTCATTTACCCACCATTGCTTGGGGATTTTTAGAGTATAAGGGTAAGACCACGGAAGAGCGCTCTTTTTGGGGAAACACCTAACTCTCCGATACTTTTTTAACGCTAAATATTGCAACTGCGAACACTAAATACACCTTCGTATTGTGCGGGTGTGGTTACGTCGCCATCTTGTCTAGATTAAATAACGCTAGTGGCGTACCGCATAAATTATTAACTTGCTATTAATCTTATATTTTTTTTCCTTCTTTTGTGTACGACTATATATATGGGTACGAACGAATACGCTTCGTAGAATTAACTTACGATGTAAGTGGATATATTTAAATTGTGCTCTGTTCCTTCTTCTTTATGGTGTGTTATTAAATATAACGTTTTGTAGGTTACTTGTGTCTCTCTCTCTCTTTATTGTATTTATTGCTCCTTTAATTTGTTACGGTTGATTGTTGCGTCTGTTTCTTTAGTTCGGAAGCAGGTTTGTATCCACGCATTAGGACTATGGCGCCCTCGGATTAAATCAAGACAGTTCTGAAGAAGCGGTGGATCCTTTTTCTCACCCACGCCCTACTCTTCGGCTGCCGGCAAAACTTACTTTTCTTCAATTAACCGTAGCAGGTGCAGTAGCGAGAAATAATACCACGTTTAAATTAAGTGACGTTTGACAACTTTTAATGACTTCTTTAAGTGATGTGACTGCGGAAAAATGGAAAAAGTGTATAGAACACGTAATGAAAGAGGAACAAAAAATGTGGGAACTTGACAATTTGATAGAAGTTACTATAGAGCCTATTGTAATTTCAATACGGTCAAATGATACTTCTTCCGAATAAACAGATGGTATTTTTCAGAATAACTGTATTTTAAAATTATATGTTTATTATTTTTCCTATAAATTTAGTTTGTTTTTGCTATATTTTATTGTATCTTAAATTTTCAAACTCTATAAAATGGTTTCTAACAAACGATGTGTTTTATAATTACAATGATATGTTTAAAATTACTTTCAATAAAACGTAATTTTTTTTTGTCAGCAAAACCCATGTACACGCCTATGATCTTTAGTTTAGACCTCAAGAACAGGTACGTCCCATTGTTAACGGATTAGGAGCTATTTTAAAATCTTTTATGTATTTCATACAAAATCGTGTACCGCTTATATGTAAAATAAATTAACTATTTTAATTTATTACTTTGTTTAGTTTGTGGACAGACTTTAACACACACATATTATTTGCAATATGAAAGTAGTCAAAGGATTCCTCAACGTTTAAAGTATAAACAAATAAAGGAGCGTGTAGAAAGAGTTCCAAGTTTATACCATTGAACAGCAGCGCCTGCAATTTTTAAGAAATATAGCGTACATTTTGTAATTGTATCTGTGAAGAAAATAAATATTCATGCGTTATAAATGTGAAACATTTTGATTACCTATAATAAATATTATTGACATACTTCTTTTAAAGTTTCATTCATTGTTATTTGAATAAGTGATGTTGGTTTTCACCTAGCGACATGTAGTGTTTCACGTCAATTCCCCGTCATTCTTAAAGCACATAAATTCTGAGGTATGTACACCCGTGGATTTTAGGCCCATCCTCGAGGCGTTTTAAAGGTGGATATGTAGTTTGGACATCCTTTAGATGGTTATAATCCTTCAGGTGAATTTTCTATTGTATTAAAAGCCGACGCAAATCCCTACTATCTATTGGAACTAGTTGCAATCCCGCTTACATATAAACAACAATTTTCAAAATGCGCAATAATCAAAACTTGTAGTACACAAAGAATTATCTTTTCATTATCCAACAATGACACAGAATTTAATTTATATTTCATTAATCCATTGTATTTTACAAAAGAAAACTATTCCGTGCTTAGGTTGTAAACACAAGTACCTAGCACTTGAGTATTAAGTATTGTATAAGCTTAAAACTCAATTGTTTAAATTTTAATATAAACTTTAACAACGGTTCATTTAAATTCTATTGTTACCTCACTACTTTTATTTCATTTATGTCATTACTTGAACAGTATTGAACTTCCTGTTTAACTTTTCCTTCTTAAGTAGATTCCCTTATTCATTTTTGAAGTATTTTGTTACTAATACCTGTATACAAAGAAATATAATCAGTTTAGGTGATTATTCTAATGACCTTCATTGTTTATCTGCATTTGTCTTATTACGTATTCGGACATTTAAAAATGACTTATAATTTTATCACGTTGCGATATGTCGGGTCACCATGCTAACACCTTTGCTAACACCAATAAATCGTACACAAATAGTCTTTGGAAGATTTCATTTATCTTACAATTCACTTTTGATTATGGTCTTGGTAATAAATTTTATAACATACATACATATAATCAATGAAAACGTAAAATTAGAAAAAAAAAGAACATGGTATTACAAATAGATAATTTTTAATTACAACATTTTCTGGATTATTGAACCTACTTACATTTCATTATTCAAATGAAACCCTATTAAACGCAATGAAACTTAACGATTTGCTTTAACATCTAATAAGAAATAGATTTAGAACTTTGCAGGTTCATGTTAGGTTAAAATGAACAAGGTTTAACCAAATTCGAAGCTATTATGTGACAATAGTTGCGTAGCTCCCTTAAACCATAAACTTAAAATTAGGTATAGTTACGAATATTTGTTAGAATCCAAAATACCGACATTAAGACCAAAGTTTTATGTTTAACAGCAAATGAATACTAAAACTATTTACCAACATCTGATAACAAGTTTACTATTAATGGTATTGGTATGTATTGGGTGAATTTAATTTAGTTTAATTTAGTATTCACTTTGCCTAAAATAGTTTATTTTTTATTTTAATTTTCTCAACAACGAGTTATTCAAAATCATTAAAAAACGTTATGAGAATAGTGCTGCCCTTAATTAGTTTTGTTATTGATTATTTTGGTACTGTTTTGCATAAGAGTATATCATTTATATTACAAATGTAACAATATTAATAAATTTCGGTTTGGAATCTTATTTGAATTGTATACAAATTACAGTATTTGAAATTAAATTAATAGTCTTGGAGATTTTGTTTGTAACTATTTTTAGTACTGTTTATTATACTCATTTCTGTGTATTAGGCCATTTTACTCCACATACTTTTTAAACAAGCTATGCGACGAAAAGAAAACTAAGAATTATAAAACCCTACTTTTAATGCGCCTCCTTTATAAAAGATGGGAGATATAATGGGGTCAAAAAATTTACACCCCATTGCATAGTTTAGAAAGGCTCCTTCTAGAAAGAGGTGACAAGCAAACAACTCTTTGGAAAGACTTTCTCAAGGCTTATTCAAAAGAATAAATCAAGTTCAAAATTTATTTAAGAGACAACCATGGCGATTTGTATTAAAAAGTTATTTGTTGGCACCTCTACTTTATTAAGAGACTATTAAATTGTTTACTAATTGCAGGAAGAAATTATCCACCTGCAATTAATACTCCATTTTCACATCTCAAAATGTATTCGTTCGATTTTGTTTACAAAGGTTTATTATACCGGTAGTAGATATTGATTAAGCTTGGTTAATCTAAAACAGCATTTTTTATATTCAAAATTCAAAAATATTCTTTACATACTTTTTTGTAAACCCATTTTCATTAAGTTAAACACACACAAACTTTGTTTAAACAGTTTTGGTGTAGTTTGTTTGTATCCATTGTTCGCCGCTCGTGCTTTAAATGCATTGGATGTAAAAAAATATTTTAATTAATCTTGATATGTTTCTCTGTTGTGTTAAAGAAACCGCCTTTAGTGCATCCATTTACTGATGTGGTACTTCTCATTCGGTATGTTCCAAATCTTTGGATGAGAATAATAAAAAACATTTTGATTTTTTGCTTTAGTTATTCTATTCAAATACTTTAATATTATAAAAAGAAGATGTGGTGTGCATAACGAACAATAAATAGTTATAAGCAGACAGTCTCATTCTAAACAAAAGCTATATGATAAAAAGACAGATTAGTTTACAATTGTACAAATCTCTTGCATAATTAGCAATAGATTTTTTTTTATTGTTGCTCTTAGGCTAACGTCTTTAATAAAAAACATATTTTATTATTTGTTTCTACCATATGTTGTTAATATTTCGTACTTACACGTGTTTTCTAACATAAGATGTAAAACTATCGTTCAAAAATAATTGTTAATGCATCTTGTTCAAAACTATATGTTATACTAGTTTTGGCAAACCCCAAAAGAACGAAAGACGTTTTTGGTGATGATTCTTAAAGAACTGATTGTTTTAAGATTTAAATTTGGTTGGATAATTTTTATATTATTAACACATTATTTTTTTTATTAATAATTTTCAAATCCATCTCAGACATTATCTTTTTGAATATATTTTGAATTGGATTTATTCCTCTTATACTGATGTGTCTTGAAGAAAAATCTAACATTAGTGCAACGTTATGTGACCTATGAAAATTTTTAAATGCGTTAACCATGACATCTTGCTAAATAAACTAGAAATTGAAGATTATCACTAGAAATGTTTCGCTTATAAAGAGGTTTTGCCACCCTTCGTGGTCTATCGATCTTCTTGCATGTGGAGCACATGGAAAGAAAATGGCCCCAAAGGAGCCCGATATACTAATACTAGTAGTGGTTGGTTTGATGCTTGCAGCTATTTATTATCTGAGTGGAAGAAAACATCGGAAGGTTCCAAAAGTACAGTGTTTCAAAAACAACATTTTCCACTGCCTTTGAAAAAATTCATGACTGCCTTAGAACCAAATGTTGCTTCGAATTTAATATCGGGATTTGCCCAGTAAATATTGACGAACTCCTAAAAATGATCTCTCATCATAATAGTGATATCACTGCAGTAGAATCTTCATTCCTGGAAACTTTGGCAACTAAAAGATCAGAATTAACTGAGGTAAAAAGGACAAGAAAGAAAAAGAGAATAGCTGCAGGTAAAATCATTGGACCTAAGGACCTAGATGATAAAGGAACCCAGTCTAATGAACCAGAGCCAAAGAATTTAAAGTCTAGTAGGAAAGTAAGAAATGCAGTATATGACTCGCTTGGTGATGAAATATAATTCTAGGATTCATCTGATGATGATGCTAAAACCTATTTTGCAAATATGGTAAGAGAATCCATAGAGGATGAAGAAACAGTCGCCATAGCTTCTGAAGAAATATCTTGCAAAGATCTTCTACAACTGTCTGAGATCGTTCGAGAAGCAGGGAGATATGTTATTTTCACATATGAAGGAGAGCTGTTTCCTGGTCAGATACTATCGTATGATAATGATGGAGCTGTAATTAAAGCCATGTAAAAGTCACTAAAGTCTTGGAAGTGACCTGAAAAGCCGGATGTACTTCATTATGCCTGGCACGATATTATTAGTGGAATTGCAGAACCAAAAAAAGTAACCAAAAGGGGATATTTTTCTGTTCCAGAACTCGATAAAATTTGGTGAAAATAGTTATGTTTTCTATTGATAGTTTGAATTTGATTTGTAAGAGTTTAAACCCATTGAGTTAATATATTCCCCTTATACTAGTTTATTTATTTACGTTTTGTCTTGTTTAACTGTTACTTTTGTAATGAAGCACTTTTTTACTTACTCAACACATATTTTTAGTTTGAACTAACATTTCTCTGGTGTCACTTTAAACTTAATACGGCTTAACTTTGCCTCAATATGTTACTGAAAGCTAACAATCTAATAATTTTTCTAGTTGAGCAAAGTATCCTCCCCCTATGAGGAAACTTTGCTCCAAAATTAATCATTAAAAAAAAATTTTGTGCGGCATTTTATGTCTAAATACAGCTTAGACATTACACTTTAGATTATATACTGTACATTCACTTGATACAAATATTTTCTTAAAACGTGGAACCGATTTTCACAAGTATTTTGAAAACCCTATTAAGAAATGGAGCAAAGTAACCTCGTTTTACGGTACCTGTTTTCCTTGATTTACTATACGTATTTGGTTTGAGAATTTGGATACCGCACGTTAAAATACGTTGAAATTACAGTGTCTGATCAATAGTATTGATTTATTTTTTTATAAACCTGTGTAATCTTCAATTCCTATTGACAACAGTTCAATTTAGATTCAAGTTATGATACACGGGTGTAGATGAAATTATCCAATGACAATTGATCGAATGGAATTTACCGAAAAATAATTGACCGAAAAGGCAATTTATCGAACTACCAATTTTATCGATTGAAATTTGAACAAATGGTAAATTTATCGAAATAAACGGAATTCATTGGTAAATTTTAAATTGATTTGTGTTTTTTGTTCGAGTATTCGCTTTTCAAAATTAACACATGGTTTAGTTTACTTTATTCAATTGATTTTTGTGATTAACACATTTTTAGTCTGAAGATGTCAATTGTTTTATACAGCTTTTGTAAATGCTTATGATTGTCAATTTTCGCAATTTCAATAGTCATGTTAGTTATTAAGACCTCGAATTTACATCATTTTGATATTAAATGTTTTAAAAGATATTAAACAGTTACCTATTTAGAACTATTCTTAACAATATGAAATAATAATAATAATACAGGTATGGTTAGTATTGTGTTTAGAAATGTATGAAGTCTAACGATACATTTGTATTCTTATCAATTAATAGTATCTCAAATAGATTATTAATTTATTTTAAAGATTATATGTATTTTTCTTTTAAACTAATGCATACAATAGTTTGAACGAAGAGCGGATCCATTATTTATAATATTAGTTGTTGATTAAACAAAGTAAACAATCTAAATCAATATTATGTCAACTACCCAATACTTTATTAAAAATCTTAGTAAACATTACTAGTTCGTAAACATTCATAATTTAACGAATGATGCTATATTAGGGCTTACGAATCTGAAGGACATTTGAAGTTCAGCAATATTTTGTATTCTCTGTCCTGATTATCTGTTTTTCCATTATTTTTTTTTTCCTATTTCTTTAACCTTCTATTTTTTTTGTCATTGTCGTGACTGGCGTTTGGACCGGTCCATTATATGGCTGTGTTGTTATATTTTATGTTCTTATTTATCTTTTATAATGTTTACATACTTAATTAATATTATTACATATGAATACTAAGGTGGGTAAGGGTTGGCATGTTTAGGTTTTAGTGGTTTTCCTAAACCTTGAAGCAAATGTTTTGCGAAGACGAACCAATTCACCCAATCCACAATTGCACACATTTATATAAATTTGTTGTACAGTATATTGTTTAATATCAACACCAGCGGAGGTAAAAGTACTTTTATTATTTGTTACTTAGCAACCTACTTTTACGTCCGCTCAGAGCGGAGGTATAAGTACTCTTAGTTCCATTGCTACTAGCAATCGGCTGTGCACAAAAAAGAGCAAAATATAGTAGGTAAAAGTGTAAGTTCTGAATTTTGAATTATTATTTGAGTAATCGCACGTCTATCGAGTTACAACGTCCAAAATATGTTGCAGAGAGTGGTTATCTTATATGTGTTTGCCATTGCAAACAATACTTTTGGGCAATTTGCAGAAGAAGATTTTATTTTTAGTCAATAAAGTTAACTGTTTTTTTGCATTTACACACCGAGTTACATGTTACAAAGTGCAACACCAAAAGTTTAATCTGATTATTCTGTATATGTTCAATACTGTCAATGATTTCTGAACATCTTTATAGGAGAAATATTATACTGGAGATTTTCTTTAGCGATGAGGCTTAGTTTCACTTTGATTTATTTATTTATTTGTTTGACGCTTTGCAATACATGTATATGTAGAGTTTATAAGATACAATTGTGTTAAAAAGGTTCCACTAGATTTCCAAAAGATAGGAGAGTAGACTTTTCTTTCAAATTTATTTTTGCAGGTATTATTTTTAAACCTTTTGTCAGTCCAGCACAGAACTGGTTTGTCCCGCTAGATTACTAGAATGAAATAATGACTCACACACTTCTCAAGCGATATCTATATGGAACAAAGATTTTTTGAAAATAGAATTATAAACCGGAAAAATTTATTGTTTTGAAATTTTTATGAAAAGAATTTAATGAAACACGCAAGACTAGGAGTACAAACAATGTATTTGTTACAACTGTTAAAATTTAAAAACCCTAAATTTTTTGGTATGCACAAAACTGCACAAAAGATAAGGAGTAACAAAAAAAAAGAAGGTAAACGTTTGTGTGAAAACTTATTTCAATTTAAAATTCAAATTTTCTTAGATCTGGATGGTTACGTACGTAGAGAGCAAGAACTTTTTAATAAGTTTTTGGGGTTGGCATTAGCCGAATTTGTTTTCTAATTTAAATTCAAAAATCTATTATTGACTTTTTATAATTGGTTTCTATTTTTACAAAAAAAAATAAATGGAAGATACATACATTGGTACACTTATAAATGTGGTAAGCTGTGTGGTCGTAAGCCAATAACTTATCGGTTTTGTTGGCATGTGGAAAAAGTTGTAAATGAAACATATCTAATAAAGAATACCTTCTGATAAAAGTATGGTATATAAGTGGCGATAACTAAATTTAAACTTACTAAGCTTATAGTATCCTAAACTAACTAAAATAGGAGGGCAACTTAAGTATCCTAAACTAACTGAACCTACAATATAAATAACTTTGAGCACATATTCAGAAGTTCCAAAACCATGGACTTTCTGCATAACAAAAATATGATGGCTTTATTAAAAGTCGACACTTAACTAGAGTAGACACGTTACTGCACTAGCACTTCTCTAGTTGATTAAGGGTTGCTTGTAGCTGGACAAGTGGGCCTGACAAGGAAGCGAATTCAAGCCAACGATTTTTTATGCGATTTTATTTTAAGAGGAACGAATCCATTTGTGCAAATTTTGATTTGCAGGTCGGAAATAGATTTAATAAGTTACAGATTAGGATTGACTATTCGAATTGGAACTTATGTGCGTCCAACGTCCAGGTAATAACTATGTTTTAAATAACAACAGGATTTAATTAAAACCTACGATATTAAAAGTGTATAAATGTACAAATAAAACTTTCATGTTACATAGAGCAAAAAATCTAGGGACTTACGATTTGGATTAAGTACAAACCCTTGAATTGTAGTTTCTGGTTAAATTTGATCCAAAATCTTACAAGAAACCACCTTTAAATTATGGTTATCAACAATTGTCATTGTCATATGACACATGTAAATGGATCGACCTGCCATTTCGTGTTAACAAACTTTATTAATTTTTTACCGTTAATCAACGATTTCCAACCGATTTTGAGTATTGTAAAGTTTGTGTTTCTGGACGGAGACCTAAAAAATCTGTTTAGATACGGAGTGACGTCATAACAAATGAGATGTTGTTTATTGGATTTAGGAATTTTTTGTAGTAACAGATTCGGTAATTAGTATATTACACAATTTTTTGAAATTGTTGTTATTTTCTCTTGACTCATTGCTACCGATTAATATGTATTTCGTTTACATTAAAATATGCGATAAATATGCTATTGAAACTGGACGCTTTTAGTTAAAGTAGACATGAAATTTGTGGATTATGTTATACTGAAGTTTTATGAGAAAAGTTTCTATATAATAATAATAATAACTGCAGTAAAAGAATAATGCTGTTAACGATTTCGCGTTATTTTGATGATATGTATAATTGCATTGTCATTGGCAAAAATGATAATCTTGAAAGTTTTAATATTAAAACTCTTTTAAAACAGAAACAATTCTTATAAAAATTACCACATATATGTAATTTAAAATTTGTAAAATATAGATATTACTTCTAATAGATTATACAAGATCGGTCGTAAAAAGTGACATTAACGTTAATTTATGCTTGCCAAAATTAAAATTTTACTGATAAAAACTACATCTATTTTTTGTTTAAAGCTATTTAAGTCTTTCCACCTGGCAAACTAATGAATTTCGTTTATCTACATTCATTACATAACTTCGGCATAATACACTTGTGTTCATGTACTTTATAATAAAACTTATATAGTATAATTTAATAAGAGTTACATTATTGCACAATTCTACAGTTCTAAACTTAACAAAACTTTATTGCTATATAAAATAAGTGCATTTATCGATAACGCGGTGATTCAGTTTGGGGTTCACGGCTTTTTATTTTTTTTATTGCAAGGATAAAATACAATAAACCATATATATACAGTGTATCACCCGATCGTTTGGTCGTCTCTTGAAAAAGACAAAAAATATTCGAACTAAATTTTGTGCTTCTAGGGATCAGCCCTGCTTAGATGGAAACTAATTTGGAACATAATTTTAGTTTTGAAAAATCAATAGTGAAATAAAAAAAAACGTTTTTTGCACAACTGTAAAGTGCTCTTTGGAGACGAGATACACACAAATGTTATTAAGAGATAGATATGGAAAATAGAAAAAGAACAAATTGACACATGTATTACGTGTGAATCAGATCAAAAAATAACTGCAAGTTTTAATATTCAACAAAAGACAAGAGAAAATAAAAACGCAAAAATATTAACCTAACAATATGCTACAGGCTAAATTTAAAGTAAATGTTCGAAATGTACACTCATGAAATTTAAAACTTGGACACCACAATTTCTGTAAACAAAAGTTTGCACATTGTGAAGCGGGCTTAAGGGTATCATTTACAATTCTAACAGCAGGTAGTCTCAGCAGGGGTTATCTTATAGAAGGACTGTAGAATGAATCATTACACTAAGCACGTTTTAGAAAATAGGTAATTTACGTTGCTTACTTAATTTTTTCTTTAAAGAATATATTTGAAGGTATCGCTAATTAAACACCATAGCTCGATTAATTATCGAATCAAAATTTTGTTTAGGAAATGTTTACAAAATAAAATTAGAAATAATTTTGATTTAAAAACGTCTACAAGCAATAACTTTTAAATTAAATCAAAAACTAAACATGGTTATTTGGGTTGACTGATTATTACTTATTTTTAAATAAATCTAACCTACTAATTATTGTAAGTTATTAAAAAAATCATTAAACTCTCTATTCATAATATTTAGTCCTTACAAAATGTATATTTTATGACGTTTCATTTTTTTCTGTAGTTAATATAAAAAGTGAAAATAAAAACTAAGGCAATTCTTATTGTCAACGTATATATTTAGTTTTTTGACAAGAATTTATTACATAATTATAATTAAGATACCAAGTTATAGTTTAAAATTAAATGAAAACGTTTTTTTTAAATAAAGGTATTACTATATAAATAAATATAAGAAATCAATAATGGGTGTGACCTCCATTATTATTGATACATTCTTGGAGGCGTCTGCTCATTGACGCTATCAAGGTATCAATATAATTAATATTAATCGTTTTCCATGCGGTATCAATGGCTGCAATTAGTGCATTACGGTTTACTGGTATAAAATTTGGCCCTTGTTGTCTTCGGATAACAGCAAGTATTCGAGCCCAAACATTTTCGATAATGTTAAAATCTGGGCTTTTGCTGGCCAGGGTAACAGCTCCAAGTTATTTTTTCGTATCCAATTGCGCACAACCCGCGAAGTATGAATAGGGGCGTTGTCCTTTAACAACAAAAATACATTATGAAAATGTTAATTCAACAGATCCCGAACTATTTTTTGGAGAAAGTATAGTGAAATAAGAATACTTACTTGTTGGAAAATATAATCTTCGTCTGGATAAAACACTTCGACTGAAGGTTTCATAATAGTTTCCAAAATATCTAAATACGCAGCAGAATCAAGACGTCCATCGATAGCCCAACAAACTCCTGGACCCCGCGCGCTAACCCAACCCCACACATTCACAGAAAAATAACCACTTCGTTTTTTAGGACATATGTGATTATTTTCGTAACGAGTTCCTTCCATTCTAAAAACTTTTAGTGGTCCATCGTTGCGGCTATTGAACGTTTTTTCGTCGCTAAAAATCACTCGATTCCAAAATTCCAAAGGTTCGTTCACATATCGCCTTGCAAATTCCAGACGACGTCTCATATTTTCGTCACTGAGAACTTCTTTCGCAGCAGCATTATACTTCTTTATTCCCATCTCCTTTAATCTTTTTGTGCAGTTATACGGCATCCGGGAAAATGTGTATCTGCTATAGCCCTGGAGTATGTAGCAAATGGTTGTTCTGTTACGTAATGAAACAACTCGAGATCTTGAGCACGTGTAGATACTTTAGGTCTACCACTTCCGATGGCTCTTTCCAAAGTGTGTTCAAGATTCCATTTTACTCGGTAATGCCCTACGGTGCTTTTTGGTATATCTAACATACGTGAAATTTCACGCACGCTACGGCCCGCCGCTAATTCCGAAACAATCCGCGCTTTCAAATCAGCACCGAGATGAGGTGGCATTTTCACAACACTTGAAATTTTAAACTAAAATGGAATTTACATTTCTTACTTTATTTATTGGTTCACACTACCCTTCTCAAACAGTAGGTAATTGTTTATTTATTACATACTTCTAATGACCAATGTAACAACCCTTAGAGCAATATGACTCAAAGGAAGTAAATTAAACAAGCAAGGATATTCTATTGTTATTGAAACTTATTCATAAAGTAAAAGCCATTTCCTTATAATGCTAATGGACAGGATTTTCTTTTAAGTATTAAGATTACAATAGAGGACTTATAAACTTTCGAAAATATCTAATTATAAATATTTACACTGCAATTGCGTTTTTCCTTAATAATTTCTTAGCAATAACATACACGTTCTTGGTTTTTAAGTTGTCATAAATTTGATATGATATAAATTTGTGTTTCTAATATTACATCACAAACTAATCTTTATTCGCCAAAAATTGTTGCTTAAGTTGTAAAGCTTCGTACACACCTGAACAACAAACCGAGCAACAAACATAACAACGAACCGAAAGTCAAACAGAACGACAAACGATCTTTTATGATTTCCACAATCCGAACAACAAACGGAACGTTTGTGCTGTTCCCAATTATTTTCAGTAGTTTTCAGTTTATATATATATATATATTTATTATTGAGAAGAGAAAATTGCGGAAAACAAGAAGATAGTGCCAACCAAATTTTTACGCACAAAGAAGAGTAAAAATTATAATTTACTTCGCTTTTTGGAATTTTTCCCGCCCAAATGATGCTAATAGGGACATCATTTTTTTCTTGCATTTTTAAACACTGATTAATTTAAAACATTTTTCTTCTGTCAACTCCATAATATTACCTAAAACACAACAAACCCACAAAAGGGAGGACAAAAATAAATAATTTAATTCTCCCGCATAAGTTTGTTCGCCGTTTTGTTTAGATTCGTCCAAACCTGCAAACGCATTCGCGCGCATTTTCTTTGATGTCGGAGAAAAAACCGACAAGTTGCGGGAACGCCGCAAACCGTTCGTGGAACAATCAGGACTTGCGAATCTGTTCTAAAATTCGTACGTAGCACCGTCCAAATTAATGTTCCGATTGCCGTTCGGTTCGTTGTTCTGTTTGTTCCTCGGTTTGTTGTTCAGGTGTGTACGAAGCTTTACAATAAGCATATTAATATGAACTATATCTTATGAAAGGAGAGTTATGTAACTATAATTAACGACTTAACGTTACGTTAGTAGATTCCATTTACTATTTACACATATTTTCTTGGAACATTCGATAATTAACTATCGGGATATGATGACCCTATACTTCGCAGGTTGTGCAACTGGATACAAGCAAATAACTTGGAGCTGTTACCCTGGCCAGCAAAAGCCCAGATTTTAACATTATCGAAAATGTTTGGGCTCGAATACTTGCTGTTATCCGAAGACAACAAGGGCCAAATTTTATACCAGTAAACCGTAATGCACTAATTGCAGCCATTGATACCGCATGGGAAACGATTAATATTAATTATATTGATACCTTGATAGCGTCAATGAGCAGACGCCTCCAAGAATGTATCAATAATAATGGAGGTCACACCCATTATTGATTTCTTATATTTATTTATATAGTAATACCTTTATTTAAAAAAAAAGTTTTCATTTAATTTTAAACTATAACTTGGTATCTTAATTATAATTATGTAATAAATTCTTGTCAAAAAACTAAATATATACGTTGACAATAAGAATTGCCTTAGTTTTTATTTTCACTTTTTATATTAACTACAGAAAAAATGAAACGTCATAAAATATACATTTTGTAAGGACTAAATATTATGAATAGAGAGTTTAATGATTTTTTTTAATAACTTACAATAATTAGTAGGTTAGATTTATTTAAAAATAAGTAATAATCAGTCAACCCAAATAACCATGTTTAGTTTTTGATTTAATTTAAAAGTTATTGCTTGTAGACGTTTTTTAAATCAAAATTATTTCTAATTTTATTTTGTAAACATTTCCTAAACAAAATTTTGATTCGATAATTAATCGAGCTATGGTGTTTAATTAGCGATACCTTCAAATATATTCTTTAAAGAAAAAAATTAAGTAAGCAACGTAAATTACCTATTTTCTAAAACGTGCTTAGTGTAATGATTCATTCTACAGTCCTTCTATAAGATAACCCCTGCTGAGACTACCTGCTGTTAGAATTGTAAATGATACCCTTAAGCCCGCTTCACAATGTGCAAACTTTTGTTTACAGAAATTGTGGTGTCCAAGTCTTAAATTTCATGAGTGTACACCATTATTGTCGACACAGATACAACACCTTTTCAACACCTAGTTAATGGCATTCCTAATTTTAGGTCTATCTAACCTACGAAACGTATTAATAACAGCTTCCTGTAGTTCTTCGAGGTTTGCATATGATTGCACATATGCGAGATCTTTTATTTGTTTATTAGATAAAGAAGTCTAAATGTAATAGATCCGGGGAACATGCGGCCCAAAAAACTGGCCCATTTCTACTAAACCACAAATTTGGAAATATTTTCTCAAAATATGTTTTGACCTGTGCCTGATACTGTCACCGTCATGTTAAAACCATCGTTAACAATAAGATATCACTTTGTCGGCAGTTCCAGTAGTCGGAAGTGGTCGTGGGCTTATTTAGAATCGTTAAAACGAAGGCTTCTACACTACACAAATAATTTAAAAGGCGCCACCTAGTATTGCGTATAAAAGGTCTTCTAGAGCCACTAGGAACCTGTTGACACAAGAAACAAACCGTAGGTTGGTAAAAATATTTAATTATAGCGACTAGACTTTAATCACAACATACATAGAAATACATAAAAACAAAAATATAATACGGTTAAGAAAAACGCATAATATTTAGTTACAAAATGATAATAACTTATAAGAATTAAGTAATAATTTAGGCACGAGCACTCGAATAGGTAGCTGTCGTAGTGTACCATAAAGTTTGACAGTCGTATCATCGATCGTTTCTTGCAAGCGACCTACCAGTTTCCTGTGGCAATTATTATTATTAACTTACTTGAAAACAAATTACCTGAGGTAATGGACCTTAGCCGATTATCTAAATAGTTTCAAAGCGAATCACGATTTAGCAATACTTTAAAAGATCTTTCAAATTTACAGAGATTCTTTAACACAGCGCAAACGGTATGTTGTTTAATTCACAGCCGTAGTACGAGTACATAAAACGCGATAAAATAACGAATAACATGCATAAAAAGAATCAACTTAGATTATACATAGGAAGTTTTTGGCGTTCGAACGTTAATAGGTAGGCGTGACAGTTCTCGTATCCAAATCAGACAGCTTAGTTTTCAGCGAAGAAGGGAAGACAAGATTGACTCCGAATTGATAACAGTTGCTGGACGTACTCACAATGAACCAGATAACAGTATTATCTTGTGTGTTGTCCTTGACAACAGAAGAGGTTCTACGTAGATTTAAATTCCAACGCTGGTGACTTTTACCAATAATACCCAGACCCAGCTTCGTTATGTTAAGTAATTTTCGAATTATTATACATACGCTAGCATAACAACCATCAAGAAAAACCCACAGGAGAAAACCAAAAAAAAGGTCCCTGCAATCGATAGAAAACCGCGATATCAAACGGCTTCATGAAAACGTAAAAGCATACTCAAACACAAACAGGAGGTGTAAACTTATTGCTTTGTTTTACGGGATGCTTTTACTTAGGTTTATACTAAATAATTAATACACGTGTAGCTGTTCGAATTTTAGATGATGTTTATGTAGCACCTTTAACCGACATATCAAGAAGAAGGGAATGCGTCTTTTCGACCGCCTAGTGGGGAAATTTTTCCGATCCGGCAATCTCAAGTTAATAAAAGTCAGTAGAAAAATTCATAACACAAAATTGGAAGAGTTTCTTCCCCACCGCATAACTGTAAACACCATTGTCTATACTCTAAGGAGATTTCGATACACAGATTAATTTTTAATTACAAATTTTCGTTTGTTCGTAAACAATACCGTCACAGCCGGACTAGACTTTTTTTTATAATCTTACAATGCTCTATCCATGTAAATATATATGATCTAAGAGATAACCACTTTAGAGCTATTTCTTGATCAGTTAAATTGTCAAGGTAACTCATGATTAAGTTGACTGTCTATAGTGTATCAAAGAAGTACTTACTTCAACACCACCTAAAGAAGTACTGTATGTACAAACACTAACAAAGTATAAAGTTTTCTGGAATAAAGGAACTATTTTCTAATTCGATCATCAATGCAGGTACATAAAGTATTGGAAATACATTATAAGCTTTGTTCCAACCTTGAATCAGAAACAGATTTCCTACAGTTTACAAATCGTCGTCAACGCGCATGTCTATAAGATTAAAATCTGTGATTGTCGCTAATGTCCATGGTTGGAACAACTGATGATCAAATTTTTAACATCACCTTACTTCTAGTCTAGAAACTTATATGTAAACTAACTTGGTTTTTGAGCTTGACAGTATAGAAACATCAGTAGAATACCGACACTTGAAGAGAGCATAAGTTTTGTTTATTTTTAATAGATAAAATGGAACAAAAATGTAAGTAAATCAAAAGAATATTTCAGAAATGTTATATTCTGTATGTTAGATATAAATAAACAAGTCGAAAAAAGCTTTTTATTGTGAAAATTGAAGTAAAACTCTACAATTCTTGCTTCACGTTTTAAGAAAAGCATGTTTTGTAACTAATTATTAGATTTTAGAATTTCTCTTGTATCTAAAATTTAAAAAAATTATGTTATCAACTCTCACCTTGTAGAATCTATCCATGGTTCAAAATAAAACAACAAATAAAATGATATATTTATTTTTCTTTGTGTTTTCTTTGCCTTGTGTAATCCGACAAGCAAACTCTGCAATATACGCATGCGGCAAGTGAATGGTTAGAGGAAAATCCAGAAATCGTTCTGACAATTCTCAAACATGTTTGAATTGTAGTTGAAACAGAAAACAAATCGTTTACTAATCGTTATTAGCTCTGGTTGGAACGCATTAATTTTACTGCGCAGAATAGAATCATAGATGTAAATCATTTCTGATGCAGGTTGGAGCAAACCTAATATCGTTACTAAACATAATTATAAATGTTGGTTAAATCCATTTTTTCTTGAAAACGGATTGAGATATCGATATGAAACGAGAATACGTAATTTATGTAGAAATGACTGTTCTTTTAGATTTTGAATTAAATTTGATGTTACACATACAGGGTGATAAGTTATTAATTTATACGTCGACGAAATTGGTGATAAGTAGCACCCTCTATAAGCAATCAACGGTATAAAGTAAATAATTTTTTTCTAATCCAGATTGTGACCCTGGAAACAAACCAGAGCTTACGAATCGGAAAGACGTCTGAAGTTCAGCAATATTTTGTATTCTCTGTCCTGATTATCTGTTTTCCATTATCTTTTTTTTGTTATTTCTTTAACCTACTATTTTTTTGTCATTGTCGTGACTGGCGCTTGGACCTGTCCATTATATGTCGTTATGCAATAGCTGTGCTGTTATATTTTATGTTCTTATTTACCTTCTATAATGTTACCACACTTAATTAATATTATTACATATGAATACTAAGGTAGGTAAGGGTTTGTATGTTTAGGTTTTAGTGGTTTTCCTAAACTTTGAAGCAAATGCTTTGCCAAGACGAACCAATCCACAATTGCACACGGTTTCATCACCACACTTTACTGGTTTATTCTGATCTTCTGGGGCACTATACATAACACTTACATCACAATACAATATTTAAAATGTACCATACGAATAAATAAATTAATAAATTATTTGTCACTACATAATAATTATTTTTAACTTTAATAACTGAGTTGGCAATATTGATTAGTTGATTAGCGTAGTCATTTGTAATTTTTAGGTAATATACGGATAGATGACTGATTTTGCAATATGACTACCGTCTGCCTCTTTGCATTTATACAAAGTGTACCGTGTGTCCCTGAAAATCTAAAGCATTCTGTTTAACATGGGGAATTTGAAAAGTTTGATTTATATGACCGTAAAGTGATAATGCCTACTAGAAAACGTTTTGCGTAATAAATGCTAAAATTTAACCAAACATATTAAAAATATTTGAAAAAATATTTAATATTTTAAAACGTACGAGAGTTCGTTCAAATCAAAGAAAATTACTCCTTTTACTTGCTTTATCCAAATTGCCGCTGTTTAGAAATGAAAATATGCCACAAAAACTTGTCGACATTTTATTGAAAGTGTGAGACTAGAGCGAAATTATTATTTTAATTTTAAATAGTTATTTTTAGTTTTTTTTAAATTTAAAAAAACGCTTTTCTAAACTAAGATGAACATTTCGTTGAGGTCTCAAACTGTATACTTTGTATAAGCAAAGAGGCAGACGGTGTAAAGTCATGTTGCAAAATCAGTCATTATCTGGCGGTGTATAAAGATATAAATGTTCACATTTCTTATCACTATGCGTTTGAAAAATGAAACATGGTGGCGACGTGCACAAATCACTTCGCTTACGATAAGAGTGTTTTTCAAATATATTCAAATTGAATTTAACAACACTTTATAAAACGAGAAGCAATGCCTACAACATTATTTAGCAATCAAATATACCAACTTCAAATATATTCTTAGCACCGTAGGAAAGGTTAATTTGAATCAAAAATTACGGATTAATTAGAAAAATTGGCAGAAGATTTAGCTACATCACAGTTAATTTTTTGAAAAAAATAGTGTCCACTATCATTTAAATTTGTTATGTGCATATAAATACTTTTTAACTCTTTTTTGTTACCCATTGAGACAAAAGTGCATGATAATAACTAACGTATTTCAAATGAAATAGTGAATTCTATTATTTTTCAATTAAATTCCAGAGTGTATTGATACAATATTTCTGAATTTAAAATAAAACACAAATATATCTTGTAAACCTGGCGTAGATGTATTTTTGACTATATACGACTTCAATTAAAAGTATAATTGAATTCTAGTTTTAAACTCAAAACAATTTGTTCAACAAATAATTTTAATGCATTTTAGGAAAGTTTTAGTTTTAGTATAGTTTACCTAAATGGATTCGACTGGAAACTTCTTATTATTAATTTCTATTCAGATATTTTCTCGAATATGTTGAGCTTTTATAGGAGTGTAAGGGGGCTTTCAGGCAACACCATAAGTATGTATTCAGTCAACGTTTCGTTACGTAAAATTTACGTTCGTTCGTGCTAGAATACCATGTGTCTTTTATTTAATTTTAAAGAAATTTTATTAATTGACGTGTAATTGTTTAATTTATTTATTTTCCAATGTTGATGTTTAACTGGATCTATAAAAAAATTGTTCAGGTTCTAAACCAGTAATTGTTAGATGCTTTGACAAAGACTGGACTAATCCAGTCAAAACGTTAGCTGAATACATACTTATGGTGTTTGCGTAAAAGCCCACTTACACTTCTAAAAATGGTTCGACATACTTCAGAAAATGTTTAAAACTAAATGGATTCAATTAAAATACATGTGATAAAAAAAGCAAATATGCAAATTAACAAATTAGTTGGATTTAATAGATATTTACACTAGATAACATCGTATTTTATAGACACTGTTAGTTGGTGGTATTAAAAAAATACATATAATCATTATCCTTAAGTATGTTTTAATATAAATGACGTACACAAAGATCCAACGCAACACAAACAGGGGGGTGGGCGTAGCTCAGAGGGGAAGGCATAGTCCAAAAGAAATCTGCTTTGGTGAATTTAATTTGAGACGGGTCAAACACATAAAGAAATTTATCAGTAATCAGTGGGCACCAAACGGAGATGACGTGTGAAGATGCCCTGTCCTCCGTTTAACGAGGATTCTTGATGTTGGTACTTTCTCGACTTACCTTAAGTTAAGTACAATTCTAAACCTGAAATATTCTCAAAGAGCGAACAAAACATACAAGAATGTAGATTAAATAGGCTTTTGACCATGTACAAATTAACATAATTTATTAAATGAAACATAAATCATTGCATTTGAAACATAGTAATAAAAAAAGAAAAAAAATAAATCTAAACAAGGAAATTGATATTTGTGACAAAAATTTATAATGGTATCTTAATTAATTAATTAACAAAATTTAACTATCCTAAACACTTCAAAAAATATTGTTTATGTTTTTACATCCGTTACGTTATCGTTACGTTACGTTGTATACAGTCAAAGTTATTGTGCATACATGAATTGTAATTGCGCAACACACACATTAATATCCGGTTCAATAGTTAAATGCAAATCACTTTTTGTTATCAATTTACATACGTAAAACAAACAAACTTCCGTGAACATACAATAGTATATTAAAGAACTAGTTTCAGAAGACGCATCTTATAAGTTCGAGTCGCTAAAATGCCTTCTGAAAATAATTCTTTATACTATTTTTTCGATTTTAGGCTTTTTAGATTGATTTTAATATAAAATTTCGCGAGTTTTTAAATTTAGGAAATTTTGAAGTAGGTATAATTGCTAGAGTGGCAATATTTTCATTAAACTTTGGTTTAAATGCTAGTTTAAGTTTAATTAGTACATTTATCATTCGTTTAATTAAAAAAAAAATGGGTGGAAATAAAAATGAGTAGATAAAAACCTACTGAATATTAATTATGATTTAAATTAACGGACGCCGTACGTAACGACAACTTTGACGTTTAATATCAAATCAGCGTTACCACCGTTTAGAATAAAAATTTGCTATTTCTATATAAAGAACTCAACTTTCTATAAAAGAACTCATTTGGGTGCTTTTATAGCTCTGTAAGCGACCCAAAATAGAAAAAAAATTATTTCGATATCAAAACCGATTTAATTAGTTTAAGCAACGTAGTAAAATTTAATTAAACGAAAATTTAATTACAAAACAAAAAAACATGTGATTTAAACTGATGGTAAATAGAGGACCTGGAGGCTCCCCACCACTGACGTCGTTGAAGACGGTGTCGTCTGGCTGTACAGAAGCGGACCCGGCAAGCGCTGTCGGCGCTTTCAAAACTATGAACCCAAGGGAAAATAGTATTAACTCTTTTTAAGAAATGTGCCTGAGAAAGCAGTCATTAGCAATCACAATAACGGTGTTGTTACGAAGAAGCATAAAACAAATTTTATGCTAACTGCGGAAAAATTCGTTAATAAACCGCATAAGCAAAATTTGTTGAGTGAATAAACTAACAAAACTCAGCAACCCGATATTAGGTAATATTCTTAATGAAGATTTCAGAAATCATCGCCCAAAAACCGAACCAGAGTCAAAACCCACACTTAATTCCCTTCATCAGAGTACTTGAAATTTTTGTGCTATATACACATCTTTACGTTTGGAGAGATAATCGACAACTGACTGAATACGGCAACGGCAGTTTTTTTAATGCAAACTCCACGTACTGCTCATACAATCGTGAAGTGAACAAAAAAAATAATGCACATTTTTCCGAAAAAAGAGAATATCTCGGGTCTTAAGCAAACCGTAACCAAAAAAATGGAATCAATCAATGAATAAGTCTTTTAGACATTGGAAACAGAATTGAAAAACAAACGACCTTAATAACGTAAATAATCTAGCAAAAGTGAGAATTTTTAAGCGAAAACGTGCATCTTAAATCGTAATTTGACGGTCAAGGTCGCAAATTGAAGCTGCAAAAGCAAAATTTAAGCGATAGTAAACGTATTTAATCAATATAAATTATAATTTAATGACGGAAGGTCACAACTTGAAAACTATATGAACACGATTTGCCCATCAAAGTGACGATATAACAATTATGGACGGATGTCATAGTAGATACTCCCAATATTTTATGAGTAGTTGTTTCAGTCCGTTTGGGCTTATATGTTAAAAGATTCGCTATATCCTTTAAAATATAGGATATCTGAGACCCAATAGGTAAACCCCTCTTGGTTTCAATATGCACTTTTAAAGTTTGCAAGAAGACGTAATTGCTGGAGTGATTCAAGAGGTTTTGAACTGTTGTAGACTCTGGCTGCTTCTCCGCAACTGAAACATTTGTAAACATCCTTTGATGAGCTGGTAAATTTGGACACATTAAAATTACATGAGGCTTACTACATAAAATGCACCTTATTCGACTAAAACATTTATTGGACGCGTGTCCGATTTTCAAACAACGATAACTCGCCTTTATTTCTTCTTCTTTGCTTTAAAACTTGTTGTGATTTCCAATACAAGAAATGCATGAAACAGGACTACAAGTAATCAAACCTGCAGCAGTAATATTGAATCCGCTTTCTCTTGAGAGAGAACCGACCTCTCGCCTCACTGTAGATGGCCGCTTGATCATTGGCCACTATCTTCTCGTAGGTCTTTTTGACTCGAAGATACTTCATCTTCTTCACAAGCTCAGCTTCTGTGTCGTCCGCCTCGAGTAATAGTTGATAAATATCGTCATCAATTACCATTAATTCTTCATTCCGATGTGTTAAAATATTAATTGGCACAGTTGTCGTCCCTTCATCCAAAGCGTTCGGTTCCAAAAGCGTTTGCAGCTGGTTGGCCTACTGAGACACAACGGTACAAATGATTTGTCGGTTTTTCTTGTGCGTTGAATACACGTAAAACTTAAAATGCACGTTGTATTGACAAGAATCTTGTCATAGTCGCCAACAATGTGGGGACGGCAATAAAAACTACTCAATTTTTCCCGTACACCCGGTTTGTTTATTTGGTCCTAAACTTATAACTGAAACTCGAACACAAAACACAAAAACGAGATTGCACGGTCGCAAAATAGTCAACATTTTCGCTAAAAATTTCATTTTTTTGTTAAATATTTCACGTGTCTCTGTCAAACGTTCTATCAACAATCTATTATTATTATTATTATATAATAATAATTAAAAAAACAAAATTGTCTAATGCCTATTTCTGAAATCGAATCTCGCATATCCTCGCATGGCATAATATTTAACAATCGGCCGAAAAGACAGATTAAATTTGTTTCAAGATGACATAAATTGACCAATTAATGTAAATATGATCACAAACGTACGTTTTGATTTTTATATTTACGATAAAGTCTACTATCTTTTTCTTCTAAAATAAAAATATAAGTATACAATGATTCTTTAACTCACTGTTCTGTGAAGTACAAATCATAGGACACCTCTCTTGATAACTACACTATACTGACGATTTCCGGAGCAACATTGAAACATGTTTATGCACGCGCTGAACATTATATTTATATTATATTTAAAGTTGAAAGCAGACTTTCCATTTGTCATTACAAGGTTGAGACTTCCCAAGTAGCAAATATTCTTACTTTCTATTTACAGAAAAACTACAGTTTGTTTCCGAACAATGTTTATATAAACGTTATACAATGTGGCGCAAACTTCTGACATCGGAGAATAACTTAGTTAACTTTCTAAATTTGTCACATTTAGTACAGTTATTGAGTGCACATTTTAAAAAATATTCGATTATACAGGGTGTTCCAAAGAGTACTATATTTTCTTCAAAAATCGAAAAGATATCATCAAGAGCTTTAAAAAAATATAACATTAATATATTGTACAGGGTATTTTAGAATTTATAGCTAATTATCCGTAAAAATGACATCTACTTTAACCCTCTGTTATAAAGTTACTTGAAATAATTTAACATGTACCTTATTTTTTTTAAAGTTACTTCCATGTCATTAACTGTGTTTGGTATTAATTATTTTTTCAGTCGACTTTGTATTTACAGGTCTTATTAATGCATAAAACATAAAAAAAATCATTCATTAATGAACCATATTAATGAATGATTTTGTTTTTTTCTATTAATGCACAATTTTAATAAACATACAAATCAAATGCTTGCCATTCAAACAGCAAATCTGTCACAAAATTTGAATTTCTACATAATTAAAGCAATTAGGTAATTAAATGAGTAACGCCGCCGGAAGTGTCGGGAGCTGCAAATATTGCCTAAAAATACTTACTATGAACTTTCAATTATTGTGAGTTGTGACGTAAATAACAATTTTATAACTTAAACATTTCTTTATTTCATTAGAATATGGTCGACTGAAAAATACTGTAACTAACTGGAATATTAAAATGCGATTAATAATAATCAATTATTAATCGCAATCATTAATACACTTCGTTAAATAACTATTATTACCGGAAACTTTATTAATACAGGGCGAAGTAAAGTGCAAACCATGCAATATCTCAAAATTTTTAAATAAATCACTCTAAATGTTTTTTTCAGAGATTGTTAGTACAATTAATTTGCTTTTAAACGATATAATATATGTAGGGAATAAGTAAAGGGCAACGGTAAATATTTTATGAAAACCGAAAAATACATATTGTATTTTACGTGCAAAAATTACAGTATCTCAAATTTTTACATAAAATTTTTTGTACATTTTGGGTTAAAATTATAGATATATAAATTATTTACGCTTTAATCAATCCAATATTAGTATTTATTTATTATTTATGACTATAGTTTTAACTCAAAAATTTTTGTGAGTTATCTTCAGAATACAAAAATATTTTTTATACAAACGTTAAATATGACATTTGGTTTTCATAGAAATTTAGAAAAACATAAATTGGTTTGTAATAAAAGGTTTTTTTAAAAAATATAAACTTCGTATGTAAAATGTTTGAATCTGGAGTTAATTAAATTAATATTAAGGACATAAAAATTCTGTTTGATAATTTAATGTAAGATCGTCAAAATTTGTTTGATCATTGATTATTAAATTTGGATTTGTTGTTTTAATGTATATTATTTCTAATTTATCTAAAATTTGTCCATTATAATTAGTTATTTTAAAAGGATGTATGAGTGAATGATTTAAATGTTTATGTTTGTTTTGGATAATGTGTTTAGCGAAAGTTGATTTAATTGCATCTAAATTATAAGAATATTTTTTCTGGTTGTTTAAGATATCTTAGATGTTCTTTTAATCGAATTCTAAAGTTTCTTTTAGTTTTACCAATATATATTTTGTTACAAGAGCATAGTAGTTCATATTTTTTAAAAAAACCTTTTATTACTAACCAATTTATGTAAATTATTTAAGTAATTTAGAAAAACATGAATTTCTGATGTAGAACTTTCGAAAATGCAAAGAATGTCATCAACGTATCTATTCCAGAATAAAATATTTTTATTAAAAATAGAATTTTGGAAATAAAATTAACTTCTAAATTATTTATAAATAGTTCAGCTAAAATAGGTGAAAGAGGAGAACCCATTGGTAGTCCTTTTTCTTGTTTAAAAATTGATTGTTGAAAGTGAAAAATTGATTATTTAAACAAAATTTAAGTAATTTATCTATATCTGAAACTATCAAGTTAGGCAATTCACTATCATGTAAATAATTGGATACTAAAGGAATTGTTTCTTCTGGTGGTATTGAAGGATAGAGGTTAACGATGTCAAAAGATATTAAAGTTAAAGATTTTTGTTGTTCTAATTTTAATTTAGAGAATTAGAATGTAGTTACCATTATCCGCTTTAGAAATTATCAAATTATTTTGATTAAGTTTTTCTTTAATTGAATTAATTGTTTTAATTTCGACTGATTTGACTATTTTTTGTTTAAAATTATGATTATCTTTTGGAATAATTGAACAGATATTCTTAATTTGAGTTTTAATTAAAGGGTTGTAATCACTAAAATTTTTAATTGTTGCTTTAAATTCATTCAACATCAAATTGTTACATTTGAATTGTGGAGCAAATTTTAGTCCTTTGTTTAATAATTCTAACTCAGAATTGCTGAAGTTAACATTAGTTTTATTAAATATGTTTTTATGAAATTCAAATGTTGTTCTAGAATTATTAAGTGTAGGAACATACTTATAATGACAATTAGAATGTAAATATGATTTAAATTGAGGTTTATAAAAATGTGGTAAACGTTTTAGTTTATTATTTAGTTTGTTGTATAAATTAACTCCGAAATCAAACACCTTACCTCTTAAATTATTATCTAAAGAATCCCAAATTGCTTGATGGATGATTGGCGCAATCGATTGATGTAATAACCATAATTTCCATTCTGTTTGGTTAATTTTAGAGTACCATTTTTTAGATTCTGATTTTAATAAAGTTATTATGTAATTATAGTCGGCCATTTTTGTAGATTTCGATTCAAAAGGTAATTTAATTCTTGCAATTTTTGGAACTTTGTTTTATTTTAAGCACTGCTTCAGAAACCATATGTTAAGTGCGTAACGTTTTCTGTCATAAGATATTTGTTTGTACAAAATGATCCTTTTGCTTATGCTGACAGTTTCCATTTTATGTATGAATATAGGATCCATTATTATATATATATATATATATATATACACAGTGTCCGCCATAAAGTTGGAACCATATGGCAATTTTTTTTTATTATTGTAGTTAAAAAAAAACTTTGAGGCTCAATCACTTCTGCTTCTGAAATACCTTAAAAAGTCAAAGTTGACAGGTAACATCTGTCAATTGTCAAGTTCGTAATTTTGGAAAAAAAATGTCCTAAAAATGTGTCAATTTGTTAAAATTTCGAAAAATGTTAATAGGAAATTATGATGCTAATCACATTTTATGCCCATGTGCCGATTTTGAGAGAGAAATTTGGATGTTCAATAAATTTCATATTTTCGTATTTTTTTATTCACCCCCGTAACTGGCTGCTTCAAAAACATTTAAAACGGTTTAAAGCAGTATAAAGGCTACCATTCCATTGCATATTATGATTATAATATTCGTACGTAAGTTGGTTTTGATGATTATTGATATTCTCAACTAAAAAAGAGGTAGTCTCTGGATTATTTTCCAAATTTTGAGTTGAAACTATAGTCATAAATAATAAATAAATACTAATATTGGGTTGCTTAAAGCGTAAATAATTTATATATATATATATATATATATAACCAATATAATAATGGATCCTATATTCATACATAAAATAAAATTATAGAGGCAGCCACAGACCTTTGGTTCTTAATATGTAATAGTACTGTGAAGATCACTCATATATACAGAGTGGCGCAAACTTCTAAAATTGTAGGATAACATTACTTTCAAAATTGGTCACGTTTAGTAGTTTTAGAATGTACATTTTAAAAATATTTTTGATTATACAGGGTGTTCTAAAAGCTATATCTATACTAAATGTGACAAATTTTGAAAATTATATATTTATTATTAACTAAGTTATCCTCCGATGTCAGAAGTTTGCGCCACTCTGTATATTCAACAAAATTTTCATGTCGAAGAAATATATTGTTGTAAGCAATAAATGTTACAATTGTAAATGAGTTTTTTTACAAGCGTTATGCAATGCAAATTGCGATTTTTCGATAAAATCCTGAAATTGTAGGAGTTATGCTGAAAATCTAATTTCACCCTAAACCCTTAAAGAGATGCCTTGAGCCGGTATTTCTTCAGGATTTAAAGTGAAGTTAGAGTTGATTTTGAGTCTTAAAACTGCACTATTATTGTATAAAAAGTTATCTTTTACGCAGACCTTTTTTCTCTACATGTCCACAGAACGGAACAGTCGGGCAAATACTGAAAAATTGTCGATTTGTAACCTATATTATAAAATAAATTTTATTAAACTAGTACGTACTCATTAGAGTAAAAATAAAAAGAAATAAAAATTGATATTATCAATGCTATAACAGCTTAAGCTTGCAAACTAATTTTGTTGTTTTAATATAAGCCTAACAACAAACAAGCTTGAGTTATGTTACCTTGTGTATTAACAAAGTTTCATTTTAATAATTTAAAAGCTATTGTGTAATTTAAAATTATAATACACTTTATACAAACTGGCACACTTAAGAGAACCCATCTTAATAACTTAGAGGGTGATTGTAATACGCACACGCAATTTACTCTGTATATTTTAACACCTAGGGGATCACCATTATGTAACATTTTTGTTTACTTCTTAATTTATCGTCTTTCCCTTGACATTGACGCAGTTAATAAAATGTTAAATAATTACTCTCAATTAAATTTTACTTAAATTATTAAAAGAACCGAATTACACTTTAACTTTAAAATTGGAAATGAAAAGTTTCCTGTAAGCTTCTTTACATTTTTCCATTTAAGATAGAACTTACGTTGTATAGTTTGTTATATGAAACTATTGGTATTTTCTACTGTTTCGGTAGGAAAATGTTCGGAAAGACTGACAAAGTGTGGTATAAGAAAATGACATTGAAAAGAATTTGTCGAAAACAGAAAAAAGCAATAAACTATGGAGATATTGAAGCGCAAGCGAAAAAAAAAGAAACAAAGTATTGAATGGTTATTTAAAATTTATTTTTAAAAACTTTAATAAATTATGTTCAAATTTGTACTAAATTTTACTACGGTGTTGATTTATTCATATACCGTTTGTCATTTCAATTGAATGTGGCGTTTATCGGCTAACTAACTACTCAAATTTATCCTTGCTACAGGTAGAATTATCCTTGCTACAGGTAAATCAATGTTAAAATACTTACCTAAGTTTAACAATTAATTTTCGAAATCGGTCCTTTGAATTTCTTACCGATTGTGCAAAATTTCTAAATATCATTTACATAATTAATAGGTAGTATACATATTAGTTATTTTTTTAATGTTCCTTACTCTATTTAAATTTGAAGGTAAAAAATAATTTATAAGGTACTCTGTATGAATTAATAATGACTTTAGAACACTTTAGACAAAAAATTGCCATTAGATGGAAATAATTCATAAAGTTTTGATTTTTGAACAGTGAATTTTCGAAAAGGTTAAAAATAAGGAGGAAAAAAGTTTCTACCTTAATTGTGGATGAAAAATCCCCTTTTGAACTGAAAACTACCCTTGGCGCGGACTCGTTAGGAGTTTTCTTCATTTAACTTCTAAATAGTTGCTCGGACGACAAAATATCATAGAACTAAAAATATTCGCTATAAAATTTTGCATAAAAAAGCTTTGTATACCATAAAGCTAATTCTTATAGAATTCTCGCAATTAGGGTTCAAAGTTAAGGAAAGTTTTGCGAGCAAAGGAAAAAATCGCTTCCGCACACAAATAACTCCGAAATCGTTGTTTTTACGCAAATAATGAACAAAAATAAATTTTTGCAAAGGAAGCGTAAAAAGTCGGTAAAGAATAGAAACTAAAAATTGTAAGACATGTGCTCTACAATTTTTGTTCTTATCAGCGTGAAAATAACGGTTTTGGAATTATTAGCGTGCAGAAGCAATTGTTTTCTTTGCGCGTTACACTTCTCTAAACTCCAATTGCGAGAATTTTATAAGTATTAACTTTATGGTATATAAGACTTTTTTATGCAAAATTTCAAAAATATATTTTTGGCCGTTACCGTTTTTTGCTTAAAAACAACGGTTTCGGAGTTATTTGCTTGCAAAAGCAATTTTATAATAACAATTTTATAATAATTTTATAATTTTATATAATTTTATCATATTTGGAGAACCAGTTCAGCCACTTCCAGTATTCAGGTTGATCTGCGAAGAGAAAATAGCGCTTCTTCAGCTAATTTATACAACTTTTGTTTAGCTAACAGTTTATGAACTGGTGATTAGCTGAATAAGATGCCGCTTAAATCACGCTGCTCAAGAGAGAAAGTGCAAACATTGTCCAGCTTAAGTCTCCTAGCTGAAAAAGAACTGAAGTAGTTTCTTTGTTGCTTTTAATCAGCTTAGCTTTTTTTTTAAATTCATTTACATCCCTTTACAATTTTTTGTAGGTTCTTAATTTTGTTTTCTTTTTTTGTAAGTCTACAGTGTAAATCGGAAATCAATTAATTACTATAATTAATTATAAAATACTTATTATATTTTATTTATATCACCTCCTAGGATTGAATCCATCAACCTCTTGATCCGTAGCCCAATTCCGTATCCAACCACTCCAATTGGGAACCTATATTGAAAGTCTCTCAAAACTTCTATACATTATCAATATATAAATTTGGTTTGCCGCAGTTTTCTACGGACCCTTTCTTATAGGAAGGAAATTTGAAAAGAAACTTCAGTTTTGTTGCGACGTTTCGCATTGATAGTCAATGCTTCATCGGGCAGTGCTGAAATAAATGAGTTTTTAAAACGGTGTTAATTTTGATTTTTCATGACGAATGTGGGTTAGTTGCAGAGGCGATAGCTGAGGCAAATAAAACACGTGAGTTCAGGTAAAAAACTGAAACTGTACAAAGATATATAGTTAAGCTGAAGAAGGACTTTTCCAGTTTTTAATTTGGCAAATTCAAAAGATGCCTAGAATCGCTGTACAATGATGAATAACTACTTAAGCTGAAGAAACTGTTATTCGGTTTATTATTCAGCTAGACAAATTAAAGTAAAGAGGGCTGTATAAAGATACATATTTAAGCTTAAGGACTTATTCAGAATATAATTCAAAACACACAAACATTAGCTTAATCAGCGGAAAAAGCACTTGTACAGCTTTTAGTCAGCCTAAAAGTTGTACCAGCTCCTAAACCAGCATGTCAATGTTTATTGGGTAGTAACCAAACCCATTTGAAAATAGGCCTAATCTAAACAAACCTGAAATTAAAGACGTTGTTACGCCACAATCTGACTTAACAAATTTGCAACGAACGAAGGTGCCAGCCAGCTAAGCGGAAGGGGGTTAATTAGGATTGTCTCTCACTTACCTTTAATTGAAGAACAAAAGGTCTTTAACATGTTTCACAGTCGGTATTGGTTAGGCGCCACCCAATTCTTTTAATTAACTGAGTCAAATGTTCACTAAAGAAAAGGGAGAAATGTAAACTCCTGATGCAATGAAAGAGAAATATTATAGTAACCGTTCTCTATTAGATCTGAATAAAATATTACAAGGGATATCTCCCGGGGTCCTAAATCTAAACGCATTACGACGCTTATCCGAAATAATAAAAAAAAGACAAACAAACATGCAACGCTTTGCATCCCCGGTACCAGGGTTAGACGAGAGATTAGGTCCTAAATCTATTACAAGTTGGGGCTCTTCAGTAGAGCCGCCTACAAATTATTACAACCGCACTTACAAAGAACAAAAAAAAACTAACTTTAAACGTTCGTCACAAAAGCACGAATTCGCGGACGCGGAGAGTACTTACATTGACAAGCTTCTTTCTTCTAAACCGCAACCAGCGTAATTATTCTTCCATTACGGGAGTAATCAACAGGAACCATATAATTTGTCCACAACTGCATACTTTTCTTTAAATACGGGAGTAATCCACAGGAACCATATAATTGTTAATCCGAAGATTTCCAAACCAATGCAAATACTAATGCATTCTTAAGATTTTCGCGTGCTCAGAGATAGTCCATAATCCGTATTGCGGTTTTCACCAAATCGAACGGAATTCTCTTAATAGCGGCGAAATGAAAGTTCCATTTATCTTTCGTTCACTAAACTTTTATTTTAAGTTCACACACATGATTTACGACACTTGAGTTCTGATTTAACAACATTAATCCGCTATGTCGTTGCGTCACTAATTAATAACCAAACATTTTATTGGTTCGAGTCTACTCAAGAACTAACTAAAAGACTAACATCGGGTAAGAAAGCGTCACCCCTCTCATTGGTTTTTTTTTCACACACCGAACGTTACAAAAAAATTACTGCGTTACAATTTTCTTAGAATTAACAAACGAAACCGCTTACCTAGAATTCTAGACCGTGGCGCAAAGCCGTGTGTTATTTCTCTTTCAAACAAACATATCGTTCATTTAGCTGACAACGCCGGCCACACCGACCGTAATTCGTAGAACAAAAACAAAGACACCCTTGATCCAGCACACTAAACGCAAAATGCAAAGTAGAATTCCAAAAAATCGACTGGTGAGAACTATGAAATCGGCATTTTCCACAACAACTTAATTGCTCAAACGTGATGATAACATCTCTGAATTACGAAAAATATCAAAAGACTAAAAACAATATTTCAATAATCTTGACCCTGAGCTCACGTGCAATACAATGTAAATGAAATACGTTATAACTATAGTCTAATTCAAATCAAACGAGCATAACCGGACCAAAATAATCTGCGCTTACAAAAAAAACAATTTTTCACCAAAAAGAGGTGACAACCTGAGGTCACCGCTCCAGGTCAGAGGTCAAAGGTCAGGTCAACTTGTGACCCCGCCTAAGATTAGCGCCTGGACCTCCTGAACAATTTGACGTATCGATCTCCGAAATCGGTTCAGCCGTTTCAGAGGAGTAGGCGAACATACAGACAGACAGACAAACCAGGCCACAATTTTATGTGTGTAGATAATAAGAATTAGCTTTATGGTATACGAGACTTTTTATGCAAAATTTTATAGCAAATATTTTTAGTCATACAATATTTTATTGTCCGAGCAAGGATTTAGAAGTTAAATAAGGAAAAAATCCGAATGAATCTGCTCCAGGGTAATTTTCGTCCAAAAGGGATGTTCCATCCACAATTAGAGTAAAAAAAATTTTTATCCTTTATTTCTAATCGTTTCGGAAAATTATTGTCAAAAAATTAAAATTATATAAATTTTTTTTCAACGTCTAATTTGCCTGAATTGTCAACTTTGAAACCTAATTGCATGAATTCTATAAGAATTAACTTTATGGCATATAAGACTTTTTTATGCAAAATTTTATGGCAAATATTTTTAGTCCTATGATATTTTGTCGTCCGACCAACTATTTAGACGTTAAATGAGGAAAATTGCTGACGAGTACGCGCCAGCGGTAGTTTTTTGTCCAAAAGGGGATGTTCACCCACGATTAGAGTGGGCATTTTTTTCCCCTTATTTCTAACCCTTTTGTGAATTCACTGTCTAAAAATCAAAACTTTATGAATTATTATTTACGAAATGTCTAAAGTGACTGGACTAACTATAACAGCATAGCCATAATAAATAAACAACATGCTACATTTATATTGCAAGAAAGGTTATTCACGTAAGATTACTTATTGTAACGGTAACGTAACGATACGATAAATGTAATTTTTTAACATTACGTAACTCTTAAAATAGATCCAGGTACCTGGTTGTTTAACACCGTCGTTGGATTGTTCTACATTTAAACGTTTTAAGGTTGGAATTTTAATTTAAGATTTTGCTCAAAAAATATGAAAAATAACATTACGTTTTAGAAAAAGATAGGTTAAATAAAAGTTATAGACAATCAAATTTACAACAACTTTTTTCCTACAACTTTTTTTGTAGAATTGGTATTTTTGCAGATATTGTTAAAACAATTAGTGTCCCGTGATTGATCTTATCGGATCAAAAATAGTTTAAACAAAAGTTGTGTATAAGTAAATTACAAACAATTGTATTGGAAGAAAAATGTGTAAAATTAAATATTTCTGAAATCAAGTACTTTAAACGCATTAGTTAGTTTGTAAGATTGCACGTAGTACGCCTAACCTTATTTTATATTACACTAAAATAAGTTTAAGATCGCCTTAAACAATTTTACTAGTAATTTTTACAAAACATGAAAACTGAATTAAACGGTTTTTCTCTACACTTTTGAAAGTCGTCGGTTACGATGTCCTAGTTGGGAAGTACAGATTTTAAAACTTAGCACTAATATAATAATCAACCAGTCAAGTACTAGTATAATAAAGCAATAGTCCATAGTCTAGTTTACTAGAGTTAAACAATATCATTGTTGAGCTTTAAAGTTTGCAGGCGAGGCGAGGCGAGGCGTTAGCCGAGTTAGCAAATTAAGCGAAACAATTATATTTTGTGACGCTTTCTTCCCAATTCGGTTAGTTTCTGTAAGTAACTAAAGCGGACAGATCTCGGGCGCCAGATTTGATAACGAAGTTTACTCTCCGTTTGCTTGTCGGGCAGCTACAGTGTAGGTTAAAAATTCCAGTGTACTGATCGTCTAACGGGAAGCAGTTCGGAGAAGTAAAGAGAATACACTAAAACTCAAAACTTCTATACAACCCAAAAGCAGTCAGCGGATTTGACAGTTACAAGGGCGAGGGTTTCGGTAATGTAAGCAGAGCGGCGGTTACTATAAGGATGAGGGTAACGGTATATAAGCAGAACGGCGGTCTTTTGAGTGATGCGGTAGGTAGTGGGAGTGACCGAGTCGACATACGAAAATGCGCTATATCAACCCGGGCAACGGTTTGAGTGGTGTATTCAAGGCGCGAAAATGCGTCACCCCAAACACAACAAACGGATAGGGACAATGAGGAGGAATGGCCAAGTTTACACACGAAATTGTGCTATGCCAACTTGGACAACTGTTTGAGTGGTGTACTTAAAGCGCGAAAATGCGTCACCCCAAATACAACACACGGATAGGGAAAAGAAATGTTAAAGGAACAGAAAGCGGCATCTCTGCAACATGCGGGTCGGGGAGAGAATAGCCAAAGCGGTATCATTGGTGGTTGAATTAGAAAAAGCAGACTTACTCAGTATTAACGGCAGGACCAGGCGGACCAGGTATCCGGAACTGTTTAACTCAAGAGCTCACGCTTATATAAGGCATAACTTAAGTAGGACAACTAGCTTACGGGAGGGGATTGCGTGCGCACGAAAGCTTAAGCGAGGCGCTATCGGACTTTGTGCAACGGGCCCGCTATGTTTTGCTTTGGGTTCACAATTGATAATACGTAAAAATTAATAACAGTTAAATACATAACAAAATCGGCCTTATCCTAACAATTAATTACCACAATTAATTTAGTGACGGTGCGAAACGTATCGTTACAATTTTTTAACTTTATACTATTTTTTCTTTAAGCGTTTATTGCTAGATTTCATGTATTATTTTAAAATTTTCGAGATTCTCGAGTGTTATAGTGACGTTTCATTCTCAACGAATCAGGTTGGTACTTCGTTGTTACATTCATAATAATATGATATAACCGAGGTACGAATCTATAAATAGTTCTGAAAACAAAGGAACTGTTACTTTTAAAATGTTTAGACAGTAAAAAGCCTTTTTAGTGTCAGTCAGTAGTTCAATAATATGTTCTTTTAATGTCACTTGAAAAAAAAATTAAAAGTTTGGTTGTAGAAAAAATCTAGTATGCACTAGTGTGTTAAAGAAATGTTTTAATGTTGTTTAACATTTGAAAAAAAATTTTTCTCTTGTTTGAAATAAACTACTTTACCCACTTGCTTAATATTATTTTCTACAGACGTCAAACTGGGTATGATACACGAAAGATACCTTTTTTAAATGACAGTAAAAAACCATACCAACCAATTTTTAGAATGAAAGTTTTTTTTTCACATGTAACAAAGTATAATATTGTATTCAAATTAAACAGAACATAACATCATTACTTATTAAAGCAAACGCATCATCTAAATTAATCAATCGATTGAACCAAAAATGTTAATTTTTATAACTATATAATTTTACATCATAGATTATAGCAACACCTTCTACCTAAATGCCCTGAGGTTTCGTTTCTTATACAACTTTATAAAGTTTTGTACTTGACTAATAAATGTTGGACGTTTATTATATGACTACATATATAAAACCGAACGCGTCCCAAAACAGTGTTTGTTACTTTATTTTCAAATATATTTGATTTATTTAATAATAATTGGAACATATTTAAAGGCCAACGGTTATTGGTTGCACAAAATATGAACTTTTGGCGTAATTTATTATTTTCCGTATTGTTTTAGTCTCAGACTAAATGTAAGTCCTTAGTAACGATATATTCGCTTCATACCGAAAGATGAAGTTGGTATGCTAGAAAGAAAACACTAAAGAACTGCACTAAAATATCTCGTGACAGTGGACGTTTGCAAGTGGAAGTGAGAGATATAGAAAATGTGTCATGTATTTTAGGTTAACAGTGACAGCAGCGTATATTTTTGAGAAAGGCGCGAGGTATAATTTAACTTTTATATGAAATGAAGTAGTTTTGTTATTTTCTTAAATATAACTACCTATTCATTTATGCAAATTAATTTTATATTTTTAGGTCTGGTTTTTTCACCTCCAGTTGATTTTATCAGTTGGGTAATTACTATGGAGACTCAGTATTAAACCAATCGTCGCGTTTCCAATAGATAAAATTAACTGAAGATAAAAAAGTATTAAGTTGTATTTTGCTACCTTTTTATGCGACACCTTTTAAACGTCCACAGTTAATTATAAACTTCTTTAATTTGGCAATGTATTTATAAAACTTAACATAAACGTACAACATTATAGTTTGATAGTTTTCTCCTTAATATTTTATTAAAGGTTTTTCTGAATTATGTCTTCTTTATGGAGAATTATAAGTTTTAATTTTGAGTCTTGATAAAGGCTACACAATTTGGTAGGCGAACGTCGACAAGGAATTAAGTTGTTTATCACAAGCATAATAATAATTGTTGAATGTAATTACGTTCGTCAAGAGCTCCAATGTTTATAATTAATATTAGAACCTAGAAAAAACAAAATTATAATTTGGTAGCTGAAACGTCGACAAGGAAATAAGTTGTTTTGCTCCATAAAAAAGTACTTGCTATATTGGAATTCTCCATATTTAGAATTTATTTAAAAATTATACATATGACATTTATTTATTTTTCTACACCCGATACAGAAAGTAGGCACTTTGCTGCGTTGACGTTTTTCGAGGACTGTCAGTTTGTTGCGTTGACGTTTTCCGAGGACTGTCACTTTGCCGCTTTAAAGCGACAAAATTACAAAAAGGCTCACTCCCCGAATTTTTGCTTAAAATCAAATACACCGTGTGTTACGTCCTTGTACCTGTTAATTTGTCCTAATTTTATGTCCTATTATTTGCTATATGTAATTTGAAATACGTACGAGAACATGCCTTTATTCTCCGCCAGAAATCGTACATTCGTGCGAGTTGGTGATTAGCAATTGATAGTAACAACAAACAATACCAATTTGTATTCGAAAATTGATGGTTCATGCAACGTATTTAAAAATCGTGATACAATAAATTAATTTAAAACAGATGAAACAGCTATATTTCTTGATCCTATGGTGGATCTGTCTGGTGGCATCCGAAGAAGTAGTTTGGTAGATCTCGCTGCATATTTATTGATTGGTGGCATCCGAAGCAGTGGCGGCTTGTCCATAGGGTCAATTGGTCAATGACCTCCCAAAAATTTTGAAAATATATAAAAAAATATTAATTATTACCTGTTTTATTAAAATAGGTACTTTACTCGCAAATTCGCAAGTCGCAAGTGTTATTAATTTAAAATTTATCGGCCGTCGTTCGTAATTCATCCTCCTTAACCTTGGGCTGGCGGTGCGAATTGTCCTCATTGAATTAGATCTACCCGGAAAAACTTGAAAACGTGCAGCGTCCGAATAAACGCGAACTTCCAAAGCAATAATCAACTTTGGGTCATAAGCCGGCTTCGAGTAGAGTGTACGACTACGCTCGATTTTTGATTCGATTTTCGCGTGTTTTAAATCAATTTTAAAATTTATATTGATATTTTTTACTGTTGTTGTGTTGTTTTGTAAAAATACTATTTTTGGTTGGCGTGTGCATGCGCTATAATAGAAAATGTCGGTAGTGCAGAAAATTAAACAACTAAAAGTGCTAACAAACTTAATTTTACAAAATTAGTTGAGTTCAAGGCAAATGGTCGTCCTTTGCCAGAACTAAGTTAACGACAAACTAGCAAAGACAAAAATAAAAATAAATAAAATAAAAATAGAAAGTGCGCAATTGGATACGAGAAAATAACTTGGAGCTGTTACCCTGGCCAGCAAAGCCCAGATTTTAACATTATCGAAAATGTTTGGGCTCGAATACTTGCTGTTATCCGAAGACAACAAGGGCCAAATTTTATACCAGTAAACCGTAATGCACTAATTGCAGCCATTGATACCGCATGGGAAACGATTAATATTAATTATATTGATACCTTGATAGCGTCAATGAGCAGACGCCTCCAAGAATGTATCAATAATAATGGAGGTCACACCCATTATTGATTTCTTATATTTATTTATATAGTAATACCTTTATTTAAAAAAAAGTTTTCATTTAATTTTAAACTATAACTTGGTATCTTAATTATAATTATGTAATAAATTCTTGTCAAAAACTAAATATATACGTTGACAATAAGAATTGCCTTAGTTTTTATTTTCACTTTTATATTAACTACAGAAAAAATGAAACGTCATAAAATATACATTTTGTAAGGACTAAATATTATGAATAGAGAGTTTAATGATTTTTTTAATAACTTACAATAATTAGTAGGTTAGATTTATTTAAAAATAAGTAATAATCAGTCAACCCAAATAACCATGTTTAGTTTTTGATTTAATTTAAAAGTTATTGCTTGTAGACGTTTTTAAATCAAAATTATTTCTAATTTTATTTTGTAAACATTTCCTAAACAAAATTTTGATTCGATAATTAATCGAGCTATGGTGTTTAATTAGCGATACCTTCAAATATATTCTTTAAAGAAAAAATTAAGTAAGCAACGTAAATTACCTATTTTCTAAAACGTGCTTAGTGTAATGATTCATTCTACAGTCCTTCTATAAGATAACCCCTGCTGAGACTACCTGCTGTTAGAATCGTAAATGATACCCTTAAGCCCGCTTCAAAATGTGCAAACTTTTGTTTACAGAAATTGTGGTGTCCAAGTTTTAAATTTCATGAGTGTACATAGACTTTCCTTTATGTTTCTATCTATCCTTCTAACATTATCGTAAGTAATCATAAATTTTGTACATATTTTTTTTGCAAACAGTTTTGTTGACAGCTTGTAACTTAAGAATATAATTGATTTTTTTTTCGTTAGTTGGTTTGATTTGCTTTGGTACGGAACACCGTGACAATTGTAGCAATAAAATATTTGCTAATGACAAAGAATAAACAAAAAAATTGTTAGTTTATGATTTTTGCTCCAAATACATATACAAATAGTAGTCTGATGTGATTGTAGAAAAAAATATTGTGTGTTTTGCGAGCGCAAATTTACACTCCCACTCTTAAATATGCACTAATAATATCTTAAATTATAATCGTCTACTCTAGATAAGCCAGTAGTAGTAGTAGTTCTTGTTAGTAAGACAGGAGAAATATTTGGGGAAGGAATTAGAGAAATACTGATGTCATTTGGAGAAGTAGAATCTTCTATATATACAAATGGTGTTGAATAATGTTGATGATTGTATAAAATAGTCGGTTGTGGTGAATCAGAAATGGGAAGCGTTATTGGTAAATCAGGAATGGGAACTAGTCTGACTTCTATTCGGGAATTAAAAAATGGTGGATCAACAGAAGGAATAACATCGCTTGTACAGTCTATTATCAATTCTGTTTTCTTCTTGATCTCACTGGCGATTGTTTTTCTGTTTATACGTCAGATCGGAGTAACTTGTTGATGTGTCTCTTTAATGTATATCCTTTGTTTATGTCAACTAAGTAATATAGTAATAAGTAATTTATTTTGTATTGTTTTTTACAAGTATATTTTTGAGCCTGTTAATGTGTTTTTAACGTAAACCTGTTGGTTTTAAAATTAGTTTATTAATTATTTTTATGTTTTTATTTTTGACATACTGGACCTAAACGATAGCCATAAGAAGTCCTTGACATATCACCAACACTTTAGATTGCCTTGAAAAAGACTGGCCATTGCTAATGGAAACGTCGGCATTATTTAAAGACATGGTGTGTCATTGACGATTCCTATTCCTGTCGTTACTCCTGTAAGAAGGCCCAAATTATTGGGATTTTCCTCACGTTGATCTCCATGTTCTTCATGTATTTCTTGTTCAATTCTCTGATCGTTTCCTTGATCATTTTCTTGATCTTCTTCATAATTTTCTTGTTCTTTTTTTTCTTCATTTTCTGCCACAGCATCGAACCAGTTTTTATCATGATGCTCTCCCTGTTGACTAATCATTTTCATTGGTTTGTGGTGTGATGAGAAAAACAATCTATTTTTTTTGTAAGTTTCCATTTTTTTTATTTTTAAAATTTTTGTTCAATCGAATTTTAGATATTTTTAATGAACTTTACGTCTCCAGTTATATTTATTTTTCTTTCTTCTGGTAACCATACTCTGTAAGCTTTGGATTATTCTGAATAATTGATGAAAATTCTTTATCCAGATCTTTGCAGAGGTGAGTCGTACAGTCACTGTATAAACACTAAACATTGTTTCTGGATGCCTGACTTTTGCTTAATGCATCGTAAGTTTCAATTTCTTCTGAGCACACATTTACACTTCAACATTAATTGCTTCATCTTTCTTCAGAATGTTTCGAGTGCAATATTTAGCCTTGTGTCCCTTGAATTCAAATTCCTTTTTCAGCTGCTTTTTGTTGCCCTGCTTTGTTGTTTGTTTCTGCTATTTTTCCGGTTGATTTCTAGCAATCATCGCATTTGAAACTGGGTTGCCATTCTTCGCCTTCCTAACGTTGTACTCTTCAACGATTTTAGCTTTCAAGGTGTCTGGATCCGGTAAGGAGTCTCTTGATTCAATGGCACATCTGAAATTATCGAATTTATCCGGTAAACTATCTAATAATACCGTTGATAGCAACCGTTTATCTAGATCAATCGTCAAGTCCTTTAATTTAGCGTTGGTCACCAAAAAAATTTGAAGGCCCTGATGTACATCTTCAAATTCTTCCATTTTATGATGAGTCAACATCGAAGTTATTCGACTCGCCCCTGTTGACTCGTATGTTGACTGTAGTCTTTCGCACAATTCCTTGAAAGTTGTGCATCGTCGAAATTGGCTTATGATAGATTAATTAATGCAATTTAAAGTGTCAGACTTAGCTTTTCTGTCATTGCTTTCCCACGCATGTCCTGCTGTCACTGATTCTACGTCACCTTAAATAATTGTGGGCTCTACTGTCTCACCGCTTACGTTCTCAAATGCATAGTTTTTAATCATTAGAGATTCCATCTGGATCTTCCACGCTTCATAATTATCTGTGTTCAGAAGTTCAATTCTTGCTATATCAAACGACATTCTCTTGGGACTTCGAATTTTTCCTCTGTCAAAGTTCTAAAAAATTCCTCTTGGCGCGTTTGACTTACCTTCAGTCACTGATTCGACGACAGTTTCGTATTTTAATTTTTATTCGTCTTGACAAACATTATTTCTCTTCTTTGACCGTCACTCTGGGCCCATAACCTGTTGTTGCAGTATTTCCCAAAGAGAAATAAAATTAAAGAATACTTTAATTAAACAGGTTAACCAACTTTTTAATTAAGTCAACAATTTACATATAAACTGTCAAAAACATATATTTATTATTTTAACGTCAATCATCTGAATATTAGATGACGATCGACCGCGTGTCTCGTTCTTTTTGAATCGTTTATCTTCATCATTATTATTACGTGATCCGCTTGCCCATCTAATCCTAATTATAAAACACCGTATGTGAGTTATCCAATATTCATCGCATATAATGGGAAAATTGTTAAAAATGCTTGACGCATACATAAATCGCCAATTGAATTTTTCAATTTTTATCTCGTTTCAAGCAATTTAAAAACTTGTGTATAACTGACAGTTAACTTTAACGTTTTTATTATTAATTAATTAATTAATGGTATAACAGAATTCTTGTTAAAATCTGGAATAGAGTAATAACAAAAAGGAGCCGCACTTTATCTTCACGTTTCATACTTAAATCCGCTGATCTTAAGAATTATGAAATTAACTCACGTAAATATTTGACCGTCATCATAATAGCGTTTATACGGCATTAACACCAAAGCGAATTTCAGAAAGGACGAAAGCGGCTAAAGAACGAGTGAACTTTACACTATGTAATAACTCTAAGATACCTCATATCCAACCTTTGGTATCGTATATCATTTCTGAAATACTTTTTTATCTTTTTCTTTCACTGTTCATGAAATAAATCGTTACCAGGATGTTTTATTCTTTAGTGAAATGTTTGAATACATTCTTTTTAAGTGATTTCTAATGAAATAATTTGGACGAAAGAATCACAGTTGCAAAATTTATATTGCTTTAAAAACCAAATTTATGCATGCTTAGTAATTTTCAATTTTCACTAATTTATTATAATACAATAAAAAATAAGAAACTGTTGGAATTGATGTTTATTTGATCGGATAAAAGAAGAGATAAATGTATCTAAATTGAGAAGGGTTGAAAAGTAAACAAGTTTGTATGCAACGATCGTTCTGAAAAGATATAAATCTACGATAGGTTCTTCCTACATCCCAACATTGTTCTAGTCCTTTCTTTCATAACATTTCTTAGTCATCCGTATTATTCTACACCAAAACCATAATTGCTAAAAATAAAACAAAATAAATATTTTCTTTTAATTACATTTCTTCTAAAACTTTGATTCAACTTTTTCTACACCATTGCCTTTATTTCGTGTCGATATTTATAACTGCAATTTATTTATTTTCGACTGCGGTGTGTTGTGGTAATCCGTAAAAAGTTAGTTCCTAAGTTTTCTCAAACGCGACATAGAAGTTTTTCGAGAAACGGATTAAAACTTTTAAAATCTTTAAAATGTCTTTTTTATTAAGCTTGTAAAGTTGGTTAACAAAAAATGTTTATTGCGACTTCTACAATTTAAAAAATCGTCTTATATTAATAAATCATACTTAGCTCAAAGTAAGAATTGTACGAAACAAAACGCTTTTCTCGTTAGTGGTACAGAACAAAAAAATTAATTAACGCTCCTGTAATTTTAGTTATCTTAGATTAGTACAGCCAATTACAAGGTTATCAAACAGGATATTGCGTTTTTTTTTGTCATTTAGTAGAAACTTATAAACGCCAACAAAATCCCTTTTCTATTTTTAATAAATAATTTAATTACAAGAAAGCGTATCAACGAAGTTACATTTTAAACATTTTGAAATATGCAGAAAAAATTAAAACCACTGTTTAAAACCAAACTTTAACATTTTTTCAAGTATGAAATTTTCATTAATTAAAATTATCGATTATCTCAAGTTTTGTAGATTAATTTAAATATTTAACTAAGTACAAGTAAGTATAAGATCAATAATCTCAATGTTAACATTATTCAACTTTTAATTAAAATTTAAAATAATAAAAGTTTATTAATTGCTACATTTTCTGATCGAATGTTAAAATAGAATTAAAATTAAATTCAATTTATAATGGAACATTTGGGTAAAACCTTTAATGTTCATTTTTTTTTCAAGCGTGTGTTTTCGAAACTCATTGTTTTATCCCGTAAGACACATTCTTCACGGTCAATTAAAAAAGTTTTATTTTAAAATTAGTTTCAGAAAGTTCTCTTGACGTCTTTGTTTAAATTCTATCAGTTTTCATTATAGACAAATTTTAAGTTTATAATTTTTAAATAAATATAAAGATTTTTGTTGTTATGACATATTCCATTATTTTGCGTTTTAAAGCGTTGTTTGAATGCCTGATGTGGTATACTGTTTCATCATTCTTGATAATATTATTTTTGTGTAATTATATAATATATGATTATTATATATTTTTATTGTTATATTTAAAACGAAAAAATAATTCCGTTTAGTACAAAGTTAAGCTTTTAAACGAAAGCTTCAACATATAGGCATTGTGTTTTCTCTTCGACTATGATCGATGAACTACATCCTGGTTGAACAAAAATCCATTTGCCATTCCCAACTTATTAGTAATTTTATATATACGCTCTTGTAAAAAGGCGATGCGTCTTCAAGCGATATAGTAAGTAATTCGAAAATGACATTAGAAGCATTATTTTATTTAAAAAGCTTTTAATTTGTTGTTGTGTAGATAAATTAAATATTGTATGTATGGAGTTACAATCTCTGCTCAAACATTGTTTTGTCGAAGTAAATTTGTTAAAATTGAAAATTTGATTTCAATGTATTGTTTATTATAAACTTTAATTTATCAAAATTTAGAACTCCCAATATCGTTTATAACAAAGAACCGTCTAAAAGCGTTTTCACTGAAAGCAAAATCTCCTTTGTAAATACAAATTTATTATGACTTTAATTTAAGATAGAACAAACAAAATATTTTGAATTTTTCAAATGCATGGCCAACTTTGATTAAAATATTTATTGAAAAAAATCAGAAATATTTTCGTGGTCACTTATTTCGGTACCCATGAAATTAACCTAAAATCTGAATTTTTGTTTAACTAATAGAGTGCTTTTATTCATCAATTACACATACAGTAAAACCTATGAATAGCGATCACTAAAACTCATTGTAAATATGAACGTTATATGGATATGCATATTTGTAAATCAAAAAATTAAATCAGGGATTTTTAATTAAAAAGTCTTTAAATTATTGGATTATAAACTACTTGCCTACAACATTATAAACTTTTGTTGCATTATTACTTTCTCGCATAGATAGAGAGAAAGTGTTGCAATCACGCTTTGTAAAAAAATGTATAAGGTTTTGGGGAAAGTTTTTCAAAGGTACCTACTGTTTTTCTTTTTTTTTCAGCCCTAAAATTAAATTGCCCATTACATTACAATGTATAAAAAATGGTTGACGTCATTTTCCCAGAACATTTTAATTAAGAAATAATTTTATCTTTTAAGTTTTAGTTTTCAAAAACGGCTGAAATAAATTTCCTTAAAGTTTGTTCTGTGCACAATAAATTGTGATATAAATACCATGAATTTCGAATAAACCAATCTGAACTATTCAAAATCGGCTTGTAGGATTTTCTAGAAAATTTGTACTTGTCAAAAATATGGCGCTATCGGTTTTTTTCGGAATAATTTGTGGAAAAGTGTGACGTATACAAGTTCGATTTGTTCAACATCACTTACAGTTTCGGAAACACAGTTTCTACTATCAATTACTTCACAGATTATTTAATTGTTTTAACACTTAACTAGCAACTTCACAATCAATTGATGTATAATCTTTTATAGGTTTACTCCATGCGTACTACGTTTTAATTCGAGAAAAGCTGGACTAGTGGAATTTTGTCTTTTTAAACCCTGCTTTTCCAAAACATTTTGATATTGTAGCTGGTGAAGCTACTGATATCCAAACTAAGGCGCTGTTTATAACAATGTTTTTTGCCTCTTCAAAAGAACTTCCGCTATTTGTGAACCTATTGATAAAAATTTTTCTGTATTTTACCTTGAAGTTATGAATAATTTTTTGATTGAATGGCTGACACTGGGATGTGTTGTTTGGTGGGCTGAGAGAAAAACTAGGATGAGAATATTCAAACAAATGAAGGTGCTCCTATTTTGTTTTTTCATTTTTTCACCAAATTCCTGTAATCAAGATGTCATAATCTCTGTTGACATCTACCCTTGTTTATTAGATGTCCATTCTAAGGACAGTTTGCTCATATAAAATCCTTTAAATTAACGAGGGTTTTTACTTTTCGGAATGATTAATGGATTTTCCTTTTCACCTTGCTTATTTTCGTAAAATACAATTATGTCAATTTGGTTTCCAGTTTTGTTACTAGTACATTTATAATTTTTTAAAGCAAATGTTCTGTTTTGTATTGCAAAGTAAAAAAAAGTACGGTTTCATCGGCATTGTAAATATTTTTTAGTAAATAATTTTTAAATAATAACGGAAATTTGGTTCTAAAGTCTTCAACAGTTCCAGACAAACATCAGCTGACTCTCCAAAGATTATTTTAAAAGTTACATTGTTTCGTTGACAAAATTATTTAATGTACCCATTTTTAAAGTTTCGGTTACTCCTAAAGCTTTTTCTATTATTAATGATCATATCTGGATGTTTGTTTTATGTTATGTTTTTTATTTCTTGCTTGATAAAACTAGTTGTACATTTCTTGTTCAATTACCAAACCTTCAATTTTGGGAAATTTTTCTGTCCTGTATTGTTAACTTCTTGAATGAGTTTTTTTAAGTCCAGTTTAGTTTTTATGATTTTTTAATGATCGTTCGTCCAACACCAAATTTTTCAGTTAACTTGCTTGTACAATTTACGAACTTTTTACTTTCTACAATAATATCTATTTTCACAGGACAACTAAAATATGCGTTAAACATAAACTAAGTTTATAATTTACGCAATAAATATTCGATGTCACTACCTCATGGACATTTGTCATGTATCAGATTCATCAAAATATAGTAAAACCCCTAAATAGCGGTCACTAAAATTTGCTACAAAACTGACCGGTATATGGAGGTCGCCGTTATTAGCAGGAAAAAAAATTATTTCTATGCGTTGTTTATTACAATCTGTTAAGTATGGAACATAATACGGTTCGCTATAGGGTACTATATATATCTGAATTAAAAAATAACAATAAATGTGCTGATGCAATATTAAATACTTAGACGATATAATAATGGAAGAGTTATACATATTGAATACATAATACATACATTTACATAATATGTACCTATTTTCCAATTGCTCGTTATACCTGTTACAATAATTAATTACATACATATACATACCATTAAATTACATTTTGTGAAATATTTTGTATTGAGGTTTGTTGTACATTTTTAAGTTTAGCTTGTAAAACAGAAGATTCACATTTTGATAAAATTTAAAGTACTTCTACCGCTAGCTCACTCTTATCATTAGAAAATAGAAAACTTTGCACATCTCACACACTTCACCCATATCTTTAATGTTTGACGTAAAAACTTTGGATTTTTCTGCACCACTTTCAATGTTCGAATCACAGCCTTCAATATAGTCTAATTCACTGATTATATCTTGAATACTTAAATTTGGGCTTTCGCTCAAAATATCACAATCAATAGATGCATAATTTTCAAGGCTTACACGTTGATTACCTTCTAGTAATACAGGAAAAGACTGAGCTAGTGGAATTTCGTCTTCTTCATCGAAATCTTCTTGCAGGACCTTTTCCAAGAATCCTGCTTTCCAAAAACATTTGGCAATTATAATACGCGGAACGTTTCTCCAGACTACTAATATCCAAACTAAAGCGCAGGTTAAATTGATACTTTTTTCCGCATCTTCAATAGGACGTTTGGTGTCTGTGAATGTTAGCAGCTTTTTGATTAAAAACTTCATATAGGCCATCTTAAAGTTTTGGATAATTCTTTAATCCAGTGGCTGGCAATGGGATGTGATGTTTGGGGGTACAAAAACAATGTTCACATTTTTAAGAGTCACTTTGGGATGAGACGTGGCATTATCCAGAAATAATAAGACTTTTCTATTTTCTTTTTTCATTTTTTCATCAAATTTTTTAGCCAGGAAGTCATAATCTCTACCGTCATCCAAGCTTTTTTATTAGATACCCATTCTAAGGGCAATTTGTTGATATGAGAGCTTTAAAGCATCTTGGGTGTTTACTTTTCCAATGATTAACGGATTTTCCTTATCACCTTCCATATTTGTACAAAATAAAATTGTCAATCTTTGTTTTGCAGCTTTTTTATCACTACATTTATTATTTTTAAAGAGAAAGTTTTGTTTGGCATCGCAAGGTAAAAAAGTCCGGTGTCGTCAGCATTGTACACATTTTTGGGTGAATACTCCTTTAATATTACTGACAGCTTTGCTTTCCAAGCTTCAACAGTGTCCAGGTTAATATTAGCTGACTCCCGCAAATTGTTTTAAAGGTTATGTTATGTCTTTTGACAAAATTTCTCAAGCCACCCATTTGAAGCTTAAAAATCCGTCATTTTTTTAATTTTCCTCTACTTCTAATGCTTTCTCTTTTATTAAAGGTCCAGATATAGGAATATTTTTATTCCTAGCTTTACAAAACCAATTGTAAACTACTCGGTCAATTTCTAAACCTTCAGTTCTAGGAAATTTTCTCTCCTGCTCTGTATTGGAACTTTTTTCGAATAGCTTTTTTAAATCCCATTTGTTTTTTAAAATATCGTTAACTTGTGTTCTTCCAACACTTAATTTTTCAGCCAACTTTCTAGCACTGATATTGAACTTTTCACTTTCCACAATTATATCAATTTTCACTTTAAGAGACAAACGTTTTCTTTTTAGCGACCTTACTTAAGAATGGCCGGAAATGGAAGGTAGAATTACATGTATTTTTCCAAGAAAGTTTACAAATAAGTGGCCGTGACCGTTATCGACAGGTGGTCGCTATTAGGAGGGTCATTAAAATGGATATTTCTGTATAATTGGTTTTTGACTTGGAAAATTTGCCGGTTTTAGAGGTGGCCGCTTTTAAGAGGTGGCCGAAAATAGAGATTTAACTGTAATAGAATTAGTACTTTTCTGCATAGTATTATCTCTAAGCAATGCTTAACAGTTAAATGGATGCGACCATCAGGGTCTTACATGAATACTAAAGAAAAACGTTATTACGCTATTACGGATTACTTCAAACATTTTGACCGATAATTGGAGGTAAAATTGAATGCATATTTTAGAAAAAAATTATATTTATATTTCTGTGTTTTTGGTTTTATATGTTTTAAAAATAACCAATATTAAAGTATAAGTGGTGGCCGTAAAGAGAAGTTTTTTCTTATCTATCTCAATACAATGGGTAACTTTGTTATTTATGAAGATATACTTTCCTTTCAATTATAATTAGAGAAGTGGCGAATCAGTGTGGAATTTCAAAAGAAAAAGCCCATTTGATTCTTAAACGGAATAATTAACGTTCCTATACGACGAATTCTGTTTGCTAGATGGTTGGTAAGAGAAATATAGCAAAATGACAGTTTTTAGCACGGAATTCTTTTTTACAGGTAAAACTAAGTTCACTAATAAGGAATAATTAACCGACACAACACTGTCTATTGGGATCAAAACAATTCTCGCCTCACTGAAATGAAAAGAGATATATTTTCAGTAAATGTTTGGTGCGGAATTATTGCCACTACAATCTTAGGACAATTTTTGTATCACACATACCTCAATTCCTTACGATATTTGGAATTTCTACGAAGTGAATTAGAAGAAATGTTAGACAATTTACCTTTGAGTACGATCCAGAAACTAATACATTTACAGCACAGCACGGTGGTACGCCTGTCTATAATTCTAGAAACGTGAAAGCATATTTGGGGTACTCTAAAAAACAAGGTGTATAAGAAAAAAAACCTGAGAATATTCAAGAACTGAAAAATAATATTCAAGCCTCTGTAAGAAGTATTTCTAACTAGCTGATGATAAAAGTCCAGAGCAGAATCGTTCGTAGATACCAGAAATGTGTAGAAGTTGATGGAAAACACTTAAGTTTTGTAAGAATTGAGGCTTCTACGGTCGGAGTCATTATTGAAACCAAACATCTTCCGGGATTAGACCGTGTCAAAAAGGTAACCGTAGTTGCCAACGTTTCGCCACCTATTATAAGGGACTTATTCAAGGCGAGAAACTTGAAATAAAGGAAATTTCAAGATAGATAACTGAAAGTCAGGTAATCAACTTGTGACCAAGCCAGAAGTCTGAGTAATTAGGGTGTATTATTAGTCTCCAGAGAGACAATTTTTTGATTTATCATAATATGTCATCTCTATTTTATTTTTATATTATCAATGTAAAAATCCAAATGAGGTTTTTGGTGCGTAAAAGAGGTTAAGTTTTCAGAGAGATAATATTGGTAGTAGGGGCTATATAGAAAAAAGGTGATAAAGTAAAGTTTACCTTTTTTATAAATGGAATTGTTTGTTATTGATATTTGCCTTTTTTTTAATTCCCTAAAATCTACACGTGATTTTTACGTAACTGCTGTGTGATAATAACTTGTCCACTTTAAGAAATAAATGTTTGAATAAATTAATGTTTTTCCCGATTATTTCTTTTTGTCACCAAGAACCGATTTTAACATAATGCACAAACAAACAGTGACATTTATAATAAAGTAACAATACAGCAATCGTTCTACTCTTTTTTTTTCCATTACATTTTAAAGTTGCAAATGATGAGTTCAAATCAGAAAACCCAAATTATACGTCATTTTGTTTTTTGACTTCTGATTTGTAATCAGCGACCTCAAAACCTTCCGAATAACAAGTTTCAAGCGAATCCAGCCGATTTTGTTCATTTTTTCAGCAATATTGAATTCGTCATTTTGTTTTTTTACAATTTTGACTTTAGATTTGTCATAAGCGACCTCAAAAAGCCATGAATAACAAGTTTCAAGCGAATCTGCCCAATTTCGCAAATTTTGTCCGCTATATTGGATCCGCCATTTGGTTTTTTTTATAATTTTGACTTCAGATTCGTAATCAACGACCCCAAAACCTTTATATACTACATCTCTAACAGAATGACAATTGTCAATGCACATTGCAATGAGAATTGTATGGGCCTGAATGTTTGGGTCTGGACAAAAACGTTAGCTTTTTTGGCTTTGGTAACTAAACAATACCTTAGAAACCTGTCTGCAAAAAAGCTGACGTACAATTTGAAAAAATATATTGCATCCAATATTATATGAGCCCAAATCTAACGGTTAACTTTTTTTGGTCTTATGTCGCGGATCTGCACGTTTCATAGCATTCTACACCTAAGATCTAAAAAACTGACATACAAGTTTCCCGACACATTATGTCACGGCCCCACGGACTATTAGTATTCGACTACTAATGCCGGGTTGCACCAACCATGGTAAAACAGTCGATCAAATATTCGATGATTGACTGATTAATCAAAAATCTTACGATTTTTAAAACTATGGTTGCACTAATAATTTTTAAACGAAATAACTTTATCAAACTTCAAATCAAATGACAACACTAAATTATTTATCACAACTACTAAGGAAACTTTTAAAGAATTTGATATTATATCCCTATAGTGGAGGTAAGGAGCAATAAAACACTCTTTGGAGTTTTAATTGACTGAAGTTTCTGGTTACAAAATGTAAGCTCTTTTTGGAGCGGCTTAAAATTAGGGAGTGTTGTCAAAATAAAATTGCACAACAATATTATAATTAAAATTCACAAGCATTTTACATCTAAAAGTCAAAAATTAAATAAATAATTAAAACACAAATTGTTATTGCTCCTTATCACCACTATAGGAATATAATATTCAATACTAAAAATCTAAGCTTGAAGGTTTAGAAATATCAACGGAAAATACTTAATTAATTTAGTCGGCAAAAAAGTTGATTAACGGACAGTTTTTTAATAGTGCAACACCATACTTTCGAGTTGGTGACACGACATATCGTAACGTGACAGTTCGTAACCATACAAATGGTAACTTACAAATCTTAACACCGATAATTCGTCGCTATCACCATTCGTAACGGCATAATTCGTAACGCCAAGACTTTAATCCATTGTTTTAAATTTGAATTTTAAAGTAAAACATCAAATGGTTAATTGCATTATTGTTTAAATTTATATTAGCTTACAATACCCCAGAATTTATGTGCTTTAAGAATGGCGGGGAATTGACGTGAAATACACATGTCGCTAGCTGAAAAACTACATCAAATTTTATTAATATCCTCACTAGTCGTTTAAACTTAAAATTCAGTATTAACATTACAAGTTAACAGTTTGTGTACTTATGTAATTGCACGGTTCGAATAATAATGAATGAAACTTAAAGAAGTATGTCAATACTAAGCAAAATGTGTGTCTCAAGACATCTCGTGTAAAAGCATTGACACGTATGAATAGTATAAACTAAGAAAAATGCCAACAGTTAATTGTAACGACATGTGTGCGTTTAAAGTGCATAGCGCTATCTAAGCGACAGCTTTACAATTAACTGTTGGCATTTTTCTTATGTCAATAATCATTATGATAATAAGAACGTTTCATATTTGTAAAGTATAAATATTTATTTATTTCACAGACACAATTAAAATGTCCGCTATACTTTTAAAAATTGTAGACGCTGTTCAATATTATAATCTTGGATGACTCTTACTACCCGATCCTTTGTTTGTTTATACTTTAAACGTTGAGGCATCCTTTGGCCACTTTCATATTGGAAATAATAGGTATGTGTGTTGCAAGCAAACTTCTGCCAAAATTCCATTGAGGAATTTCCACATTGTGAGATGTGCACATTGAAATGAAGATTGAAGAGAATAATGGAAACCTTCTATGCTAATGGTAGTCCTGGCCGAACCATTTGCTACGTTTTGAGGGTAATTCCATATATTTAGAGGAAATAGTGGTTCTCGTCTACATCTCTTTATCATTTCAAACCCCTAATAAATGTATTTTTGAAATATTGTAAAAGTCGACAGACACGTAGAAACCTTCGATATGTGTCCTGTCTTATTTGGCAGTAACGCAAAACCAGTTGAATATGTATACTGTAAAGCAAGAAAAATATTTCACGTACTTTGTAAGTTCCGTTTGCTAACCAATTTTGATGTGGCAATAATAAGTTTAATAACGTTTCATGTCCAAATAGCAACATTCTATTAAAATCATCAAATCCACTGTCATGTAATTGTAAATTGCTATATTTCTGAGGAATCAGAACATTCATGCTGTTTGGAATAGCAGTCACAGCAACTTTTTCTCCTTGTTTAGCACGCTGAACGGTTTTATATATTGACTTTTTTTTGGAGCATTAATTTTACACTCTCATTTGCTTCAAGTAGCTTTTCAGTATAGACAAGTTTAGGTGTTACTCGCTGAGCTTTCATATTTTCTTTCATTTACCATTTTCTTGCCTCTGCTGCAAACCGTTGCACAATATGTAAATGCTGTTCGTTGTATTTGATAATATTATCACCGTTTGTATGTACAATTTCTTTACACTTGTAATTATAACTGTTCCGACATTTTTAATGCACAATTCCACAAAGGAAGGATTTAAGCTTTGGTGTTACGAACTATCAGATATTCCTATATGTTTAAAAAGAAAAGTATACAAGCAGTGCGTATTGCCAGTTCTAACTTATGGCGCCAAAACATTGACTCTAACTAAAAAGACCATCAAAAGAATCCGCATAGCACAAACAGCAATGGAACGTTCAATGTTAGGGATATTTCTAAGAGACAAGATACGCAATACTATTATTGGACAACGTACACAAATCACAGACGCAGTAACCATGATAGCCGAGTTGAAATGGAACTGGGCCGGTCATGAGAGACGATGGGTGGGCAAAGCGCTTAGTTGAATGGAGACCAAGACAAGAAACATACAGAAGTAGAGGCAGACCTCTAACCAGGTGGTCTGACAATATCAAAAGAATATCAATCAATTGGATCCAGACTGCACAAGATAGAAATAAATGGAAGGACCTGAGGGAGGTCTACGTCTAGCAGTGGGCAACTTAGACTGGGGAAGAAGTTACGAATTATACCTTTACCAATAGTTGTAGCTACAAACAGTCGATGACGAAGTTTCGTTGTTACGAATTGTCCTAGTTACGAATTGTGCTTTACTATTGATCTGGTTACTAACTGTCGACTTACGATACATCATGGAACGTTTTGATTTACAGTCGATAGGTCGATTCAACATCACCAGAAAATATTCAGAACCGATGCTGACAAAAGCCAAGAAATTTGTGAAACATTAATAGAGATATGTAATAATGATATTAATTTGGTTAAGAATATTTGCTTCACCGATGAATGTTTGTTCAATCAATGAAGCAGCAAATTTTACCTTCATTAGATCAAGTAGCTCAAGAAGATGTAATTGTGTGGTATCAGGATGATGGGTGTCCAGCCCATAATAAAAATCAAATAAAACAACTTTTAAATAAAGCACTCTCAAGGACCTGAATTGGAAAAGGTGAAGAAGTTAAGTAAAATGTGTGTCTTGCGACATCTCGTGTAAACATTGACACGTATGAATAGTATAAAAGCTTCGCTTTATCGGCAACGTGTGTTACAAGCATTAAAGCTATCGCTTAGATAGCGCTTTGCACTTTAACACACACATGCCGTTACAGTTAACTGTTGGCATTTTTCTTAGTGAAGAAGTTACTTGGCCACCAAGAACACTAGACTTGTCTCCCAATGACTTGTTTTTATGGCCTTACATATCTTTGAAGGTTCACACCAACAGATCCCACTATACAATTAAATTCTTAAAAGATAAAATTGTGGAAGTTTGCTTTAATTACCAGCAAATATAATTTCAAACGTGCAATGAAACTTCTATTAAAACTTAAAACGAAAATCACCTTTAATAAAAAAACCGTATTTTAAATACAACACTTTTTACAATTGTTCTTGGATGGTTTGCAAAAAACTATCTTGTTGTGTTGCCTTCTAGATTCTTGTAAAAACTGAAATAGAAAGTCAAAAAATGTAATAGCAAATAAAATAATTTAAAGCACAAATCTTTACGTTTTCATTATTCATAAAATTAAAAATCTTAATCGAACATCTTCGAAAAATCTTCATTAATCCCATGAGTTTCAAATGTTTACGATCAAGAAGTTAAAAATGTATAACACCGTCGAATTCTGGGTTATACTTTACTTCGCTGATAAAAAATGAAGTCCTTAGAACACCTACTTATTTTTATCTGTAGAGACAAACTACTCGGTCCATACTGATCGAAATACATATCTGTCTTACCCATAATACTAACTGTATTGACCTAAAATAAACTTTTTGCTTTAGAATACCTGTATATTCTTGCAAGATGCAAGTATTATATGTAATAGTTTACACGCAGGTGTACACTCATGAAATTTAAAACTTGGACACCACAATTTCTGTAAACAAAAGTTTGCACATTGTGAAGCGGGCTTAAGGGTATCATTTACAATTCTAACAGCAGGTAGTCTCAGCAGGCGTTATCTTATAGAAGGACTGTAGAATGAATCATTACACTAAGCACGTTTTAGAAAATAGGTAATTTACGTTGCTTACTTAATTTTTTCTTTAAAGAATATATTTGAAGGTATCGCTAATTAAACACCATAGCTCGATTAATTATCGAATTCAAAATTTTGTTTAGAAATGTTTACAAAATAAAATTAGTAATAATTTTGATTTAAAAACGTCTACAAGCAATAACTTTTAAATTAAATCAAAAAACTAAACTTATGGATTATTACTTATTTTTAAATAAATCTAACCTACTAATTATTGTAAGTTATTAAAAAAGATTATTAAACTCTCTATTCATAATATTTAGTCCTTACAAAATGTATATTTTATGACGTTTCATTTTTTTCTGTAGTTAATATAAAAAGTGAAAATAAAAACTAAGGCAATTCTTATTGTCAACGTATATATTTAGTTTTTTGACAAGAATTTATTACATAATTATAATTAAGATACCAAGTTATAGTTTAAAATTAAATGAAAACGTTTTTTTTTAAATAAAGGTATTACTATATAAATAAATATAAGAAATCAATAATGGGTGTGACCTCCATTATTATTGATACATTCTTGGAGGCGTCTGCTCATTGACGCTATCAAGGTATCAATATAATTAATATTAATCGTTTCCCATGCGGTATCAATGGCTGCAATTAGTGCATTACGGTTTACTGGCCCTTGTTGTCTTCCGATAACAGCAAGTATTCGAGCCCAAACATTTTCGATAATGTTAAAATCTGGGCTTTTGCTGGCCAGGGTAACAGCTCCAAGTTATTTTCTCGTATCCAATTGCGCACAACCCGCGAAGTATGAATAGGGGCGTTGTCCTTTAACAACAAAAATACATTATGAAAATGTTAATTCAACAGATCCCGAACTATTTTTGGAGAAAGTATAGTGAAATAAGAATACTTACTTGTTGGAAAATATAATCTTCGTCTGGATAAAACACTTCGACTGAAGGTTTCATAATAGTTTCCAAAATATCTAAATACGCAGCAGAATCAAGACGTCCATCGATAGCCCAACAAACTCCTGGACCCCGCGCGCTAACCCAACCCCACACATTCACAGAAAAATAACCACTTCGTTTTTAGGACATATGTGATTATTTTGTAACGAGTTCCTTCCATTCTAAAACTTTTAGTGGTCCATCGTTGCGGCTATTGAACGTTTTTTCGTCGCTAAAAATCACTCGATTCCAAAATTCCAAAGGTTCGTTCACATATCGCCTTGCAAATTCCAGACGACGTCTCATATTTTCGTCACTGAGAACTTCTTTCGCAGCAGCATTATACTTCTTTATTCCCATCTCCTTTAATCTTTTTGTGCAGTTATACGGCATCCGGGAAAATGTGTATCTGCTATAGCCCTGGAGTATGTAGCAAATGGTTGTTCTGTTACGTAATGAAACAACTCGAGATCTTGAGCACGTGTAGATACTTTAGGTCTACCACTTCCGATGGCTCTTTCCAAAGTGTGTTCAAGATTCCATTTTACTCGGTAATGCCCTACGGTGCTTTTTGGTATATCTAACATACGTGAAATTTTACGCACGCTACGGCTCGCCGCTAATTCCAAAACAATCCGCGCTTTCAAATCAGCACCGAGATGAGTGCCCAAAACAAAAAGCACTCATATGGTCACACACCCCCAACAGAGAATGATTATACAACCAAGACCAAAACAACCCTAACAAAGACCAAAGGAAGAAATTAACAAGAAGGTATCTATTGTTATTGAAACTACATAAAGTAAAGCCATTTCCTTATAATGCTAATGGACAGGATTTTTTTTAAGTATTAAGATTACAATAGAGGACTTATAAACTTTCGAAAATATCTAATTATAAATATTTACACTGCAATTGCGCTTTTTCCTTAATAATTTCTTAGCAATAACATACACGTTCTTGGTTTTAAGTTGTCATAAATTTGATATGATATAAATTTGTGTTTCTAATATTACATCACAAACTAATCTTTATTCGCCAAAAAATTGTTGCTTAAGTTGTAAAGCTTCGTACACACCTGAACAACAAACCGAGCAACAAACATAACAACGAACCGAAAGTCAAACAGAACGACAAACGATCTTTTATGATTTCCACAATCCGAACAACAAACGGAACGTTTGTGCTGTTTCCATAATTATTTTCAGTAGTTTTCAGTTCATATATATTTATTATTGAGAAGAGAAAATTGCGGAAAACAAGAAGATAGTGCCAACCAAATTTTTACGCACAAAGAAGAGTAAAAAATTATAATTTACTTCGCTTTTTTTTATTTTGGAAATTTCCGCCCAAATGATGCTAATAGGGACATCATTTTTTCTTGCATTCTTAAACACTGATTAATTTAAAACATTTTTCTTCTGTCAACTCCATAATATTACCTAAAACACAACAAACCCACAAAAGGGAGGACAAAAATAAATAATTTAATTCTCCCGCATAAGTTCGCCGTTTTGTTTAGATTCGTCCAAACCTGCAAACGCATTCGCGCGCATTTTCTTTGATGTCGGAGAAAAACCGACAAGTTGCGGGAACGCCGCAAACCGTTCGTGGAACAATCAGGACTTGCGAATCTGTTCTAAAATTCGTACGTAGCACCGTCCAAATTAATGTTCCGATTGCCGTTCGGTTCGTTGTTCTGTTTGTTCCTCGGTTTGTTGTTCAGGTGTGTACGAAGCTTTACAATAAGCATATTAATATGAACTATATCTTATGAAAGGAGAGTTATGTAACTATAATTAACGACTTAACGTTACGTTAGTAGATTCCATTTACTATTTACACATATTTTCTTGGAACATTCGATAATTAACTATCGGGATATGATGACCCTATACTTCGCAGGTTGTGCGCAACTGGATACAAGCAAATAACTTGGAGCTGTTACCCTGGCCAGCAAAAAGCCCAGATTTTAACATTATCGAAAATGTTTGGGCTCGAATACTTGCTGTTATCCGAAGACAACAAGGGCCAAATTTTATACCAGTAAACCGTAATGCACTAATTGCAGCCATTGATACCGCATGGGAAACGATTAATATTAATTATATTGATACCTTGATAGCGTCAATGAGCAGACGCCTCCAAGAATGTATCAATAATAATGGAGGTCACACCCATTATTGATTTCTTATATTTATTTATATAGTAATACCTTTATTTAAAAAAAAAGTTTTCATTTAATTTTAAACTATAACTTGGTATCTTAATTATAATTATGTAATAAATTCTTGTCAAAAACTAAATATATACGTTGACAATAAGAATTGCCTTAGTTTTTATTTTCACTTTTATATTAACTACATAAAATATACATTTTGTAAGGACTAAATATTATGAATAGAGAGTTTAATGATTTTTTTTAATAACTTACAATAATTAGTAGGTTAGATTTATTTAAAAATAAGTAATAATCAGTCAACCCAAATAACCATGTTTAGTTTTTTGATTTAATTTAAAAGTTATTGCTTGTAGACGTTTTTAAATCAAAATTATTTCTAATTTTATTTTGTAAACATTTCCTAAACAAAATTTTGATTCGATAATTAATCGAGCTATGGTGTTTAATTAGCGATACCTTCAAATATATTCTTTAAAGAAAAAATTAAGTAAGCAACGTAAATTACCTATTTTCTAAAACGTGCTTAGTGTAATGATTCATTCTACAGTCCTTCTATAAGATAACCCCTGCTGAGACTACCTGCTGTTAGAATTGTAAATGATACCCTTAAGCCCGCTTCACAATGTGCAAACTTTTGTTTACAGAAATTGTGGTGTCCAAGTTTTAAATTTCATGAGTGTACATGCATAAAAAAAAAACGACTCATTTAACGTCAGATTCAATAAGAACAGGTTTTATGCAAAAGTATTTGATCATGCTTACTTCAATAGCTGTTATAAAATATGAAAGCATCTGAACATTGGATTTGAATTTTCTTAAAATCACAAAATACTAAATACTTATTTTTGTACAAACTTAAAGGATAATATTTGCATTTAAAGGAAGATAAAAGTAAAAGTCCTATGTTGCTTCTTGCCAGAGACACAGGGTATAGTGTGATAATATAAATTTTAAATTTGACAGTATTACGATAACGTATAATTACTTAAGTATATAAATTTGGCAAATAGTTAACTACCAGTGTACTACTCTTATATGTTTATATAATTTTATAGCCAGATTCACCCACAATCTTTTGAATTCGCAGAAAACCTTAAAGCTTATTTAGTACAGTATAAGTCCTTTTGTTCTAGCAAATAACTTTTATGTATTATGAGATATCCGTAAAGATTTTATGTAAGCTAATAATACTCTTGCCTGAATGTAAGACATGGAAGTAGGTTGAATCAATTTTGTACATATAACATAATACAACGTTTGTTATTGCAAAAATTATATTACCTACTGGGACGTTTACAACGAGTCTTACATTTTTTATTCATATATTGTATTGATTTTTTTTAGATTTGTACATTTTGCAAGTACACCAAAAAATTATTAATAGTAATAAAAGAGGCAACAAATAATGACCGTCAAAAACAAATCTTTACTTTAACTTTTGCGTGTTTATTTATTACTTCAACTTTAATAAAAGTATGCTTTAGTTTATGAACGTGCATTTGTTAAATATAAAAAACTTTTTTATTATCTGTATCTTTAATTTTGTTTTTATTATCTTCTCACAAAGGTACTGGATTACATTGCTTTATGTTTCTTATAGTTTTTTTTAATGAAATAATTGTTAAAACTATGTCAAAACAAGTTCGTTATTAGAAATCGGAGAATTTAGGATTAATTCAAATTGCATATATTTAAACGGAAGCTTCTAACTCTCAAATTAAAGCTGAAATGTTCTTATGCCATAAATTTCAGCACAACAAACATATTTATGTCTTGAAACTTAGTAACCGAAACACAATGATAATATATTTTTTGTTCCAAAATCATCCACAAAACCACAATGTGATAGAAGTTAATTTAAAATTTATATTTTATATATTTCAGCACTGAAATAATTTATATACTTTGTATTGATGCAATTTGTAAGTGACATTATTTTAACTTTGACTGTCACCTATTATTACTTTCCGTAAAATTGGAAGTTTTATTTTTATCTTTTATTTTAAATTTTGCGTATTTTACTTCAAGGTTGACCCTTGTCATCGTTCCTGTCTTAAATGATTTAGTACGTTTCACTATCTATAATAAATACTGAGGATATCTCTTGGGTTATTTACTTTCACGTAATTGTAATAAATAGCTTTAAAACTGATTTAAAGCTGTTAAGTCAGTTTAATTACTATTTGCGTTCAGACCATTCGAACATTGAACAATATGTAAATATTTACCTATGTGAGATGAGTCCTACAACAAACATAAGCTTATTATAATTAAATCATGTTATGGATGGTTAAAAAAAATAACAAAATCAAAAATATAAAAATGAAAGATGAATACTGTTGTTTGTTGATTTTATATCATGATTATATTCCGAATTTTCTTATGTTATTATAACATCGTGTTTTTGTTTTTCAAACATTCTAAGCGATTTGTATGTCTGTATAACATTGATTTTTTTTAATCTTAAAAGCAAATGAGATTCCATAATTTAAAATAGATTTTGTTTTATCATTTGAATTTTTCTTAAATTTACCTAATTTTTAATGATAATGTATAAATAAATTTTTATCAATTAGCAGTAGCTACCTACAACAATCCCTTTCCATTTAATATTTTGACCAAAATATTCTGTACTACAAACACAACATTCCAAACAGAACACTAAATAATTATTGGTTATGGGGATATCAAACGGTTCTTAACATCAAGAGGTTATATAACGTAACTAAGTTACCGTTAGAATGGAGCAAACATACAGCCAAAGACGAGATAAAATCAATTGTGGAGGTTTGAATAGTAGTAACGTACAGTTATTAATAAAAATATTTACTATAAATATTACAAAAACAAACAATAATTAAATATTATACGATACAAAAACATGAATGACAAAAATGGGCATATTCACTTTACAACAGGGTTAATAAAAGCTTCTAGATAATAAGTTAAAATCGGAAAACTCAAACATGACGCACTTATTCGTTGCAAGTATGGCAATCTTACTTTGTTGCTGCTCTACTTACAATCAGAAAACTTTAATTTAATAGAAAGAAACAAATTAAAGCAAGATTAAGACATTAAATCCAATAATACTAAACAAAAACAAAAATTAATTTCATACTAATAAGCATTACCCGTAAATACGTAATCAAAAACTCATTCTTGAAATAAACTTTAAATTTTTTTCACATTTTTTTGACATCCCTTCGTTTTACCCCCAGACTGTTATGATACCGATATAATAAAATTATTACAAGAAGTCGTAACGGTAACCTCACAACTAAAGTCACTGACTATGGATCATCAGAAATGAAATGTTATAAATAGTTACCCACTACGCCTATCTGATACTGAAAAGACTAATACACAAATGAATACTTATGATACCTGACGTTTGGCAAAATTTATACAATAATCGATAATTAAGAGCCAATTTAGCAATTAAAAAAATTATATGCGCAATAATTTTGGATTACACGGTATTTTTTATTAATATTGTTACTACATAAAGAACTTGAAAATAACAGCAAACACATTATGATTGCTATTCATGATAAAGCATATTATAGAGGAAACTATTTCAGCGCGTTTTCCACTTTACATCTTCTAAAACCAATCCTCCAAAACTTGTTTTTGTTTTCAGAAAAAAACTTATAACATAAAAGATTAAATTTTATAAAGATTCAATTTCTATTTTCTTTTACCACGTAATTTTTGTACGTTTAGAATAAATTTTAATGTATATTTCGTGTTTTTTAGTACATCAAATCTATTAAGGTAATGTAAATCAAAATTTCATTTATTCCAACATAAAAAAAGCTGAAAAAAGAAAATTTTTCCATACCTTTAGGTAAAAGATTTTAGCAAATTGAAAATTTGTGTAATTAAACGATCTCTTAAATGTAGACAAAATAATAAAACTGGATAGAAATAATATTTTCATATCAGATAGAATACAACAATTTATAACGGCGTTAAATGGATGATATATATTCGTCATTTGTCAAACAATTTGGTAAACATTAATGGCAGATTTTCAAGTTTGTTTCCATTACAACTTGATAAAGTAGTTGAAAACTAAATCAATCGATCATTAAGAAGAGTTTTAAAAGTATATCCTTTTCGAACATGTGCTTCGGGTATTTTAAATTAAGATAAAAGGGAATTGGAGTGAAATGTAATTTAATTGAAGTTCGTATATTATGATAAATACACCCAAACTTTTAGAAATAAAGTTTCCTTTACGGATTTTTAGTTATTACTAAATTAATCGTGAATGAATAAAAAATAAAATTTATTACCTAAATCTTAACATTTAACAATAATTTTATGTTAGAATTAAATAGATATAGTTAGACAAAGTTATACATTAGCCTCTGGCATGGACTTACTTTCAGTGTTGATTGGCTTGTATACCTACTATGTCATTGTCCAAAAAAAAGGTTCAACTATTTTTAGAATATTTAAGATACTTAAGATAAATGATCTTTCTTCGAATTATGTGATTTTTTTATACTTCTCTTTTAATATGTTCCTTGCAACAAAACCTTCTTTAGGAGTGAAATGTGTGTCAATTGCCGTTACAGTTAGGCCAGCGTCTGTTACCACCTAATACCGACCGAATATGCCTTGGGCACACAGACGGTCGATCACCATTGCCAAGTACATCAAATTTAGATCACATCTTTTTCTACGAAATATTGTGTTCCGTTACAGATGATATTCTTTTTTTTCAGCGTCATTGTCATGATAGAATGCAGGTTAAAATGTTAATTAAACTTCTAATTCTAATTGTAATTGCAGTTTGCATTGTTGTTTTATCTCTTTTGCTCAATTTATGTTGTCCCATGCCTTATCGTTTTTACGCATATCAGGGTTGTAGGGGCGCTAATTAAAAACTTATTAAAACATTTGTTCAAACATTTTAATGTTATTTCAAAAATGATTAAGATATTTTCAGGTCTGGGTATAACGGTATGGTGTTTACGTATTACAATATAAATTGTCAATGATGAAAGGTAAATATTTTCTCCTATAAATTATCACTAATTGGATTGTTCATCGTTGAGGAGGGGCACCAAAAAACCATTAAGACGTTTTTCAGGCAACGTTTCGTGCAGCCGAATGTGCACTTCTTCAGGCCTCTGTTTATTAAAAAAGAAAGAATACATTTAACGGTAAGTTATATACATAAACATCATATCCTTAATATATTAATCTAAATTATAGGTGATTGACTCGACTACTTACTTAAAACAAATAAATGGTCCGCCACTTGAGTAACATATACGTAGAAACGAACAAACATTAATGACTAGATAACAATATGATAATGGGAATTCCTTCATCTATTTTATTTTAGTGATTAAATTTCTATAAATATTGTTTAAATTTTGTGTGTCCGTGTTATAATTAATGTTATTATTGTGTTTGATGATGTATATCATTTCAGCTATTAGACGTTTTTTATAATTTCTATATTTAAAATCGTAGGATTATCAAAATTAAAATTATGACCCATCTCAATATGGTGTACGGCTAACGCAGAGTCTGGTTTTTGTTTTGCAATCGTACTTATGATTTTTAATCCTATTACGTGTTTTTTGTTTGGTTTGGCCAACATAGCATTTATTACAGTCAAGACAGTCTATTTTATACACTACATTGTGTTTGTCAAGAATGTTTGTCTTGTCTATTAATTGTGTGTAGATAATGTTGTAAATAGTATTGTTATTGCATGTAGCTATGTGGACGTTAGTAGTTTTTAGTAATGGGATAAGGTGTTTAGTCAAGTTAGGTATATTAATAATTTTAGTATAGGTATATTGAGAATTAGGGGATTAATTGGTGATGGTGATGGCAGAGTATTATGTATTTCATCTTCAGGGGATGCAAGTGATTACATCATCAACATAACTTTTCATAAAAATAGGTTCAAACAATAAATTGTAACGAACATATAAAAAGCAAATCGTATATTATTAAGTTTGCTAAAATAGGAAAGGAATTATAAAAACGTCTAATAGCTGAAATGATATACATCATCAAACACAATAATAACATTAATTATAACACGGACACACAAAATTTAAGCAATATTTATAGAAATTTAATCACTAAAATAAAATAGAAGAAGGAATTCCCATTATCATATTGTTATCTAGTCATTCATGTTTGTTCGTTTCTACGTATAGAGTGTGTGTTTTATTAGAGATATTTATTTACATTTAATTGTTAATTTATTTTGTGTTTGTTTAATATCTATGTGTTTTTACACTTATTCAAGTGGCGGACCATTTATTTGTTTTAAGTAAGTAGTCGAGTCAATCACCTATAATTTAGATTAATATATTAAGGATATGATGTTTATGTATATAACTTACCGTTAAATGTATTCCTTTCTTTTTAATAAACAGAGGCCTGAAGAAGTCACATTCGGCTGCACGAAACGTTGCCTGAAAAAACGTCTTAATGGTTTTTTGGTGCCCCTCCTCAAGGAAGAACAATCCAATTAGTTGATCATTTATAGGAGGAAATATTTACCTTTCATCATATCTAATTCTTCATATAATGGCATCTCCGTCAACATCAGAACAACTTCAAAAGACTTGGCATAGCACGATATCGTCAAACTACAATCAGGATACATATAACAACGTTAGAACTCTAGAAAATCACACACAAAAATTAGCTAAACTGCAGAATAGAAAAACCTTTTTAAAAAAGTGCAAGTACAACTTCGTTATTCCAACACATATCCAACAATATTTTAAATTCACATATTTAATTGAAACAGATTACACACCTTTTAGTAACAAACTAGCTACAATGATAAACAATTTTCAACAATCGATACTTAATTTAGAAATCGACATTACGTACTGGCGAGAGAATAACCTCAAAAAGATGTAAACAATCTTAAGGAAAGATTACACAACTCACTTAATTCTACAGATTGTCAAATTCTCAACAAAATTTTAAACAACAAATACAAAAATATTTATACAAAAAACAAACGTAATCTGATTAAAAAATTTAACAACTTGTCTATTAAACAAACCACAAATTTTAATATTAAAAAAGATGGTTGCATTTATAATCTTTCCAATATTGACTTACCAGATAATGTAATGCAGTGTCTAGCATTAAGTCCAAAATTTATGTGTAATTACAACGACAATAACATTCCATTGATTGACTTGATTAAAGATACAGAAAATATACTGACCACACATGACAACACGGACAAAGAACGTTTAAGAGGTAAAATAGTTAACATAATTACCAATTATACTAATAGGACAAGAAAATTCTGTAACCCAAGTAAGGACCTTTTTATTAAGAGACTAGTGACATCTACCAAATTTTTTTGAAAAATAATGACGGACTGATGGTTTTAAAATCGGACAAAGGTAATGCCACTGTAATTATACCTAAAGAAGACTATTTTACGAAATTAAACTCTTTATTAAATGACGACGTGGTTTATAATTTGACTAACAATGATCCGACTACGAAAATTCAAAACTATAACAACAAAATTACTAAAAATTACTTAACAACGGACATATAGACAACACAACTTACAAAAAATTACAACTTACACAAGCGTTCCACCAAAATTATATGGTTTAGTAAAAATACATAAAGACGATCATCCCTTAAGACCCATAGTTTCATGCATTGGAGCACCTACGTATCATTTATCAAAATTCATATCAGACATACTCAGTAATATTTCACACATTTTCATTCATAACATCAAAAACTCATATGAATTAATAGATACCATACAAGATACAACAATACCATCCAATTATAAATTAATTTCGTTTGATGTAAACTCTTTATTTACAAACATCTCCAAAGAACTAACAATAAACTTAATACAAAAGTATTGGGATGATATAAAAGCATTTACTACACTAGATTTAACATTCTTCACACACATTGTAGAGTTTTTGTTTGATGCAAGTTACTTCACATGTAATAAAAAATATACTTGCAAAAATTTGGAACAGCAATGGGCAATCCTGCTTCCCCTATTTTAGCAAACTTAATAATGCACGATTTGCTTTTATATGTTCGTTACAATTTATTGTTTGAACCTATTTTTATGATAAGTTATGTTGATGATGTAATCACTTGCATCCCTGAAGATGAAATACATAATACTCTTAATATTTTTAACAAATACAATCTACATTTAAAATTTACGTACGAGATTGAAAAAGATAATTCATTACCCTTTTTAGATGTGAGGTTGATTAAAGATCAAGACACCAACAAATTATTAACTGACTGGTATTTTAAACCCATGGCATCCAATAGGACTATCAATTATTTATCAAATCACCAACAGCACCAAAAAATAAACATAGTTAAATCTATGAAAAACAAAATAACAAAACTAAGTAGTCCTAAATATCTCACTAAAAATCTAACCTCTCTAAAAAATATATTGAAAAATAACAATTATCCTACTAACATTATTAACAGAATCTTATACTATAATTATAACACTAACACACCATCACCAATTAATCCCCTAATTCTCAATATACCTATACTAAAATTATTAATATACCTAACTTGACTAAACACCTTATCCCATTACTAAAAACTACTAACGTCCACATAGCTACATACAATAACAATACTATTTACAACATTATCTACACACAATTAAAAGACAAGACAAACATTCTTGACAAACACAATGTAGTGTATAAAATAGACTGTCTTGACTGTAATAAATGCTATGTTGGCCAAACCAAACAAAAAACACGTAATAGGATTAAAAATCATAAGTACGATTGCAAAAACAAAAAACCAGACTCTGCGTTAGCCGTACACCATATTGAGATGGGTCATAATTTTAATTTTGATAATCCTACGATTTTAAATGTAGAAAGGAATTATAAAAAACGTCTAATAGCTGAAATGATATACATCATCAAACACAATAATAACATTAATTATAACACGGACACACAAAATTTAAGCAATATTTATAGAAATTTAATCACTAAAATAAAATAGAAGAAGGAATTCCCATTATCATATTGTTATCTAGTCATTCATGTTTGTTCGTTTCTACGTATAGAGTGTGTGTTTTATTAGAGATATTTATTTACATTTAATTGTTAATTTATTTTGTGTTTGTTTAATATCTATGTGTTTTTTACACTTATTCAAGTGGCGGACCATTTATTTGTTTTAAGTAAGTAGTCGAGTCAATCACCTATAATTTAGATTAATATATTAAGGATATGATGTTTATGTATATAACTTACCGTTAAATGTATTCTTTCTTTTTAATAAACAGAGGCCTGAAGAAGTGCACATTCGGCTGCACGAAACGTTGCCTGAAAAAACGTCTTAATGGTTTTTGGTGCCCCTCCTCAAGGAAGAACAATCCAATTAGTGATAAATTGTCAATTCAATAAAGAATCGGGGAATTAAAAAAAAAAAATTAAAAAAAAAAAATTGTATTGTTGTATATTCAATAGCGCAAAAAACAGGTAAAAATTAATAGTTCTGGGTAATAATTAATTAAAAAAGTAAGTTAAAAAAGTCAGCAAAAAATAATAAAAAAAAAAAAAATCAAAATAAAAAAAAATAAATTTAAAAACCATGGAAAAAAAAAAAATATGGTGTGGACTACAAAAATAGTAAATTTCTTTTTTTTTTTTAAAAAATATTTAGCAAATAAAATTTTTTTTTTGCAAAAGAAATTGTTTAAAAAAAAATTAAAAAAAAAAATTATTATTTTAGGATTTTTTGTAAAAAAGAGAATAAAAAAAAATTAAAGTAAGAGGAGATTATTTTTGAATTTTTTTTTTTTATTTTTTTCCAACCAAAAAAAAACAGAATTTTATTATTTTACTTTTTTTAGAAATTTTTATTTTTTTTTATAAAAACAGTGAAAATTTTTTTTTTAAATAATTTTTTTTTTTTTTTTTTTAATAAATAAAACAGACTTACCTTTTATCGTACTAAATTTTTATTTTTTTTTTATTTTTTTTTTTTTACTTTTAAAAATTTATTTTTTAATTGTTATTTAGAATTTTTACTTTTATTCATTTTTTAAATTTTATTTTTTTAATTTTTTATGTTTTTTTAATTATTATTTGTTTTTATTTTTCTTTTTTTGCTTTTTAAATTTTCTTTTTTTTTTTTTTTTTTTTTTTTTCTTAATTTTTTTTTTTTTTAACATTATTTTTTTTATCTCTTATTTTTTTCCTTATCGTTTTTCCATGTTTCGTGTTGGCAGTTCTTCAGTTTGATTTGTCTCATCATTTTCGTCTAATGTGTTTTCTTCAACCTTTTCTAAAGATTCGGTTGCTTGAACGTCTTCTTGAACTTCGTCAATTGGTCGGTCAGTTTCTAGTTCATCACTCTCTTCTCTTTCATTATCTTCTTCTATCGGTTGTGTTTCCTCTATCTCTAATGTGTTCCATACAACGGTTTCTTTCGTTTCCTTTCGTTGAGGGAGTTGCCCATCTTTCATTAGCATATGGTTTTTATTAAATTTCACTGCCCTGCTTATTATGATTCTCTTACTTTTGTTATCCTATAGTCAATAGTTTTTTGAATAACTATCGTAACCTACAAATACGGCTTCTTTTCCGTTAGGTTCCCACTTGTGTCGTTTTCCGTAATTAAAGTACCAGCATTTGCAACCAAATTTTTCCATATGTTTAATATAAGATTCGCGATCATTCTAACGCTTGAAAGGTGTTTCGCAATCATTTGCAGCTGTCAGTCTTCTATTTTTTATGTAGCAGGCTGTAAGTATTGCTTTAGCCCAAAATTCACCATTTAGACCACTGTTACACTTTGTTATCGTCATTAATGTTTGATTTAAACGCTCAGCTACTCAATTTTGTTGCGGGCTGTACGGTGCGCTTAACTCACGTCGTCTTCTATGTCTCTTTAGGTGTGTTGAACTCGTAATTTAATATTCTCCGGCTATTTAAAATTGTTATCAAAATAAATTTCTTTTTTTTTTGTTTTTTTTTTCTTTTTTTTTTTTTTATTTTTTTTTTTTTTTTTCTCTTTTTTCTCTTCATCATGTAGATGTAAACAATTGAATAACGACTGTAGTCATCTGTAAACGTAATGACGTATCTGAAGTTTCGATTTTGGGTTCGGTGTTACGTCTTTCTTCTATGAGTCGTTTCTCGTTAATTAATCTGGTTCTTACGTTTTCTAATTTTGAATTTTTGTCATTGAGATTGATTGCATCGTATTCAGGTGGTAATCCAATAAGTATTATACCGAGATGGGTTTTTTCATCTATTTTAATTCCGAATTTGTTTAATTTACGCTTTGTATCACATTTCTGACTCACATAATTGTTCACTTCTCGAGAGAGGATTACAATAATTGCATTCACTTTATATTTTCCAAATATTGTGAGAGTTTTTTGAATTATTTGATGAAATAATGTTTTCACAAGTAAATCACAATCTTTGGATAAAATTAGCATAAATACTATTGAAATGAAACCAAAATATAAATAAATTAATGAAATGACTTACTAAGAAGCAACAATTATTTTCTGTTTGTCATTTAGGAAATAAGATCAAAACAATGTATCCAAAGTGGCTCCTAAAAAATTCAACTGAACTTTTATGCACTTTATTTTTAGTCAAAAAAGAATTCAGCTGGATTTTTTCAGTAATAATTTTAAACATATTTTTTATTACATTATTTTGCTGCTATAAAGTGTTGGTTTTTTAATAAAATTTTTCTTAAATTTATTATTATTACTTATTTTTACTAGTTTTACTATTACTATTAAAATAATTCTAGCACTTATTTGAAAAAACATATTAAAATTTCAATAATTCATTTTTCACTCAAAAATTCCTAATTAAATTAAAAAGTTATTTACTGTTATAAAATTACATGTTACAAATTACTATGGTGTACGAATTACTGAATCTCTTATTTTCATGCCTCAGTGGTAAACGTGGGTTAACAATATCCGGCACAATGCAATTTAAATAAAATGCTTCCAATTTAGGTATTATTGTTTTTCCACAATTCCTTATTCCTAAATTTATTTTAAAAAAAAATTTAAATAAAAATTTTTTTTAAAAATTTTTTAAAAATAAAAATTTTTTAATAAAAAATAAAAAATAGATCATTTCCATCGTGGAAATCGTTTTCGCTAAATAAGATCAAATCAAAAAATGATTTTTCCACTATATTTAGTTGTCCCTGTATCTGATATAATGAGTATCTTAGTCAGTGGGCCAGTGACGTAATGTGTCGGGAAACTTGTATGTCAGCTTTTAGATCTTAGGCGTGGAATGCTATGAAACGTGCAGATCCGCGACATGAAGCCCAAAAATTTCACCGTTAGGTTGGGGCCCATACAATATTGGATGCAATATATTTTTTCAAATTGTACGTCAGTTTTTTGCAGACAGTTTTGTAAAGTATGGTTTAGTTACCAAAGCCAAAAAAGCTGATGTTTTTATCCAAACCTAAACGTTCAGGCCCATATAATTTTCATTGCAATGTGCATTGGCAATTGTATCGTCAGTTTTTTTGTAAATTGGTTTTTCTTGATGAAATATCATCGAATTTCAAAAAGTTGACGTTTTGGTTGAAGCAGTGAAAAGTTAAAGGGAAAATAAATCCGGAAAATGTTATAATTCGATTTCTTTTTTTAATAATCTGCGCCTCGAGTCCCAATTCAATTTAAAAAAAAAGAGAAAGTTTGTACATTACTGTTTAAAACCAACATGTGCATCAAAATATGACGAATACTAGATATTTATTTATATAACTCTCGTTACAGTCTTATTATTAAAAATCATTATCATTATTATTAACTTGGAGTTCAGAAAATCCAAGAGAAGAATTTATTATATTATTAATGAAAAAATAACAATGTTCCAATTATCCGGAAAATCAAATCTGAATTTCACGTTGGTTTACGTTGTGTACCAATAATCCCAACAATTTCTCGATCAAATTAGAACTTGAGGGGCAGAGTACTAAGAAAAGAATCAAATTATGACATTTTCCTTTTAACTTGTCAACGCTTCAACCAAAACGGTCAGCTTTTTGAAATTTGATGATATTTCATCGAGAAAAGCAATTGAAAAAAACGCTGACAATTGCCAATGCACATTGCAATGAGAAATGTATGGGCCTGAACGTAAAAACGTCAGTTTTTTTGGTTTTGGTAACTAAACCATACCTTAGAAAAATGTCTGCAAAAAACTGACGTACAATTTGAAAAAATATATTGCATCCGATAAAAAAAATGTTAGTTAGTTAGTTAGTAAGTGTGATTAATTCGTTTCAATCAACTACTGCTTTAGAAAAAGCACACACGCTGATAGTGGTTTACAAGTAGGAGTAAGATTGGTGAATCTAGTATAACTACCCAAATAAGCATGAATGTGTTTGAAACTGCAGCCACAGCCACCAACTATTATTGAGTTTTCTGTGTGACTTTTCTTAGTCTGCTTTAGGAGATAAGGTGCAAAACAAATCGACTAGTTTTTTTGCCTTACACTTTATCTCCCGAGGATAGCCTTGCTGTAAGAAATCTTACCATACACATTTCGAATGATTTGTTAATGATATGGATGGATGATATGTTAACATATTTTCGTGTTAATGGTTTAGCTGCTTCCTTACTAGTAATAATAAGGCACCAGTTACTATTATGATACATTTTTCATCAGATACTTCATAAATTATGATAGGTGAATATTTCCTCCTGTAAGTTTTTTTTTATGATTTGTTTTTCTGTAAGGAGGGGCACCAAAAACCACTAACTAAGTCGTTTTTTCAGCCAACGTTTTGAGTAATTAATTGACACTTCTTTAGACTTTTTAAAACAAAAATCCGCGACTTGAAATAAATATGAAAACCACATATTAATAATAATTTATTCTGTTTTTGTTGAATATTCATGTGGTATAGGAGACTGAACGAGGTATGGCAGAGGCGGTGGGACCTCAGCACTAAGGGTCTGGTAACTCACAGATTTATGCCCAACGTGGCTTGATGGCTAGAGTGTGCTTGGGGTTGGCCGCCCTGGGCTGTCGGATGCGTGTTGACAGGTCACGGAATCTTTAGGGGTTACTTTCATAGAGTCCAACGCTTAGACTCGCCGCTTTGTGTGTGCGGAGAAGGAAGCGAGACCTGGTTTAACTTTCTAGTCAATTGCCCTGTATGATGACATCAAAAGCCACGAAACGCTTAGCGTTTGAGGTGGAGGTGGACCTGTGCAGCTGGGCAGTATCTTGTACACCAAAACAGGATAGGCTTCGTTTTGCGACATGATTGACTCCATGATCGCAAGACGAAATGAACTGATGGACCTGCAGGACTAACAGACTCAACCTGGTCGATCCCCGAACCCACGAATAGCCACCAAGTTCGTTGACGAAATCCCCAGTGCCGCAAGTGAGCGAGACGACGTCTAGGGAGGCTTGAAGTGAGTGCAGATGAGAACTGACCTGAAATTCGGGAGTTAAGACTTTAAAGTGACTCCTTCGATATAGCGATAGAGCGATATAGCGATACAGCGACAAACATTTGCTGGTTGCGACGGCCTAAGCATTGCGACTTAGTGTCAAGACGGGCAACCAGGACGAATGAACAAAAAAACCTGTCAATACTAAAGATCCCAGATATGAGGAATCTGTCGCCCTACGGTATGGGTGGTAGGCCCCGAAGTACCGGACCCCTCTCGACTGTGGACGATGCTCTCGGCCCCAGTAGTCACGATTCTGTATTACGAGATGGCAGTAAATCTGTACTACAATATATGCAGACGCTGGTTAAAAAACTCCTGACTCCCACAGTACGATTGGTTCCCCTGGCGGTTTAGGCTCACGCAGCCGAGGCAGATACTTGTGATCTAAAATGTCATGGGTTTGGACATAAGGATTTGATCAGACGGGAATCTTGTGTTGGAGTGCGACGACCTAACAGATCAACTGCGGATCCCGACCGTCAAATACCCCGGTCGTTGATCGCAAGTCGGGGGTTCCTTGATGAGCCTTCATTCTGGGGAAGCCTGGGGCCTTCCTTGACGACACAGCTTCATTACAGGAGTTCCCTCTGCACGAGACCCATCACATAGATGTCAGGCGTCGACCATGTGCGTGGGGAGTCTGGTCTTGAGTGGGCGCCTGCCCGGCCAAGACGTGTCTGTGTATTGGGCCCAATACTCCGTGAAGTTCCAAGAAACAGCCCTCCAAAGCTGACGCATCGCTGCGTCCTTGAGTATCAACTACCGAAGGGGTAATTGTACTAACGCTAAGGGAGATGGCCTCTTGATCGAGCTGGTTGTTGTGGTACAGGTCGGACCTATTTCCAGATAGGGTAATATACTATCCGGATCCGAGACTTGTCCGAACTACGGGTTCAGTCGACGACCAAGCCGGGGGTCGCAACCTAGTTGCTGGAATCCTCCGTCGACCAGGTTGGATTTGTAGTGGCTGTGGTATGGCGTCTTACTGGAGGGTTGTACGTGGAAGCCTGGTTAGGCTGTTCTGTGGCGCTGGAATTTGCCCGGGCGTCAACCAACATGTAGGGCCACTTGCCGTCCAAGTGCATAGACGCACAAAAGCGTGTGAGCACTATAATCTCAAAGCTCTTCTTTGAGGAGGGGCACCAGAAAATCACTAACTAAGTCGTTTTTTTAGCCAACGTTTTGTGCAACCAATATTCACTTTTAGGCCTTTAAAACAAAAATCCGCGACTTGAAATAATATGAAAACCACATGGATATTCATAATAATTTACTCTGTTTTTGTTGAATATTCATGTGGTACTCATATTATTTCAAGTGGCGGTTGGTACAACCGCCTCCTTCTACAGTTTTATACCGTACTTAAGTATACACTTTTGAAGAGCTCATAATAAGAGTAAAATGCGTGTCAGGTGTTCTTTCGTGCGTGTATGCTACTGTACAGAAATACTTGGCTTTATCGACTCGAGTGTAATTGCATTAAATTTATCGTTTAGATAACGATTTGCATTTAAAACATTCATCCGTCGTTACAGTTATCTGTTGGCATTGCTTAGTTTGATAAAAAAATGAAGTATTTTGGAGTTGATACTGACAATTATTTAGGGGAAAGTAGTAATAGTGAAGTGACGATGAAATCTTCATGTTACGATATCGGAAAAAATATAAGGAATATTAGAATTCAATCATTGGTCTGAAAAGGAGTACTGCAGACGATTCAGGTTGAGCAAAGCTGAGGTTTAAGTGTTGTTGCAGCATACACAGTAGGAACACAACATGAACTAGTAGATATTGTAGTTTATTGATGATAGATACATCTCCAGAGGAAACCAACAGAAAAACACCAAAAACTGCACCAAAACTTTACTCGGACACGTGTTTCAACAGCTAAGTTGTCATCATCAGCGATACCGATACTAAAATTAAAAACAACGGGAAGCTTATATATACTATCTGCTTATCGCGCATCGTTAAACTTAATTGATTCTTAGATAAGCTTAAACAATTCCGAAAATCCTAATGGACCGTTATCATCATAATTCATAAGCAAATTTCTGTTTTATAAAATTTCTAAACTTTCATAAGAATCAAGTTCGTTTTTATTATCTACCCTCTTAATTAATTCAATGTCGCCTACTCTATGGCCATTTTCAAGCATATGCATGGCAACACTGGACCTATCTGTGCGATGATATTTGACATGAGCTACGTGCTCTTTAAAACGAGTTTTAATGGGTCTCTTGGTTTGCCCTATATATACTTGGTTACAGTCTTTACAATTAATTTTATATATTCCCGATTTATCACACATTTCTATTGGGTCTTTCGGATTGCCTAAAAGATTTTGCAAGTTGTTACTACTAGAGGTTACTGTTTTATAATCAAATTTTGAAAATATTTTTTGAAGACCTTTTGTGTATGTGGGATAATTTGGTAATTTGACATATTTCTTATCTATTTTGCTATTACTAGTTCCTAACGTTGTAATGTTTCTAATGTTTAACTTATGTTTATGTTTTCTAATTATGTTTGTGACAATTGATTCTTGAAAACCATTGTATGATGCAATCTGCTTAATATTTCGCAGTTCTTTATCAAAGTTTTGTTTTGACAATGGGAAATGTAATAATCTGTGAATCAAAAGTTGAAAGATGCAAGTTTATGTTGCATACTATGGTTGGAATCATTTGTTATAAACCTCATAGTGTTAGTGTCTTTACGATAAATATCTAGTTTGTTGCCATTTCTTGTCACTAAAGTGTCTAAGAAAGGTAACTTAAGGTTTGCTTCTGTTTCATAGGTAAACTTGATCGTCTCAAATTTTAAATTTAAAATGTTTACAAATTGCTGAGAGTTGTAAACTTTAGTGTCGATGACTGCAAAAACGTCATCTACATATCTACACCAAATTCTAGGAAAATATTCTAAATTATTTTTTAAATCAGTTTCAAATTTACTCATGAACAGGTTAGCCATAAACGGAGATAAGCTGTTACCCATTGTGGTACCATAATTTTGTTGATAAATATTATTGTTAACTTGAAAGTAGGTTTGACTCATACATAATCTTGCTAATTTAATAAAATTATCTACTTCTGAATTGTATAAATGGTTTTGGTGTAACATATCTTTCAAATAATCTAAAGTGATATCTATCGGAACGCTTGGAAACAATGAACAGACATCGAATGAAACTAAAACTTCAAATTTATTTGACAACCATTTAGATATCAGATAAGTAGGAGCATTAATACCTAAAACAATGGGACGCATTGCTTTTCCGGGTTTATGTATCTTAGGTAAACAATACATTTTAGGAAGAACCGGGTTAGATACCGTTAGTCTAAATCTAAGATGTTTTGGTATAATATTTTCACATTCTAATAAGACTCTACGGGTATCAGCAATCATTTTGGGAAGAGGATTTTAGATATTAATGAATAGGAGCCTTCATTAAGCATCACCTGAACTGACTCAAAATAATCCTCTTTGTCCAAAATAACTACTTTATTGCCTTTATCTGCTTTGAGATAACAACAACTTTTCTCTTTAAGATTTTTAACAATGTTTATTTCTCTCGCGTTAAATTTAAATTTTGGTAACTGCTGAATATTATCTGAAATTTGAATTTTACAGGCATTCCTAATGAATTTTTAGAGTAATGAATTTTTTAGGTTAGCCATAAACGGAGATAAGCTGTTTCCCAATGTTGTACCATGATTTTGTTGATAAATATTATTGTTAATTTGAAAGTAGGTTTGACTCACACATAATCTTGCTAATTTAATAAAACTATCTACTTCTGAATTGTCCAAATGATTTTGGTGTAACATATCTTTTAAATAATCTAAAGTGGCATTTATCGGAACGCTTGGAAACAATGAACAGACATCGAATAAAACTAAAACTTCAATCTCAGTCAGTTCAATGTTTTTAATTTAATAAACCTTCATTAAGCATCACCTGAACTGACTCAAAATAATCCTCTTTGTCTAAAATAACTACTTTCTTACCGTTATCTGCTTTGAGATAACAACTTTTTTCTTTACGATTTTTAACAATGTTTATTTCTCTGGCGTTAAATTTAAATTTTGGTAACTGCTGAACATTATTTGAAATTAAAATTTTGCAGACATTTCTAATGAATTTTTAGAGTTATCATCTAAAAGTTTGATTGAACTTTTAATTCCTACAATAATTTTATCTATGGGCGCTTTGTTAAATTTGAGGTTATATTTCAAGCCTTTATTCAACAAAGTTAATTCGTCATTGTTAAAAATCTCCGAGAATTTGTTTGCCACTATGTTAGATTTTTGAGGATCAAGTCTGTGCACCTCTTTTTCTTTTTAGAGAATTCTGTGAACTTTTTGTTGTGGGTCATCTTTTTTGCCAAAATTTGTGTTGAATAATTTCATTAATATAGTGCAAAAACTTAATCCATTTAACATACTCGTCATCATTTAACCCTGAAGTCACTTTTAAATGTAACTCATATGCTTCTAACTCTAATTTACCTAATTTACTATAATGACATTTAATTTCCAATTCTAACCATTTACGGCTTAGCAAATTCAAGCGCCTTTTTACATGAGTATGAATTAAAATTTGCATAAACTTTAATACATTTTAGAAAAACACCTGCTTTGCAGCAAGATTTAAGAAATTCAATGTCACATTAGCAAAAGAAATCTTACTTTTAATCTTGAAGAACCTGTTCCGTAGTGTAGAATATTTACTCAAAAATCCGCAACAATCCGTAAGAGTTAGATACCTACAACCTTATCATTAGAATGCTTAACAAATTCCACGTTCAACGGCAAATAAATTTGTATTATAAATGGGTAGTTCCTTTTAAAAAACATAAGTTTGGTATGTCGCATTTTTATGGAACACTCTGTATAAACGAAAATAATAATTAATGCAAAAGTTTTTTTCTAACCCCAATATTTTCCGAAATATCCACCTTCCTCGCACTAATGGGCCACCCTGTATATAAATTGTAAATTTATTTGTTTCATATGGTCTACAAACCATTGTGCGCTTATGTAAATGTAATAAATGGTGTCCCAAATAAACCTGTGCAAACGAAACCTCGAGCAATGGTGGATGTTAGGGAATTTATCAAAAACCTAAACATGCCTACCTTTACTTAGTCTAAATTCCTAAACCAGTAACTTTATAGTTATAGTAGTTCGGAAGGATCTTGACAAAGTCCTGTCTCTTCCTAGTTATAATACTGTTTTAAATGAACACTTTAAATTAACTACTCTGCACAAAATTAATTGTTCTTGTTACTTACAGTTGGTACATAACATGGCCGAAAATGGAATTATATAAGGAATACCTGAGTTGTCATCGCCTGGTGGTTCGTGGATAAATGAAATTAGTAAGTCATTATTAATTAACTTTTTATTTAACTATATACTTTATTACACAAACTGAAAATTCTTCCAATTCCGCAAATCGGCAGAATTCCAGACGTTTAGCGATTCGCGATTAAGAACTCGCTTTTACAGTAATATTTAAACTCACATTTAATAATAAATATACTTCAAAATATTTTGTTCCATTTAGTTTAATAAGTGTTTTATTAAAAAGCTGATTAAATTGGGTACAAAGAAATTTTGTTTTTAATCTAATAATTAGGAAATGCTACGTTTAAAGTTGCAACAAATGATGGTTTATTATAGTTAATATAAGTATAAATATGTTCAATAAATTTACAATTTATTAAAAGATCAAATATGTGCTATAGGAAAATAAAATAATCAAATAAATATGCATATAAAAATAAGGTAATCGTTTGAAACCGCAAACTTTGGTATCTTGAATTTATGTTTCGTCTAACAAAAAAGGCAAAACTAACTTTTTATAAATTTACTAAAATTTCTAAATATTAAAATAGTAATCGGCTTGTTATATTAAAAACTAGTTTTTAAGTATTAATTAAAATTGCATAAAATAATATTTTATTATTACTACTGCAAAATATGTTGTACCATTCAAATAAATAAATACTTATTATTTCTGAATATTAACAGTTATTCTACATAAAGAAAGTTTCAGAATGAACTCACGCTTCCTTAATTTTATTACCCGTAAAAGCTATTTGTTTTGAAACATCTTCCAAACCATTGTTAACTTTAGCAAACCATTACTAAATATCGCCTTAGAAACTAATTGAACGTCGAAGTTTAAATTTACATAAGATCTTAGAGGTTTGTGAAAAAATGTTAGTAACGCACAGTTACAGAAAAATTATGAATTATTATGATATATACATTGTTATTAAGGAATTATAAAACCTAATTTATACAGTGTGTCTACTTAAGTTAAAAAGATATGCTTGATAAAAACTTTTGCATAATCCCAAAATTAAAATGCAACCATCAAGTGTCAATTTTTTTAAATTGTACACGTACCATTATTTTTTTACAATACAGAAGAATGTTATAATGAAGAGTTGTTTTGAATTAAAAGTTATATCCAAATATGAAATTACAGCAATTTTGCATAAATATTCAAGTGTGATAATCATTTTGTTTTACATTATAAATATTTACAGTTATAAATTTCAACACTGAATGTATCTCTAATACATAATACTTATTTATTTTAGAATTTAAAGGTGGATATGTCGAAGCTTTAGTATATTGAATTTGAATTTAATTATGTTTGTTTCTGTATAAATATGTGACGTTTGTGTACTAAATATTCATTACGTATTTAAATTGCAAGATTGTACAATAACAAATGGAAACACTATCATACTTTTAACAGATATTCCTATTATTTATTAAAAATAAGATAACCTTTAAATTCAGTATTAAAGTAGCAATCAAATATATAATTACCACCAAACTTTGATTTTTAGCATTCAATATTACATCCCTATAATGGAGGTAAGGCGAAATGAAACACTTTTGCCAGATTTAATTAGCTGACGTTTCGCTCACAAAATGTGAGCTTCTTCAGAGCGGTTAAATTCAAAGAATTGTGTCACAATTAATAAAAACACACAACGATAAATAAAATTTATAAAAGTGACACTACTTCCTGAATTGAAGCCGCTCTGCAGAAGCTCACATTTTGTGAGCGAAACGTCAGTTAATTAAAACTTGGAATAAAACAATACGTGAATGCCAACAATTCAGTGCTTATTGAAATTTATAACTGCAAATATTACGTAAATAATCAAAATAAAAATAAAATATTTTTTTCTGCTAAAAGCTTGTTACGGTTCAATTTTCTCGAACTAGAACGTATGTCGTAAGCCTTTTTAATAACGTTTGTCGGGAGTCGCACGTTACGACAAAATTCGAATTTGCCGCGCATGCTAGGATTTTCCCATTGGTGTTTTCTTTAATTCACAAAAGTTATCGAGACGATGAGCGGACATTTTCTACTTCCTTCTTGTACATAGGTGTTTGGCGTGCATTTCGAAGTTAAAATTTTACACAAATTATTGATGTGTGTTTCAATAATAAGTCAAATTGGTGTTTAAATCTAATCCGGCCGCATTTACCGTAAGTACACGTTGTTTTCTTTTCCTTTCGTGGTTGTATTATTTCTAATTACGTCTTATGTTTTTGAACGTGCGTTGATCTCATACTCTCACTGTATCTTACACCTGGAAAGCTCTTGGGGATGCTGAAAAGGCTAATTATGAACCTTTCGTTACATAACTGATTGAGTACTACGGTTTTGCATTCAAATAAGTTGCCAACAGCTGGTGAACTCCACAGGCTTACCGAATGGTTCATGCTGCATAATTGTTACTTTGAGTAATCTATTTGTCATCCGTTCTTTACTATAACCCTCCCCTGCAAAAAATCCTGGGATCACCTACCTTCTGAAGCTGTCAAATACTGTCGCTAGCAAGAACGTTCATTTTCGGAACTGCATACAATTAGAACACAGCTAAGTTTTAATGTTTAACTATCCTACTCAATATCAATATCACGTACACGTGACATTAAACAGTTTGAATCTCTAGCAGTAACATTTTATTCGGGGTAGACTCCACCACCGACGTTCGGTTTTGTTTTAAACCAGCTCCCTAAAAGCTTTACATAGAGTGGGTGAAGCTAAAACAAAAGGCCTTTTGGGTTGGCGGGAGATATTTACCTTTTTTATTTCGAGTTTAAGTTAGTATTAAGTCACCATGTGTAAGTGACGTGTGTACGTCGAGTTTTCTTAGTAATCAATCCTCAATTGGAACGCTAATTTTAAATGTGGGGTGTAAGTACAAAGCTTATCTGAATTCGACACATTTAATCGCGAACTTTAGTTATTGTTGTTGCTAACGCACGAACTCATATACGACAGTGCTGTGCTAACTACTACAAATACTGGATCCTCCACGAATTTAGTGCTCTACTTCAAGTCAAATAGTATTGTTCTTCTCTCTAGGTTGTATCGCTAGAACCGTCGCTTTCTTTTATTATTATTTGTGAAGTACAACCGTTACAAGCTGTAATTACATATTTGGACATAACTTTTAATTCAAAACAACGTTTTTTATAACATTCTTCTGTATTGTAAAAAATAATGGTACTTTACTCTTGAGCAAAACTCATATTTTTGACAAACCGCGTATAGGTTTAAAAAAATCGATATCTGATGGTTGCATTTTAAGTTTTGGGCTATGCAAAATTTTTATCAAAATTAACTTTTTTCAAAAAACCAATAATAAAAAAAAATTCTAGATTGCTCCAACGTAAGTAGACACACTGTGTAACAGTATGATGTATAAATTGTAAAAACTAAACTAAAAAGGTGACAAAAGCTAGTAGAGTTAATAAAAGTATGTTCTACACAAAGAGGGAACATCGGGCTTATATTTTTTGCTTTTTTAATAAAAATTAGATGATGAGCCCAAAGTCAAAAAGCTGCAACATATGCTAAACAACCATGAAAAAAATTATCTCAGACTGCTATTAGGTGGATATTATTGCTTTTAATAATGAAATAATTTCTTTGTAAAGGAGGGGCCAAAAACCATTAGGTCGTTTTTTAAGGCGACGTTTCGTGCATGCCTATGTGAACTTCTTTAGGTCACTGTTTATTATAAGAAATACAATAAAGAGTACATTGAAAATTCAAGTAAACGTGGTTTTAAAAATACATATCTCAATAAAAAATGTAAAATGTAATTGTTTAATTCTTTGTTGCCTTAAAATGGCATTTGTTCGATACCGGTTTAGAAAGTGGCTGGTATCCAAAGTTACTAGTTGGTGAAAGTACCATTTTTGTTCAATTTTCTCTCACACTTTTGCTCACACTAATTTAAGTTTTAAATTGACAATTTTTTATTGTTATGGAAACGATATTTATGCTTTCATCAAAAACGATGTAATTAAATGATTTATTATTTCAATAAAATAATTTCAAATAAAACTTGCAGAACCAAGGCTTATGGGGTATCGAACAATACACCACTTAGAGGTAAAGTCATGGACGAACATTAAATTTGTGTGAACGAAAACTTTACTTTCCATTTACCTAGTGTAAATAACTATTGCTCGATACTTGCTTAGAAAGTGGTTGGTATACAATATTACTAATTGGCGAGGGTTTCTACTTTTGTTCAATTACTTTTGCTCACGTTAATTTAGATTTTTAATTGACAATTTTTAATAAAACACAATCCAATCGTAATAACTATAATCTATATAAATTAATGTACCTAATTAAGTTAACAATAACTGTATATTAATTATATAAATTAAATTAATTAAACTATTTTGCAATTGGATACTTAAATGATCAATTTTACAGCTCTTAAAGGTAACTGTTTTTGGAAGAACGTTAAGTTATTTTGTTTTGACTTTTATTCCTTCTTTTCTTCCTTTTTCTATTATTTCTTGCATATTTTACTGTACTTGTACATGTGTAATTGTAGTTTACTCTTTTGGATTCGGAAATGTAACTCTCTGCTACACTGTTAAATTTTCATCAGCCATGCTGTTTCAATGTCAAGATGTCAGCCCCTGAATCGGCCTAGTGAGTGGCAGAGGTTCGCCGTAACGAATGACTGATAAAACTTTTTTTCTATGGCAATTAATAAGACATCCTCTTTAGGAAAGCTAATGATAAGTTAATATTAAATTCTAATAATACTACTAGAAGTGCATGGAAAATTATTAAATCTGAAACAAGATCCGCAATTGTTTCTTTAAAAGCTAGTTGCACTAGGTGACACAGGAAAGTGGGTACAGTCAATATCTTTTTTTCTATTAAAGATAAAAATTTACTAAAGACGACCTTTTGAGTTTAATGGGGTAAAAATGATTTTTGTTAAACCGAAAGTGACCCAAATTTTGAATTTTTAAATGTTATTTTACACACGATTTGACTATTTTTGAAAAATTTTACGCATTTTTTTTTTAATTAATTTTTAGGACAAAAAATTAAACGCCGCCTATGGTCAAAACTCATTAAGAACCTTTTAGTTATGCCTAGAAAAATTAGAAACCGCAATTTTTTAGCACGTGAATTAAGTTATACCTCTTTTCCTAAATCACTTTTACAAATTTACTCATTTTTTTCAAATGTAAACATGCCGGGTACACTAGACAGGAATAAAGACTTTTTTTTTCAATTTTTTGACACCAAATTTTTGAAAATCGGCCGAGAAATAATATCACAGTAAAAAAAATAGAAAAATCTAAGATATTTAATCATCATAAAATAATTCCTAGAAAAATCGCAACCTTTGGATTGTAAATTCTTTTTAAAAAATATTCTGTGGCTCTGAAAAGAACCGAACTAACAAAATCAGGCTTTTAAACCACTCCACAACAATTTTAAAATTGTTCTATAAATCTTTGCAAACTCATTACACCTAGCACCAAAACCAACACAATAAGTACATAAACTGGTATATTAAAAACAGTGGTCGATAAAGAAGTACGTGCTGAATAATAAATATATCCAACAACCAGGACTCGTATATATTCAAATAGTAATTTCGTTAATAATGCAAATATTTATGAATATTCATTTATTCACAAAGACAGAAATGGCAACAGTACGAAATGAATATTTCTTAGTGTGCATTGTATATCTATTAATTAATATGTAAGGAAAACATATTTTCATGAAAGTGGGATATCCTGTCAATACACGAACCTGAATTGAATCGATTTAGCACTTTATATTCTACAATTTAAGTAACGCTTATTATTTACATAAAATATTACATAACCATGAATTTATAGTATTCTGAGGAAACGTGAAGCGGACATGTACATCAGCTATGCTTTTGACTATTTAGAAGAAAATTAAGTAGATCATTTCAAAAACAGTTTCTTATTTGCTTTACGAGTGATCTTATTACATTCTAGTAGTCGGCAGTTCAAAAAAAATGTGTCAACTGTAATACTTAATAATTATTTTCAAGAAGACTCACTTAATTATTTAAAGTTGCATTAGTCAACTTATCGATACAAAACGGAATTGAAAATTACTTAAATTTTTATGTAATTAATTAATAAACTATACATGTATGTAATTACTACAAACCTAGTAAGCAATTGCATGGTAGGAAAAGTTAAATTAGATGTGGAAACCGTTTGTGTTGGATAAATGAAATTAAACAAAGATTTCTGTCGTATTTATTTTCATAATATTGCAATGATATAGGGTGATGGGGTATTAATGGGTGCAATTAAAATTTGTTTAAAAAGGAAATTCACGTTGGGTCGCAATGAAACTTTGAATCTTTACTAGTAGTAAAATCACTCCTAACCAATTTACCTGGCTAGCTTTTTAAATCTTGTTGTTTATTTAACGTATACAGCCTCTTTTATCCCACAGATCGGCTAAAATAAAACAGCTGACTAAACACAATTTTTTTTATATTTATTATATTGTTCTCCACCGCGGTATATTTAAACTGCAGTACGCCCCCACCTTTCTACCTAGTATTGTAGTACGCAAAAATCAGTTTACGCGCGTAACCAGTGGTGCGAACTATGGCGCAGTGAACTTACATCTAATGGCTATTATTTAACAAACACATCGCATTTAGGGACTTAAAACTAATTACAAATATGCTCTGACCTTGCTAGGGTAACTCAGGTATGTTCGCTGATCTGCTCAGTCTCTCGTACTTGTTGTCGTAATTCTTTTCAGCTACGATGCCGACTGACGATGTCTCTATTGTTCTCCAGGCTTCCTCACGGGTTGGTGAAATTATCGCTGCACCACGTGCTAACTGCTCTCGCTACTTTGGTAAGTTTATTTCTTTTTTCTTTTAACTTCTCGTACTCCGATTTCTCTTTACTTTTCTTTTTTTTTAGCTCACAAATCTCACACTGCTTTTACTTACTGCACTCTACCATATTACTATCATCCCTGGAACTGCACATCAGGGGAAACCAACGACTTCAACTTCAGCTTAACTTCTCGTCAACTTCAGAATGTTACTTCGAAGCACTAACTATTTTTTATAAAATTCGGCGCTGCCTTTGCGTGCACTCACGCCTACGACTATTCGAAGAAGGGACGCTCAAATTGACGGTACTCTTATTTATAATCTAGGCATAGCCTGTTTGGATCCTTTATCAATTTGCGCGTCTTTTTGAAATTTTTCCCCGTCTCTATCGGGCTTTTCTGCAACTAATTATAATTTTATTTTAATCTTCCTTATCAAAATCCGGCTCAAACGACGCCTCTTCCTCTTCTGATAACAATGATATGCGGAACTTATACCCAATAATGTCACATAACTTCACAATTTGCACTTTCTCTTAACCTATAATTTTGAGGATAAGTTGTAATCAATTTTAATAATTTTAAAACCGGCGCACTCATATTTAATCCTTTTAAGCTTACATACTGATTTCTTGGCCCAAAACACACCTAATGTACATGTTTTGTGCATGCTCACATAATTTATTCTTACACAATTTCAGGTCATCGAAACATCCTTCCGATCTTGGACCTAACTTGTCTGACATGGGTGCTCATAAGCAGGACTATCATATGCTAGCTATCATAGCAATTACATCTTAATGACTATAAACAAATGATATCAGCTTGCCCTAAATGACAATTTTAACAACATTTTATCTAATTGGCAGGGTCTGCCCTTTTTTGGTAAGTATTCTTAAAACTCGCAAATTCATTGCATTGAAATTTTACAGGTTTGGTTGAGAACAAATATTGGGACTAATTCCTCTACATGAAGGCCTAATTTACATCTTTGTCATCCGATCTGCTTAATCAAGAATGCTGTACAAAAGTATTCATCGCAATATAGATTTAAAATTAAATAAGCACCAGATTTTAATTAATAAAGTATTAGATACCTGGAACATTAGAACCTTAACTATTTCTACGAAATGGTTGCTTGTTTTCTTTTATATTAAGCAAGAATTTTGTTACCCACTCACTCTGTGTGTTTATTTTAACTTGCAATGATGTAACAAGTATGGGAAAGAGCAATCCAAAAATTCAAATGCAAATTGTCTAATATACTATACATTGTGTACCTATCGTTATTTGGATCACTAGTCCAGAGCCGAGGCGGAGCAACACTCACACTCGCAAAACATTTTCTGGACATGTAATCCACAAACATTTTTATGCCGACAAATCTCAAAATACTTACAAAATTATTATTTAGTTCAACAATTTATTTCTAAGGATTTATTTTTTTCTAGTTGGTACCCACTTGTCACTGCATACTTACTTGATTTTCAAATTTAAATTTAAATAAAGTGACACTTTGTGGTGAAGAATTTAATGGAAAACGAGGTATGGAAACACCAGCTCACATAAAAGATACAGCGGAAGCAGTGATTAATAATTTATTAGCAGTAAAATCTGTAACTCGGTACTGGAAAGCGTATGAAGAATTTAAAAAAATGTGCGATAGTAATAGTACCACTAACATTTACAACGAGTATGTTCTTCTGGCATATTTTGAAGAGAAATTAAAAAAAACAATTCTGCAACTCTTTGGTCCATATTTTTAATGTTAAAATCAACTCTGAATATGAAAAACATCAACATTGAAAAATATTCAAAATTAATTGCTTCACAACCCACCACACATAATCTAAAAAGTAATCACATTAGTTGAGATTTATCTAAAAGTATTAATTGCTACTTACATTAACGTTACAGTTACATCTGCGTGAGGATTCCATAAAAGCAACGTTTATTTGTTTATTAAGTATTGGATTTTTTTTCTTTTGTGTCCGTTTTGTTGACATTTAGAAAATTCAGTAACATTGGTGCCACCCCGCTCTCTGGGGAATTTTACCAAATGTCACTTTTGTAAGATATAGGCCGGGAATTTGATGTCCCTGGCCGATTTTGAATCCTACGAAACTATCAACACTGGCCGGAGGCATGAAAATGTAATTATTATTATACGTTTTCCTTGTTTTCAGTAGTAATAACCCAAGGACATTGATAATTGTCAAAAGCTTGTTGCCTACGGCGTCGGTCTGTTTCCTAAGAGCAAGAAGCTTGAGAAAGTTGTTATAAAATTTTTGAGCATTTATCAATGTTCGAGGGTTATTCGGATAGAAAATTTTTTGCAAATTATAGAAAAAATACAGAGCAAAAACAATTTATTTAAAGGTGCAATTAACAAAAGAACAATTAGAAAAGTTAAATGAAGATCCAGACGTGTTAGTTTCTATAACTGATGAAGATGTATTTCCACTACGGATGCTGTTAATAATTTGATTATGATGTCCGTATTAGAACCAAATCGTGACATTTTGAAATATAAATATTTGAAACGTCAAAATCGAAATAAATTAATATGTATCCATGGCAATGTAAGTGAAAACAGCCCATGGGATCTGTTTTCAGTGTAATGTTGTCCTGATTGGTTGTCACAAGTTTCCAAAAAATGCAGTAATTGTGTTGGAATTCGTTCCAGATAGAGGTAAATACAAAAGACTACAGGACTTTTTGCATAAAACTTACTAACGTTTTGCGCTAGCAAGACAAGGCCCTGTAAGAGTATTTTTTCAAGAGACGTGTTGGTCAAACTATTTGAAAAATTATTTAAATTCGTTTCATCATCGATGAATGACTAATCAAATTTTTTTATTAAATAAATAAGCCATATACAAGGTGGTTCAAACAAAACTTTACACCTTGACTTTAGGGCTTTAAAATACAAATCCGGAAAAACGCTCGGACCCGTCGATTTTTAATTCAAGGGGGACCAACTTGGTGCTTTCTTCATTCGCGCAACTTCAACCCCCTACCGGGAAGAAGCACAACTCCCTGATTTTAAATAGGGACGAGTAGGCGTTGCGATACGTCATTTTGAAGATCTCATCGAGTACTATGTGACTCTCTAATTTAGCGTCACAATTTTCATCGATAACGAAGTGAGAGATAAAATAGTCGTAGAGGTAATGTGCAAAAACAAGTTCGTTTTTTAATCGGACATGAGAGTGTTAATTTTTGACCGAGACCAAAGGTCAAGTTCAAAAACTCTCTTGAAAAAAAGTGAGGCTTTGCACTTTTCTTAACAGTTGTGGAAAAAAATATTTTTACAATTGAATACAAACTATCTCTCTCTGTTTCTGCGCAACCTAAAATTGCTTTAATAATTTCATTAATTTTCAACACTGTGTTTGCAAAGAGCGGTTTTCAAACACAAACTTAAAAATAAACGTCAAAAAACAAATGGAAAGTATGGATACGTTGTAAAAAAACACGAAAAAATGTGTAAAATAATTATTTTTGAAAATATTCTAAGATTTCAAAAATCTATCTAGGTTAATGGCCTTTTCGGCTTGATCCCAAAATGCCCAAAATATAATCAGATCTGTACTGTTATATACAAAACTCATATGCAAAGTTTTATAAAAATCTGTACGACAGTTTTCCTGACATTTTATTTATAAATTCACATTTATTAAGAAAAGGTGCACCGCAAAGCAATTTCTAAAATCGATGTAAACATTTCAGAATCGTCCAACAATAGTTAAACAAATATAACTGCTAAGGCCTGATTTTTTTATCTCCAGTTAATTTTATCTGTCGGTTAATCATTTTAGAAACGCGATTTCTAAAAGTTTGATTGGTTCAATGCTGTGTTTCCATAGTAGTTAACCGACTGATAAAGTTAACTGGAGACTACGAGCATAAGTCGGACAAAACGAGGTATCACGCATCCAAATTCCTTAAGACGAGTTGAAAATTCTCACTCTCACAAAGCAAAAATGAAATTGCGTTTTAGAAAAAAATGGTTCAAACAAAAGACAATAGACAATAGAATTTGCAGCAACTTTTCTCCTTCCGCTCTTGGATGTAAAGGACTTCCGTCATGGTCACACCTTTAATACGATATGTAATCTCGGCAGGGGTATCGTGTGAATGTATCGAGGTCATATTTTAAAAATATTAGCAAACATACAGGGTGTCCCAAAAAACACGACAAACCAAGCATAATTTTTTTTATGAAACGACTAATTTTTTATTGCACTTAGATTATACTAATTTTCTGAATAAAAAAAACATATAAAGATCATCTAAACCTGAGAGTTTTTGAGTTATTTGATTTTTTTGAAAAAGTCAACTGTTGCAATAGTATTTATAGAAATCTCAATATCTCAGTTGATCGATGGTTTAGAGAAACATCATTACGATACAAGTAGTATCTTGGAAGATGCCATGACAAGTAAAAGTTAATTTTAATATAATGACATACAAGCGTCAGTTTTCTTTTTAATTCTTCATTCATGTCAAAATACATATTTTTTCTTGGATTAGTTTAAATTACAATGAAAGACTAGTATTGATTGCAATATTATGAATTTTTCACAAGCTGAAATGGTAAACATGGTACCGGGATATCAAAAATTATGTTGGTCAAGGATGGTTGTGGAATGTAAAACGTTTGTCTTACTTTAAATTTTTAAATATGTTTTGTTGTATCAGAATCTGTCAAGTCATTGTGCTGAAATAAATAAGTATGAAACCATTCACACAACCATCCTTGGCCAAGAATTGTTTGTTAACTTGTCGTTTATATTCCGCACGCTATCCTAAAGTAAGACAACCTAGAATTGAAGCTTTCATGAAGCTGAAGAGGAGGTTCGAGGAAACTGGTATTGTTGCTTATCCGAAGAAAGTAGTTGTATATCGGAGCACAACAGGAGAATGTAATAAATTGGCCGTTTTGTTATCACTACGAGAAAATATAAGTAGTCAAGTACATGTCAGTGTAACTTCTGTGTGGAGAATAACGAAAAAGCATCACTATCATCCCTACCACATTTATCTCCACCAGCAATTACATGATAATGATTTCAAATCAAGACTTGACTTCTGTAGTGATATTAGACAAAAAATCATTCAAGATCCAAATTTTCTCGAAGTTGTTATGTTTAGCGATGATTCTACATTTCCTAATGATGGATACCTGATTGTATGAGGTGGTATCGCCGGGGATTACGTCATCGGGCCATAATTTTTTTATGGTCGCTTGACGAAGGCAACATACCTAGATTCTCTTACCACTGAAATGAATAATCTGTTGGAAAATGTTAACCTCCATACGCGAGCAAACATGTGGTTTCAGCATAACGGTACACCTCCACTTTATTCTGTTCCAGTCCAACAATATCTGAACAATTGGCTACCTAGTCGTTGGATTGGGCTAGGTAGGAGCTTGAATTGGCCATCTGGGTCCTCGCATCTTACTCCATTTTCTTGTGGGGCTATGTGGAAAATATGGTTTACGGCAATAAACCAACAACACCGGAAGACATGAAACAACGGATAATACTAGTTTTCGAAAGTGTCGATCTTCGGATGCTAAACGACGTCAGAGAAGGGCGGACTTTTGAGCAATTCCTGAATTCACTTGACTGAACTTTATACAACCAATAATATTAGTTTTCTGAAGATAACCCTAATTTTAAACGGTCGAAACATGCCAATTATTTAATCAATGTAATTAAGTTAAGTGTTGGAGGCCTCCGACAAGGTTAATTTTATATTAATTTTTTCAAAAAATTTCAAACCGAAATATCAATCCTGCATTCGCTTGCAGTTATGTTTGCGTAAACAGGCGAAACGCAGAATTGTTGTTCATTGTTCGATAGGGTGCACCGAAAAAATGATTTTTTCCAAATCAACTGAGATATTGATGTTTCTAACTACTATTGCAAGAGTTGATTTTTTTCGAAAAAATCAAATAACTCAAAAACACTCAGGTTTAAAGGTTGTGACGATGACACATTAATTTGAATTCGATTTTAAATATTTGTTGCATTTAGTTAGGCAATGCAATCCACTTTCAAAAGAGCGCGTTTTCTTATCAAATTCAACTCAAATTTTGGTAATTCTTGGTTTTGTAAAAAGAAAGGGCGATCGACAAGAAGACGTGGTAACGCCGTAGGTAGGGATAGAGGTGTGTGAAATAATTTCAACCACAATTATTTTAAGTAATAATTAAAATTAAACGTTTATGAAAATTATTATCCAATGTAAGAACCATTGTATTCTTTAATTGGTAAATATTTTAATTCGACTACAGATTTTAATCTAAGAAAAAGGTGATTGTAGTACGTAGTCAATGATGTCCTTTCCATGCTCTTACGATGATTGTATTTCAGTTTTTTCCCGGGTTATCTAAATTTCTTCAAGCTAATCTTGAGGGGTTGCAGAATATAGTTCGATGGTAGTTCACTTGAGGACTGCCACCAATTAAACATTCCGGGGCTGAATGATCTTTACACGACTCGTGGTTTTACGGACATTGCCAGGATCTGCACACAACTTAAAAAGACTACAAGGGCCACAAAATATTCAAAAACGATAACTTACGTGAGTAAAAATTGATGTTTATAATTCTATTTTGCTCTTCTGGATATGCCAGGATATATTTGTGTCGATAATTTTTTTTGTACGTAGTAATTGCCAAGAAAAAATTATTAGTATTTTTAACTGCTGTAATTAAGACTTGAACATGCTTACATTTTGATTTTTTTTGCTCGTCACAGGGTGCGTCACAGATTTTTTATGAGTTTTGTTTAACACAAAATATATCTACTAAATATTCATTTAATTTATTTGTTTTACGTATTTATGTATACAATTGTCAAAAAGTACAATTTATTTATAAATTTTGTAAATAACTATTATATACTTGCCTTTTGTTTGATAAACAAATTTTATACATACTTACCTCAACCCAAGGCCATCGAATGAGGTTCTGAGCTTGCTGGTCAATAATTTTTGTGTTGGTCAATTTTAATGTTACACCTGATAGATTTTTTATTCAGAAAAATGAGTAGAATCTAATTCTGCAATAAAAAATTAGTCGTTTTATAAGAAAAAATGTATGTTTGGTTTGTCGTGTTTTTGAAACACCTTGTATGTTCGCCTATGTTTTAAATTATGACCTTGACATATTCATACGATATCCATACATGAGATTACAGATTGTATTGAAGGTATGACCATGGGGGAGCTCCCTCGCATCGATTAAAGACCTTGTACATAAAACTCATATGCAAAGTGTTATAAAATCTGTACAACGGTTTTCCTAACATTTTATTTATAATATGTAGAGTGAAAATCAGATACCTAATACGTTGTAGGAAAAAGCACATTTATTAAGAAAAGGTGCACCGCAAAGCAATTTGTAAAATCGAAGTGAATATTTCAGTATCTTCCAACAATAGTTAAATAAATCTAACTGTTAAGCTGTTATACGAACGCTACCTACGAGAGTACGTTGAACAAAACGAGGTATCGTGCACCTAACTTCCTCAAGACGAGTTGAAATTTCTCACTCTCACAAAACCAAAATGAATTGCGTTTTAAAGAAAAATGGTTCAAACAAAAGATATAGACAATAAAATTCCCAACAACTTTTCTCCCTCAACTTTTGTGTATAATTGATATTGGTGGAGAGATTGTTACAACAACTAGTGTCTCGTGATTGTTATATCTCAGTAATTACGTATCGGATTAAAAAATAGTTTAACCAAAAGTTATGTATAACTACATTACAAATAACTTTTATTTGAAACAAAATGTTTAAAATGAATATTTTTCTAAATATTTAAAAGTAAATTATTTATAAGATAGGAGTAAGAAACAAACATTGTTTAAATCAATTATCTCGAACCCAAAAACAATACAAAAATAAACTATGCAAATCCTTAAAGCATCAACCTTTATATTTTAATTAGTGACAAAAACTGTCAGGTCTTGTTTTTATGAATTTTAATGGTAACATAAAAACCGTAATTGAAGGGACGTAATAAAATTAAAATTTGCAAAAAGTATTCATAATTACGTTATATGCCACCCTATTCAGCTTCGCGAAGTGAATACGGTCGATTTTTCATTTATTACATACTAAAACTTACTAACTAAATGAGTCTTTTCATTTAACTTATTATACACAACATTTGAAACTTTATTCAAAGATTTTTTTCTGACACGCACAAAAATTAAGACGGTTACTTTTACACAGGGTCTAATCCTCCAAGTTATTAGCATAATTAACCTAAATTAACAACACTTAAGGAAATTTATAACTGCAATTATATTTATTAAACTTGAAACCGTTTCCAGATTCGACTATAGTAAATGTTAAAGAGCAACGATAATTACATAAAATAATCAAAATTTATTAATTATTTCTGCATTTTCTGAACTAAAACTTTCCAAATTTTGTTGATTTACTTTTTGACGTGGATGTTCTCAATACTTATCGTATTTAGTTGACTTTAAGTAAACATGTTTAATAGTGCGACATGATTTGGTGTGCGTATATAATGTATTCTTAAAATTTAGCCGCTGTCTGATTTCATTAAATAAGTTGTCAAGAACGAATGCTGTACATCTCTTACTTGAGATATAAATAGAACCGATATATTATGATCAGATTTGCACTATAAATGCAAAGCGATCTCTGACAGTTTTATAAACGTAGGTATACAGAGCTTATTCAATCGTTTATTTTTGTAGAAAGAAGTTTAAATTTTATCTGCACGCGAGCTGTTTTATTTTGTATTGGGGTTACGATCCAATATCGGAAAACTCATTCAATATTATAAGTTATTTCAAAAACATGTTCTTAAGGTCATTATGTAATTTATTTTTATTTGTTGATTTACGTTTTTAATCTAGAATGTTGATGATGTGTTTTTTATTCTTCTAAATTACTAATACAATAACATATGGAACAGATTCATCTTCAAGAATTCAAGTTCAAAAGTCACAACATTTCTACCTTGCATATGTTTAATTCAAAATTGTAATCAATAAAATAATCTTAACTAGTGGTATAGATCTATTGAAGTGTATTTAATAAAAAATGCGTTATTACGATTTCTGTAAAAGGACACAATTAGGTACCTATTGCGGAAAAGGAAAAATGACCCAAATTATTCCACTTTATAGGGTACTTGCGACAAATGTTTTATGCATTTCTTAGAAATCAAATTGGCCAAAACTGGAATATTCTATTTATTTCCTATTTAAAGGGAGAACTAAAATTTGAATTGCTCCTATTTTCATTTTTTTCAATTTGAAGCTTTTGGAAGTGGATTACATAATAGTGTTAATAAGGTTCTTGTAGTAGTAGTTTTATTTGTTTATTATTTATTTTGTCACACCAAAGAGATTTTGTTTAATTACTAACACCTTTGTTATTTTTAATGAGAATCATATAGGCGATAACGTAATGAAATTGAATATTCCGCATTTAAAGACGATTAATTAACAGTAACTCATTGAGAAAATTTAAAACTAACAACAAAATACGTTAACAAAAAACCTTTTGTTAAAACGCTATTATAAACTACATGTGTCCAGGTGTAAGAAACCGACAATGTTATAATTCAAATTTGCTGCAGAGCTAAGAAATATCTCACGGCATAAAATTTACATCGTCAAAAGAGACGTTGTGCCCCACTTAATATTGCCCCCATACAACCGTTTCCCACTCTTTCGCTAGAGATAAAATCCCCTATATGAGAGAGCGCAATTAAACATGGATAATTATTATTGACTTGTTCAATAAGCCTCTTCCAATCCTAAACCGACTCAAACCGCTTAAACTTAACTATCCGCCGTACTAATCCGCTAACTAAAAGACCATTTCAAATGATGATTTAAATCGGCACGGGCTGTGGCAACCAACTGTACTAATCCGCTAACTCAAAGACCACTTCAAATGCTAAATCTCTTGAGAACCACCTAAAAAAAAACACCGTTAATAACCCGCATAGCCAGTACCTACTTACCCGTAACCCTAAGCACTGTGGCTGATTCATTCGGTAGCAGCTGACTCCTTCTGGAACCGTTTCATTTAGAACTAGTCGTTTTGCATCACCTGCGTGCTAGCAGATTCTGATTTAGAAGAACACCTCAACAGGCATTATTGTACGGGTACGATCACCAGGCATCCTGGACACGTTAAGACGGACTTCCGTCGTTTATCAAGTCGTAAGTCCTTAATTATAAACTCCGTTGTTTATTCTGTAACAAACGAGCTCTGTAGAAACAAGTTCTAACCGATAAACTTAAAAGTGGTTGTAAAAGACCGCCACCGATGATTAAAATAACTTACCTGTTTCAGTGATCCAATAGCACAAGACGCAGATTCACCACGAACCCACAACCCGAGATTTCACCTAGAATTTCCGCCGTTCAAAGCACGTGGAAATTCATGCGTAATGCCGTATGCGCATGCGCGCAATATTTTAAAATAACCAAAAACTCCTATTGTTAAACAATTAAACTAAGTGTTCCATAATATGTAAGGGTTCAAAAATCACCCCGAAAACAATTAGCCATTTCCCGCAATCGAGTTCGAGAATAGAAATTGCTACGCGGTGGATTTTCCCCACTCCGGCAAGCAACGAGCCGCGGCTATCAATGAGAGACGAGACCCCACTTTTTACGCGTTATCAACACCGCCAAAACGTTTAAAAGCGAGAGCTCAACATTAGAAGACACAGTTCTTGTCCTCTTGCGGAAGAGGAAAACAAGAACAGAATTTTTACCGGGTCACGGTGCTAACACGAGCTTCGCCGTAGGTGACAAATTAATTCTAAAGCTTCCGTATACCTGTAATTGATCCGTTTTGGATATCCTTATTAACAACATTCCCTTACCTGGGGTTACGTGCAGAATACGAATTCTAGCCAAGCTAACCGTCTCTGGACACGAGTCCGATAAGTCGGTAAATGCTTCAATGCTCCACGTCCGATCCTATCCTACCTCCAGTTTGTTATAGCTTCGAGCCCGTGAATTGCCCTGTGTGTAACGAATATACAATTGTCCCCCGTGACTCCTGTTTCCGTAATATTAATTGCTAAAAAATATTTCACGATAGATACAGACGAGCGTTTCTAGTGCTTTCATCTACATAAAACTTCGGATGCGTCATCCTAGAGGCACAGCTCCATATCTGTCCTGAACTATTGCCGTGGATAGACAACATCATCTCCGATTGTATGTTCCAACACACCGCCCGATTAACTTTTCCAGGTTAATAACCCGTACCTGTAAATACAAGAGTATTATCAACCGCTCCAGACATTAGTTGAATTGAAATTCAACTCACCGGATTTACTTGACACCTGCGTTATTATTAAATTCATTAATAATAACACGTTAAGTTTCAGCCGATTAACCAGGTTTGTTACAGCCAGAGAACTTATCGGAAGTGGATCGACTGCCGCATAAATTCGCAGCCGTTGGATGTGGCTGTAATCCCGACCCCGTTAGAGAGCGTATTTAGTTCCTGTTAGAAGCCATTCCTTAGTTCCTGTTAGCAGCCGTTCCTTAGTTTTTCCGCGTTATTTTCCGTTTACCTTTGACCGCTTGCTCGTTTACGAAGAACCGTTGTTTTTAGGTTGATTTTTATTGCATACCGTTTTCCTGTTTAATTTCTACGTTGACAAAGTAATAGTATTTATTTTGTAGAATTGGAATTGTGATTGTCAATGTTAAAGCCGCCGTTAGTGAATTAATTGTGTTTGTTTAACATTTTGAATTGTTGATTAAAATACTCACACAAGTTATATTTGTAAACCGTTTATTGTAAACAATTGTTGTATATTATTGGCATCTAATTTTCTTAGTGTGCACAATATATGTTGTTTGAAAGTTTTGTGCGTTAACTTCATTTACAGCAACCAGAACCCGTTAGCCCGCAGAGCATTGTCCCCACAAGAGATACCGCTCTTGTTACCGATACCTCCGCTGAGCAACCCCGTACGTTTACATGTCGCCGGCCGAGCAGGAGCGTGCTAACGTTTCTCCGTGATAGTTTACATAACGTTCACCGAGAAGAGAAACCCGGTAGTTTACTAATGAATATTCTGAACCCTCGGTACGTTTTGAAGTATTATTAAATATTTTTTAAAATATTTTTAATGTTTGGTTAAATTATTATGTAAAAATGTTTTCTAGTAGACTTTTTAAGTGTTCTGATAGTGAAAATATTCAAAAACACTTTGGGGACATATAAATTGATCTTTTCTAAATTCCCCATGTTTAACAAAAATGCTTCAGGATTATTCAGGGGCACAGGGTATAAATAAACATTTAGTGTTCATACCTAGCTCTCAAAATAAAAAATTATGAGTTATGATAATGTTCATTGGATAAGTTAAATTATAAATACACTTAGTAATGAGCCTAATGTGCTTACCAAAATTACTAATTCTTTTACTTGTACTTCAACACGACTGATCGAAAATTTCGAACGTTACGCCTATGCTAATCAATTATTTAAATCGTTCATGAACATTTGATTCTTGAAATGATTATTAGAAACACATGTCATAAGAACAGAAACAATTAGAGTATAAGGTTTAAATTATCTGTTATCCAAATTACCCTGCTTCATATCACTTGAAATGAAAATTATTTTATGGTGATATTATGCAATTTCTGTGTTGATAAGTAACCTTCCATTGCTTAAGTATTCCCCGGGACTTGTTTAAGAATACTTGTACGCAAACTTGTGATAAAACTGCAACTAATTTTAAAATTAAATAATGTTATTAAATAAATAAATTAATAAATGGTTACCTAAACTTAACACTTCAAATAGTCAAACACTTAAAACTAATAAACGTTAATTAGTAATGCTGAATTAACACTACAAAAACACAAATATTACAAATCAGCTGATAGCTATACGCCATTTTGAAAATGTGCATTTTGACGCATTTCCGTTTTTGAGCTAAGATCCGTATCCAATATGGATTAAAAAATCTTTAGATGGTAAGTTCATAATTTTTTTTACTAAACACCAAGCTTTCAAAAACACTGTGTTATATTTACAGCAATATAGTCTATTTCGGCTCCCATTTCTTTTGCAAATACAGCTGTCCCTCTGGCATATTTTGTGTAACTAATATTAGGTCTGGTAGAACCTTTTCTGGTTTATCTAACCTTATAAAAATTAACTAGTTATTTGGTGTTAATATTACCATTACTCACGGAAGAAGTACTACCTCTAAGTCATTTATTTTGGCAAACTTTAGAAGCAATTAGCCACCCCTTTATTAATTTAAATCAATGAATGCAAAAACTACTTTACACAATGTAAATGTATGTAAATGCGGGATTTCAAAATAATTTATTTATACGTTATAAAGTATTGAATAGTACTGAATAAAAAACTGAATAAAAGCGAAGCCAAACTACTGATAAGATAATAACCAAAACCGATTTGAAAAGCAAAATGTCAAACTAAGCAAAACACATGTCTGTTGATTGTAATACGGATTAAACCAATAAAATAAGTTGATTCAAATTTACCGTGGATTTATAAGAAGTGGCTAAAGTGTTTGCTGAACATATTATAGTAACTTAACGCTTTTATTAGTCCTATTCTGTCTTTATCAAACAATATTTTCAATTCTTCTTCTTCTGCTTCATAATTAACCAAGTAATTGAATTGTTGCGTTTATTAAAGGATATTAGAGCACCATTATCATCGGCTAAAGTGTGCTTGTGTGGTTCAGTGTATGTGGAAATAACTAAAAGGATCGTTGACACTCGTTTAAAAGAACACATAAAGAACTTTCTTCTGCACCAAATAAACCCGCAGAGTCCGAGCATGACCTTCTTTCAGGAAACCACGCTATACAATTGACAGAACGTATTGTCGACAACAACTTACAAATTTACAAAAACCTGTCAAATATCAACAGAAATAGAAAGGGTACAGATTTGACATCCAACGCTTAAAAACAATAAGACTAAATCATTACATCTAACATGGAAAATCAGTAAAAATAACACCCAAAGAAACCTCAGCCAGATACTTAAAACGAGTTTTACGACCACGCTACTAAGGATGTTAACCGCAGCAGTACATAAAATGTCTAAAAGAAGAGGAAGAAGTTCCAATAGACCACGGCTCAATAGCTTGATACATCATAACATAAACATGGACATTGGCAGTGAAAGTCTACATTATTTAATTATTTGCCGATATGTTCAAAACAGCATGATGTTGGCTCTATCACTATTGGCCAGTGGCGGTTTATCAATAAACTCAATTCCTCATTGACACACCAAAAATTAATATGTATCAAATGCTAAAATTTTGCAGGTGTTCCAATAAGAGCAACAAGGTGCGGTATTAGGTAAACATATCCTACTATTTGTTCTTCTTCAACTTATCTGCATCCACTGTTGGATATAAGCCTCCTTCGATTTCCTTCAATATTCTCTATTTCTAGCTTCTTGCATCCAATGTGTATGAACTCTTTTGAAGTCATCAAACTATCTAGTAGGGGGACGTCAGAGGCTTCGCCTGACCTTGGTCGCCTTTCTTTAATCCTTTTTTTTTTTTTTTTTTTTTTTTTTTTTTTTTTTTTTTTTTTTTTTTTTTTTTTTTTTTTTTTTTTTTTTTTTTTTTTTTTTTTTTTTTTTTTTTTTTTTTTTTTTTTTTTTTTTTTTTTTTTTTTTTTTTTTTTTTTTTTTTTTTTTTTTTTTTTTTTTTTTTTTTTTTTTTTTTTTTTTTTTTTTTTTTTTTTTTTTTTTTTTTTTTTTTTTTTTTTTTTTTTTTTTTTTTTTTTTTTTTTTTTTTTTTTTTTTTTTTTTTTTTTTTTTTTTTTTTTTTTTTTTTTTTTTGAATTTTTTTTTTGCCTTAATTTACCGAAGGTAGCCCAAGCTATGAAGTTCGTGTGTTTGATTATCTCTGAAATACGAATTTCGTGTCCAAGGTATTTATAAGTTGTTGGTTTCTTCTATTTGTTTTTCTTTTACAGAAATGTTTTTACTGAGCACCAAATTTGTCATAACTTTTGTTTTAGAAATATTAATATGTAGTCCTACTTGTTCACAGGCCGTTGTTAACCTTTCTAGCATTTTACATGTCTCGTCGATCCAATCTGTAATTAAGACTATGTCATCGAACTAGATGGTTTAACATTTGCCGTTCCATTAGCCCATATTTTCTCATTCTACACATTTAGTCACATATTCCAACAAAGTGTTAAATAATTTAGGGGAAATAGTGTCCTCCTGTCTGACGCCCCTTTTGACTCTAAATTTATCTATATTTTTATGTAGTCTTACGCATGCTGTAGCAGTGTGATATATATTTTCGATTGGCTTTGTATATCGGTAATCAATTCTACATTCGGTAAGAGCTTCTAGCATTTTGCATTGATCCACGCTGTCGAAAGCTTTTTTGTTGTCTACAAACATAAAGACAAAGGGTTTATTATATTTGATGGACTTTTCTATGAGGTTTTTTAATAACTTGAAAATGGTCACTCGTTTTATATCCCAATCTGAATCCGGTCTGCTCACGTGGTTGGTACAGATCTAGTTTGGGTGTTAATCTGTTTGATATTACTCTAGTGAAAAGGTTGTACATATGCGACAGCAGGCTAATGGGTCTGTAATTGTGTAATATTTCCCTTTTTTTGTAATAATATAATCACTGCATTATGCCATTGCGTTGGAGTTATTCCTTTCACAAGACATTCGTTAAAGAGTGCTTTTATCGCATATAATAACTTATTTTCTCCCATTATAATTGCTTCTAATTCTACATCTCCTGGTGTTCTATCGTTTTTCATTTCTACAATTGCCTTCTTCAGTTCTTCTGTTGTTATATCTGGAATATCTTCTGAACCTTGATTTATTATTTTGGGCAAATTCGTTTCGATACTTTCCTCCTTGTTTTTGTAAAGGTTTTGTAAAAGTTCTGTACAATGTTTAATAAGTTTTGTCTTAATACTTTCATTGGTTTGTTGTTTTCTATCGTTTTTTTCAATTTCTTCTGCGTTGTATTTCCTCGCATTCTTTTTTATTTTTTGGCTATGTTTTTATTCAGCTGTTTAATTCTATAATATTTAGGTCGTGTTTATCCTGAAGGTCTATTCTTTTCTTCATTAGTTCTCTGGTGCTATTGCTTATCTTATCTCTTTTATTCTTGGTCACAAGGCAGTATTGATTTTTTGCTTCTTTAATTGCCTTCGTTATCTTTGTATTAAGTTTCTCAATATTGACTTTTTCGTCATTTGTATCTACATCTAACTCCTCTTCAATTTTCTGTTTAAACAATTTTATATCTTCCGGAGGTGCCCATTTTGTGTTGCTCGACTTTCGTATCATTTTATATCTTTCTGTTTTTATGTTGAATGAAATTTTTGCCCTAACTATTCTGTGGTCACTACCGATGGAGAATTTATTAAGTACGCTAACATCATTGATTATATTCTTCATATTGCTTATGATAAAATCTATTTCATTTTTGTAACTCCATCCGTACTAAGCCACGTTCACTTTTGCTGCGGCTTCTTATTGATTTTTTAAAGTTTTTAATCACCCATAAGTAAGATGTAGTGCATGGTCTTTCTATATAGCTTTATTTACGTTATTGTAAAAGTCGTCTACTTCTTCGTCACTGTGTGTTCCTATTGAGCGTATATTTGAATAATTTTTGTTATATTATGAACTTCATTTGAGCATGACGTATACAACTCTTGGGCAACTACTTTCTATTTTAGTTACTTGAAGGATGATCCGCTTATGAATTAATAATCCAACGCCTCCGTCCGTTGAATTTTTGTCACCCTGTAACGCAACTGGTGTCCTGATTTAAGTGTCATTTGGTTTTCTCCTTTTCTTCTTATTTCGCTCAATCCAACTACGTCCCACTTTATGTCGTGTAATTCTTCTTCTAGTTTTAGTATTTTTTTGTCTGATTGTAATGTTCTGGTGTTATAAGATGCTAGTTGTATCTGAAGTTCTGTTCCTATGGTAGCCTGGTCCACTCCGGGGATTCTTAACATCCTCTACTCTTGAACTATTCTGACTGCTACCGTAGTCAGGAGTTGTTAAGCTGCCGGAGACTGAGGACCGGTGACTATTATTGGTAAGCATACTTCGGGGTATTTGTCCATACTCTACCACTCTGGTCATTGTGGGTTGGTAGAGGGAAGGGGAGTATTTGATAGGATAAATTTCTGGTATAGATAGGAAGTAAGGATTGGAACATGATTGCCTCCCAATAATGGTTGTGGAAAAGAATCATGGCGACTCGCGTAGGGCACGGGCGCTTCCCTGTAGTAGGCCTGTCTCCCATCAGGATCACGAGAGAGTGTCTACTTGCTACCTATTATGCTACTATAAATTTGAAAAAAAAACATTATTAAGAGAAAATGCTGGAAATACTTTTTGGGGTTTTAAGAAAGCACTTGGCAAGTTCATTAAAAAATATACCTTTACAAACAAGAAGAGATATGTGGCTACAACAGGATGAACGTCCAGTACACTTTTCTCACGTAAGCAGAATTCTTTAAACCAGAATTACCCAAATCATTCGATAGGAAGGAGCGGTTAGTTTCTAGGACTTGTTAGATTTCTAGACATTACTACTCTTGAATTTTACTTTTAAATTATTTATTAAACGCACACTACTTCCTTAGCAAACATGGTTGATCGTATCTGAAATCAGTACAACTCTGTTAAATATACGACGCAATATGAATTCCTTCATGCAAATGACCGAAGGCACTTTGAACAGTTATAGAAACCTTTTTGATTTTCCTTTCAATCAATGTTATTGAAATCGAATTAATAGTATGGATTGAAGCAAATTGTTTAGAAAACGCCGACGAGTAAATTGCACTGCACATAATAATTTGGAATATGTCAGTACTTGCAGACTTTTGTTTAGAAACAAATATCTTTAAGACCATTTACTTTAACACCATAAAATGTTTTTACTTTTTTGACCAAAATGAATAAAGAATTTAAAAACAAATTTAAATATTTGCTCCAGTAGCGTAAAAATAAGAGGGTAAAAGATGTCACTAACCTTTATATTTAACACTGGTTAAATTTTTGAAAAGTTAGTAGGTATATGTCAAAATATGACTTTTTCAAGAGCATATTGGTCAATTAATTTGAAAAAAAAATTTAAAGGCATTTATGATTTATTGCAAATTTTTGATTTTTATTTTAAACTTTCAACAACCTGTGTCGTAGCAACTAAGCCGTTTAAGGATTCATGTTTCTATATCAAAATTCTCCAATTTACAAGACCTCTCTGTGGTAGAACGTTGTCGGTCGAATATAGCAATACCCTGTATATATCTGTGGTTGTATAAAGCAATGTTAAAAAGTGAGATAGTATTTTTTTTTGTTTTTAAACGGTCTTTGACCGAAATTACGCAAAATGTCAGTTTTGTTTCAATGTAAATATACCCAGATGTAAACACTCTTTTGTCTAGTTGCACCAAACTCGGTTAAGTTTATTCTTAGATTAAATACAATACCTATAGTATCCATATGGATTAAACATTCCAACGATTTGCATGAAGGCCACTTGTCGAAATTTCAGTAAAATGTGTGTCTTGCGACATCTCGATGTCCAAACTTATTGACCAACGTCTTGTACAGTCGTAGTACCGCACTTAAGTATACACCTCTGATGAGCTCACAATAAGAGCAGAAATGCTGCATCAGGTGTTCTTTTTGTTGCGTGTGTACTTCTGTACAAGTTATTTTGGCTTTATCGGCAACGTGTGTTACAAGCATTAAAGCTATCGCTTAGATAGCGCTTTGCACTAACACACACATGCCGTTCACAGTTAACTGTTGGCATTTTTCTTAGTTTATACTATTCATACGTGTCAATGTTTACACGAGATGTCGCAAGACACACATTTCACATTATGTTCATTGCTCCACGAAGAGCTTAAAAGACCAACCGCAACATATGAAAGTATATAGAATTTAGTGATATAAAGAACAAAAAAAAAGTTAATTACAAAAAGTAGTGAAAAACTTAATAATTATAATTATATTTTTTTTTTTTTATATTTGTTTAATAAATTTTATTTTAAATTTTTTTTTTTTTATTTTTTTTTTTTAAATATTGACACGTCTTGTACAGTCGTATACCGCACTTAAGTATACACCTCTGATGAGCTCACAATAAGAGCGAAATGCTGCATCAGGTGTTTTTTGTTGCGTGTTATGCTTCTGTACAAGTTATCTTGGCTTTATCGGCAACGTGTGTTACAAGCATTAGATAGCGCTTTGCACTTTAACACACACATGCCGTTACAGTTAACTGTTGGCATTTTTCTTATCAATCACTATGTTCCTCGATAAAAAAGATTTCAAGAAAATTATCGAATAATCGTTAATAAATTAAAATGTGAAATAAAGTAAATAGTCATCTAGATTGTTTCCCTTACCATACGTATTTCCAATTAAAATTTTAATAAAAAAGTGATTTAAACTTGTTATGTTTTGTTGACTCTCCAGTGTTTTTGAGTTGATTTTGCGATATACAGGGTGATCGGCGTAGAGCGTGCATTAAAAGTTTTTTAACTTGCAAATAAATCACAAACTTGAAATTCGGTACGCAGCCATAATGGAACATGTTCGTTCCACCTAAAATAGTTTCAGACCTTCAGCTATACAGGGTCATTCATTAAGGATAATTTCGTTGTCAAGATAAGCAAGAAATTAAGTAACACAATTTCTTTTAAAACTTACAGGGTGAGTCAATACTGATCAGAATTGAAAAAAATGCCAATATCTTTAGAACGACAAGAGAAATTAGTTTGCGGTTTTTACAGGTAAATAAGTAATGCTACTTGCCTTTCTTTAAGCTGGTTACAGTTATAGCATTGCATTTGAAATTTCCCAGAAAAAATAACAAATAGAGATAGGTGTTACATAACGCCCTCTAGTTTCCAATAAAATAATTAAAGGTGATGTTGTAATCTGCTTTTGAAATTTACCTTTAATGCTCTTTAAATAGAGCCTAAGTTTATGAAAATCGGTTCACTTAGACAGTATTTTTTCTCTCAACCTAAGTAAGATTCCCCACCGTTTAACAATAGCTAATATAGAAAAAATGACTTAAACAAAAGTTTTAAAGTAGAAACAGTAGTTTCTAATGCTGACATTTTTATTAACATTATTAAGTATATCTTGTAAAAAAGCTAAATTATATTATGTAAATTATAGATTACGCCATCTAGAAGAAAACTACCAACTTAAAAATATTTTAAAACACTTTTATGGGTCGAGTTTGTTATAAGAATTTTTTTCCCAATGTTGTAAGACGTGCGGTTTCCGAGATACTGCCGGTCGTATGTGGTGATTCCATTTTCAACCAAATGGACACAGGTAATTTTCAAATATCACAATCAAAAATCAATTTTTTCAAATGGCACTTTCGGCTTTTTTTACATTATTCGAGAGGTAATTGAAAGTTTCCTATACCCAATTCCTATCAAATGACGTAAAAAAAAGCAGAAGGTGCCATTTGAAAAAATTGACTTTTTGATCAATTTTGATGGTGATATTTGAAAATTATTTGGGTTCATACGGTACAAAATAAAACCTTCAGTAGGATATCAGGAGTAAGCCTGGATTTTCAGCAAACTGTTCCATAAATTTTATTACTATTACTATTACAAAGCACAATTTTTTGGAAAAAAATTACATAGGTATATCAAAAACGGTCAAAGATAAGATAACATAATTTAGGTTATATCAGGTTAATTGACCCATGTAAAAAGAATTATAGGTTTACATTTAAAATAAGAAAGGTGATTGAAACGTTTGGCTCACCCTGTCTGAAAATATTTTAGGTAGAACAAAAATAATCGAGTTTGGCCGTGTACCAAATTTCAAGCTTTTGATTAAAAAGTTAAAAAACTTTTAATGCACGCTCTACGCAGATCACCCTGTATACCCAAAAAGGCATAATGTTGGTGACCATAGTAATTTCGTCCCTTTCTCTATTTGTCGCTTTCTCTCTGGCCAAATTTATCTCAATGTATTGTTCATTGACGGAATCATATTTATTGTACTAAATATGCATCTCATTTTATATACTAAAGACAGTAAATATTAACAAAAAAATTAAATAAAATATTACGATGCTTTCAGTCTAAATGTACAAGTAGATTAAATAATTAGAAGGCTTCATGTAAAGTGCTTCATCCTACTCTCTCTACCTATCTGTCATTACCAACCCTACTTTATGAAATGACTTACAATAACATACCATACATTATTTTGTAATTAGTTAGATTGTTTATAAACAAAGAAATTAAATTAGAAGGCTACAATAATATGCGGTCGTATGAATGAACCATAATTGACCGATTCAAATTAAACTATTCAAGAACTTGGTAGTTTGGCACTAAAGTAAATCTTATAGCTTTATACTTACTTCAAGTGAGCATCAGTTTAATTTGGTTCAAAAGATCCCAGGTGAAATTAAACTTAAACAAACTAGGGCAAACAGATTTGCGAAAGTGAAACTTTTATATTCAGGCAGATATGTACAAAATAAAAAGGGGACATCATTAATAAGAATTAGTAATAGCATAGAAATATGATGTTGATTTCCTTTAGTTAGTTTATATTATCATTAAATCTCATTGCTAATATAGATTGGTATGCACAGAAGAGCTAAATATTAAATAACACATGAATATTGTTTTTCTTGTAATCATTAATTGTATTGTAAGATTACTAATTTAAAAGTTTATAATAGTTCAGTGAATAACCTGAGGTTTAAAGCCTCAATTTGTGTTATAGGGCAAGTTGTTTGCTATACTACTTAAAAGAGTAATTTTAGTATTAAAATATTTTTAGTGGTGTATTATACGTTTGTTTTTTTAATATCGTTACTTGAATTAGCAGTAACCTTTATTTAATTCAATTATAATCACTAATCGTAATAAAATTAATTTGAGCAAACAAAAATGAATAAATAGTAATAAATAATAATTTAAATATATCAGTTAGTTCTACTGTTAGTCTACTTTAATTCTTGGTGGATTATCAAAATAAAAGCAAACATAAATATTTAAGAGTTAAATATTACTATTAAATTAAGGCATAAGAAATTAATTAAAAGAGATTATTTCCAAAGTAAGTGCAAAATTACTCTGCATTCATATAGAACGTATTATTTGACTTTCAAATAAATGTGTTCGTACTTACTCCATAAATATCAATTACAGTAAAACTGTTCAATTCATCAATGCCGTAGAGAATATCTGAAATATTAAAGTTTGAAAAAGTACTCGAAGTTTGCGGTGCATAAGATTGGAACGTTTCCAAGGATTAAAAAAATATCATAAAAACAGGACTGCTATTGATTAACCGTAACAATGTTATGTAAAAGGACGAAATCTGTTTACTACATTAAATATTTCAACACAACTAACCTTTTGTAAACATACAAAAAATTAGGACTTTATTGTTTTGTAAAAAAAATGTGAGCACGAAAATGATGGTGTTACGTCAAAAATGTGGGAAGTAATGGGAAGTTGCACAAAACGTGCAAAAATTTAATCTAATTCTAAGATGTTCTCACAATAAAAGTATTAGTTGAAATTTACGGTCAAAATAAAAAGTAAAACGTTTTATATCATATCACGAGCAGCAAGCACATCACGTATTTTTTGCGCTTTATTTGCACGGGTGGAAGAAAACGAGATTCATTTCAACAACTGGAATATACTTAAACCAGATACTTTCCGAGTTACAAAAACAATTAAATTTTACTATTAGCAAAATTAATAAAAGTTGCATTCTGGTGCATTCGAATACATTTCCAACTCTTCCACTTTAGTTTTTAACGTGTAGTTTATAACGAACCAACCGCAAGTAACACATTTTCGGTATTGATTTATAAATGGAAATATACAAAGTACATGCGTTGAATAGCAAACGTGTGTAATCATTGAAACGTTACATTTAAGAAAATTTGTTTCGTACCGCGGTTTATTAATTATATCTTATCTTCAATCTTTTTACAGAAATAATAAGCTTTAAATTAACTACAGCAATGAAAACGCATGTTAAAGAAAATGTTTCATTCTCTTCTAATTCAGCAAGGGAATAAGTATTAATTAACGCTGATCTTTTGGTATGTTGAATGAAAAAAAATTATTTTAGTTTCTGTCTCTGAAAAATATACTACATACAGTAAAATACCCAAGAAAGTTTATCAAACAAAACTAAAGAATTTGACACTGTATGAAGCGAAGTGAAATTGTTTTTGTTATTTATTTCTCTTATTTTTGCTGTCTTTTCTTTGTATCCAACCAAAACATCTTTTTAACGTTTTATATTACGGTTTATTTCTATTGGCTACAGAATTTCTTTGAAATCTTTTTGACATATATTTATAATTCTATGAAAGATACGCTACCTACTTGTTTTGTATGTCTTTTATGATATTAATACGCTCTTACAAGTTTTCATTTAAGTTTTATGGAAAAAAATTGTTTATCTACGACTACTATAGAAAATGATGAATAACGCATAATTAGTAGGCTAAGTATGTAATCAAAAACGCACGCTGTGCGTTATGGTAAACAAATTGCACAGTTAGGGATTTTACTTTTCTAACTAAATACAAGTGCGATCAAAGTCAAAACTTTAAGATACCAGCAATATACCAGGCAAAAACGCATTTTTAAACTAGAAAAAGATTGAAGTAACGATTTAAAAATTAAGCAGATACTACTTCTACGCGCGCCTTAAAGTTAGGCTAGTAAAGTTGTATAGAACGTCTTTGCTTTTGCGACGTACGAAATTTGTTTATTAATTATTTTACAAAATAGCAACTTCTTTAAAAGTACGAATTCAGGTAATACAGTAATAGGATAATATTTTATTTGGTAATATTTAATTGCATTCTTAAAGGCAACATTTTGGACGCAATTGTGCAAGGAACTGGGGCATCGAAAACCAATTACTATTTAGAATCAAGGTCGGGTGATTGATTGTGAATAGAAATACATTTGCAAATGCAACTTCATCCCAACACTTAAACTTTCTTCTCAATATTCGGTGGTTATTATAGATGACAAAAATATTGGATATCCGGGAAAGAAAATGTCATTTAAAAGTTTACTGTTACAATGGTATACGTAAGTTTAGTAGTAATATTCTATAATAGATTTTCTTGTGCTTTATATAGGTAAAAAACATCTTATTTTTGGAAGAAAATAATGAAACGACATAACATTGCGTCTTTTGCGTTTCTAGTTAGTTGTTAAATATATCAATGTAAATAAATTACTAATGTTTTTATCTATCCGTGATGCAAGGGCGTTAAATTGAGGTCCGTGAAGTGGTCACCATCTTGAAGTAGAAAAGTTACAAATCTTAAGTGCTTGGATTGCTGTTTTGTTTAAAAAACAAAGTAGTAATATAGCAAAACAAACAGGAACAGATCACAGAATTGGTTTGATATGGTTGGTGAAAAAGTCACAATTACTATTTTGTTCTATTAATAGGAAACGGTAAGTGCCGTAAGAATTAGGCATTGATCTGGCAACACAAGATTCCTGCTTATCTTGTGCGACTGGAGAAGAAGATAGCCACAATTTCTATTTTGCTTTCTTATAGAAAACGGTAAGTGCCGCTATGTCGAAATTTAAAGCAGGATAAAGCAGTGATTTAACACCACAAGCAGGAAGGGGTCACACAATTTTGGTTTGTCTTGTGTGGCTGAAGAGGAAGTAAATTTGGAGGCAAAATGAATCAGAAATGAAGCAACTCAAGCAGGCGATACTTGTAACTTTCCTGCTTTAAAGTGGTGGTCCACTTCACCGATCTTTTACTTTAAATATCCATCATTACTTAGAACTTTTTGTGTACCTATTTCTTTTATCAATGAAAATCCATGTTTCGTTTTTCTCATGAGCATCTTTTTTTTTCCTTTATTGCCTTAACCAAATTTTTTTTTTCTTCAAAAGTAGCCTCTTGATATGTTAATACTGCATAAACTTGAATAGGGAGCGCACATCAACTATAGAGGCAACAATATTGCTGATAATGAAGCTCTCTGTTGTCAATTTGATTAACTATTGTGATGGAAATAGTCAGAAGTAGTGCTGGTCAAAATGAACATAAATTATTAAATTTTGATTTTGTCCAATCATAAGTGGTGTAATTTGATAGCAAAATTTGCTGTATTAAAAAATGAGTGACTCACTTTCGTGATTGTAAATTTCAGCTTGACAAAAATAGACAAATCATTGAATGTAAACATGCATGTGCAGTTTTTTTTTTTAAATATTATGGAGATAAAAGATATTTTAGTGTAAGAGCCTTTCGTTTAGAGGGGCCACTCTGTAAACCGCATAAGTGTTGACAAATGCTTTTAGGTTGATTTTTTTCTAATGATCATTAGAGAGCTTAAAGCCCGTTGTTAGATTAGCTGATAGTAAGTTTAAAGAACTTTTGATTTAACGTAATTTTGTATAAAATCAGTAGTGAGATGAGTTAATGCTCTGAGGGACATTACGTTGAAAGCAAAATCACTTTCAACAAGGTATGAAGTTGAAACCGGCGGATTTTTTAATAAAGTGTGCTGTTTTAACATATTACGCTCGATTACCACATAATATTAAAATTTAGGGAAAACCGACCGACATATCTATTTCCAAATTGTTTATGCTACAAATTTCCTAATCGTTATTCTTTTCAAAAACCCGGTAGTTTGCAAGATATTTACAAAAGAAAGCAATATTCTTCCCCTTTGACACCACATAAAATTTAGCAGAGATCGTATTGTTGGGGACTTTTGTCACAATGTATATAATGGCCATATCTAGACGTACACCAAGATCCAGCCCTATTGGAGTTTTTCCGAGGTTTCCTCATATTTTTGTGATCTGCGAAGAGCATGCATTAAAAGTTTTTTTACTTGCAGATAAATCAGAAACTTGAAATTTGGTACGCGACAATAATTTCTAAAATATTTTTAGATCTTTAGCTATACCGAGTGTGCCAAAAGTTGTTATCCACTTTCTTATTTTAAATACAAACCTATAATTCCTTTGGATAAGTCGATTGACCATATAATTTTAATTATAATAAGTATATTAAGTATAATTCTAAATTATTGTGACGGGATTATTTCCTAAATAATTGGTTTATTGAGAAATCTTCTCCATACAGTATAGGCCGTCGTGTTTGCACTGATGCGTCTGAATATGGATTCTTATATTGGGCAGTTTGGGGATTTTACCTGTTTAGAGTTGCCTGTTCGTTCTGGGTATCCGTGTATTCTAAAAGTGACACCTCGTCTGCTTGCAAAAATGATACGTTCTTTTCCTATTAAATCTTCGTTGTAAAAGGGTGTACTTGGAAGATGCTGTCTAAAAGTTGAACAATTGGACACGTGCTTAATAATAGCAAGTGAAGTACAAACGTCCCATTCTAATTAGGGAATAAAATTCCGATTAAGATTTCAGTGTAAGTACCTTTCTTTCTTTTACTTTCCTTTGTGTTAATGAAATATTTGTTTTTACGAGTTCTATTAATTTTAAGCTCCTTTTTTTTTGTTTGGTATTTCCTTTGTTTTGGTCGTTCGTTTGACGTCCTCCGTTTTAATTAGTCGATTTTATTATTTATTATATTTATTATTTATTAACCTATTGAAGTGGATATCACACCACCGTTGAATTGACTGGAAAACTTAGTAAACTAATTACAAAGTCAACTATACTTATATCGTTAATCAACTTCCCTGGAGGCCATCGTCGAGTCAAGGCCACTACTCAAGATAAGCCGGTTATCTAATCGTTGGTGCAGCCTAGCAACTGTTATCAGTGGAGTCCCGTTTTGTTTGCTTTTCTTTGTGGATACTCAAATGCTAAATTTGAATACGAGAGCTGTTATTTCTACCGATTAACTGCCAAACACGGACGACTTCCTAGTTACACGAGCTAAGTTATTTTTTTATGCATGCCATTAATTAATTTTCTCGCGTTGTATGTATTTGTATCGTGGTTGAAAGTTTAACAACGTACCTTTTTGGCGCCTATTCTTATCCGTATCTAAACTCGAAGGATCCTTTCAGTACAATTATTTATGTGCGCTTTGAATTTATTTAAATAATCGGTCACGATCCGGTACTCGTCGTAATTGTTATTAAGTACCTTTGGAACAATATTCGGTGTTTGTGACGGTTAAATAACCTAACCTATCTTCGTGTTGTTAACTCGCTCTCGTGAACGATTAGTATTTGATAACCTTATATGCTATTGATTCTAATTGATATTGTCTATTACTATGTACTATTGTCTCGATGTGTTAATGAAACTCTAGTCGCTAAAACAATATACTGATTTCTATGCACGTACGGTCTATTTCTGTATCTATGAGTACCTAGGGGCTCTAGATATTTCGTTTACATAGTCCTAGGTGGTGCCTTATACATTTTCCGAGCAGTGCAGAGGCCTTCTTTGTGAACGAATGTCCATCTACTCACGACCACTTCCGACTAAGAACAGCTGCCGGGGTGTCATCGAATACTGTTATATAATTGTTTACCAATAAACCGTAACATTATGTTATCTTATCCTTAACCGTTTTTGACATATGTTATTTTGTTCCCAACAATTGGTATTTGTAATAAAAATTTGTATCTCGCAAATCAGTTCAGATTATAAAATTAAATTTATGTAACATTTGACTGGAAATCCAGGCTTACTCCTGATGTCCTACTGGTGATTCCATTTTCTACCATATGGGAACAAGCAATTTTTTTTTAAGCCGTCATATCAAAAACGGTCAACAATAATGTAACACAATTTAGATTATATAAACTCAAATTATATGGACAATCGACCCATGTAAAAGGAATTATAGGTTTCTATTTAAAATAAGAAAGTTGATAGCAACTTTTAGCACACTCTGTATAGCTAAAAAATATTTTAGGTAAAACGAAAATGATCAATTAATGCCGCATACCAAATTTCAAGTTTTTGATTTATCTTAAGTTAAAAAAACTTTTAATGCACGCTCTGTTCAGTGGCACGCAAAAATCCAGCGGTATCAAAATTTTTCGAGGTTTAATTCTAATTTGACTGGGCTAGTATATTATTTCTAATTTATCTAAAATTTATTATAGAATACTAATAGAAATCATTTACATTAAAAAAACAAATCCAAATTTAATAATCAACGATCAAACAAATTTTGACGATCTTATATTAATATATGAAACAGAATTTTTATCTCCATAATATGTTTTAAAATTTTTTTTAATTAACTAAAGATTTAAACATTTTACGCACTTAGTATATATATTTTTTTTATACCATTTCTTACAAACCATTTTTATATTTTTCCAAATTACCATATAAACCAATTGTCATATAACGTTTGTTAAATAATATGTAATTATGATGTGTTATTGTTGGGTTGAAACTGTATTCAATAAATAATAAAAAGTAATATTGGATTGCTTAAAACTTAATTAATTAGTAATTTATAAAAAGAACCAACATATAAATATTATACTAGTTCATCTGATTTGCTACACTCAAAAACAAATCAACGTCAAAGTTGGGGAAACCCTTCACATCGCCAATTATTAGGATATGATAAAGGTAATAGAATGTCAAACTTTTTTCCACCACCACATTTACTTTTCAAAATAGTAACCATTTTAGCACTTTTACAAGTTTCTACAAAAATTTTAGAAATAATCTCTCGTGAAGAAAAGTATTAGTTATTGTTAAAACACACACAATTAAGCTTCAACTACAAAGTTTCAATTCATAAAATTTTTGTGGTACATTTTTATGGTCAAGATAAATTCTTGGTAAATAGAAATGATGAGAAGGATTTTCCGATTTTTTGTTACTGATGAAAAGTGAGCACTACTGTGTTAAAATATGCATATCATTCCACTTAAGTTTTTTGAGAAAAATGACAAAATTTATTATTTAAAAAAACGACATCTAGCGGTCGTAGTAAAAACTGTAGATACTTCGGTTTAAGCACGTATGATAGAGTAAAGTAAACTCCTTTAAAACATAGTTGTAAGCCAATCAGATTCCTTGAATTATTGTTTACACAGTTATCCTCATTCCAGATCCATTCGTAATTTGACGTTTTCACTAACACAATGTCGTGTACAAACACCTACTGTTTATTCTAGTCGTTGGGAACAGCTATTTGGGTATTAATAGTGCAAAATAATACATTGCCGATTCAGAGAGACTGTTGCCGCGCAATAAAGGAGGGCGGCAATTTCTCGAAATCGGCAATGAATTTTGTTCGCGCATAGCACACAAGATTTTTTCTCCATAACTGATATAAAAAGTAGGCACTTTGCTCTTGCATTTGACAACCCAAAGTTGTCATTTGTTGAAACAGTGTCACTTTGCCGCTCTACGTGACAAAATGCACAATATGCTACCTGATCCGTTGTAGAAAAAATTTGGTTTGCTATGCAAGCGCAAAATTCATTGCCGATTTTGAATCTCAATCGGCAATATATTATTTGGCGCTCTTAATTCACAATAATAGCTTCTACAACCAATCAACGAGCATTTCGTACAATTTGTCGCGCACGAGCGACAAAGTGACACTCCTCAACAAATGACAACTTTGCGTTGTCAAATGCAAGCGCAAAATGCCTACTTTCTATATCGGTTATGGAAAAAAAATTTTGTGTGCTATGCGAGATCAAAATTCATTGCCGATTTCTCTCTTTTAATCGGCAATGTATTATTTTGTTACAGGAAATTAAACTAAACGAGTCGGTTTAAGCACTGTTTAATTAGTTACACAACCAAAACATGAATATATCAGTAGCAATTCAGAATATGGTGCTCTCTCTTTTATATTTCACAAGTACATTGATAATAAATTAGCGACAAACAAAATAAATAGTAATCGGAACCTAGATAGCATTTGGTACCGAGCAAGACGGATTCTTATCTTTTCTGGAATAGCTTAGTAAGAAGACAGAGCGTGTGAGTTCAAATGCAACTAAGAGTATAGATTTTGTAAGCGCCACTTTAACTTATAAAGTGATTTGATAACAACACAAACCGGAATGGATAAGACACCATCGAGAAATAGTAAATTTGTAAAAAAAAGGCATTGTCGAAGAGTTGAGGTCTGCGGTGAATTCCAATTGAAAATTTCTTCAAGCGTCAAGAAAGACGACTCCAACGTAGTTAATCTCGAGGAGCCTGCGACAGGACTTTAACATGCCGTGACACATCCTCCAAAAGCGATGAGGTTGCGGTGGTTCAACGGGCTTTACAAACTTACACTTCGATTCTTCGAATACAGATACTCATGCACAGCAAGTGTTGATGTATTAACCATCTCAATTACGAGATGATGTAGCATAAACGATTTCAGAGGACAGATAATCAATGGACGTAGAAAATAGAGAACCACAGTTACACAAGAAGTAAGGAACAAGAAAAACTATAATTAGAAAAACCCCAATGTAGACAATCGTTGTTATGAAACAAATGTAGGAAAGAATGCTTACCTGGAAAACGTGTTAGCAAGACACAATCCTACTAAATTTATAAACGCATTTCCAATTAACTTTTAATCCCCAATAAACGGATGATTAGAAATATTACAGCTTACTCTATATCAACAAATTTTGCAGTTTTCTTTTTACAAACAACGAACTGTACTCGTTGCAAGTCAATCACCGAGAGAAAGAATTAATACGTTCGCAATTGGATTGGAAAGTAACACGAATTCAGGGAAATCTTAACATTGGAAAAGTAAATTCTAATAAACGTGAATTTTTATCGTAACAATTTTGTGCTCTTCATACACAAATTGCTATAATCGCAGTTTCCTCAAACGGCGCTAAGGGCCGGGTACTCCCACTACTATACCGCCTTCTCGCTTTCGGTCAATTTTATTGCGTGTTAAATATCATTTTATCGAAAAATGAGAATATACGTTTTGTTCCTTTCCATTTTACCTTCAAAATATTTCTGACAATCAGATCACCACACGAGCATTCAGCCTCGGTTGAATATATTGCATTAATAAATTTAAATAGCAATTATGCATAAACTAATTGCCCGACAATTGCAGTTTCTGGCACACATTAAGTACGTATAATTACCTCCTATATCCCAAAAGATTTACGCTACGTCTAAAAAAATGACGGATCTACGAATTTTTAAAGCAAAACGCAAATAATCCACTTTTTCCGTTTTTTCTCGGAAAATTATCATCCCATCAAATCGAGTTGGTGCTCATTTTATTTGTATTTTTATCCTCTACGACTTTTTTTTTACATCATTAACGTTGGTTCATTACATTTTACTCAACTGAAAAAAGAATAAAAAAGTACGTTTTTTGCATTTAAATGTTAATAAACATTAAATGACAATTCTTTTTCAGTATAAAACATGATTATAAGATACTTAATATTATTTTAATTACATGCCAGAGGTGGTATCCTGCTATTGTTTTTGTCAAAAAATTAATTATTGTTTGCTCTATTGCTTAAAGCTTAAACCCTCTTTACTTTTGGGCGCATACCGGGTTGAAACTATTGGGAAATGTACGTATCTTGTCTTTTCTAAAACTAATGAAGTGAAGGTTGTACGTTTCACAATAGTTTTAACCACGGTGTGCGCCCAAAAATAAAGAGGGGTTAATCTTTTACCGGACAAATAGTTTGGAATGAACCTATTCTTCTAAACATTTTATCCGAATTTGTTGAACTTGGGTTTGCTCAAAACAGAGTTTGGCCCTAATTTAAACTACTTGTTGAATCGTGTGCGTTATTTTTTCGTGGTTCTATTAAGTACAGTATTTTTGGGTTATGTCAGTTTTTTTCGATTTTATTGAAAAGTTCAAAGGCAATATCTGTATTCGTTTCCGACTAAGAATAAGAGCGCCATGACATTATGAAAAAATTATTTTAATTTTATCTAAATTAAAGAAACATTACACTCTATGGTAGATTTTTTTATCATAATTTTGATTCTGAAAAGTGCCGACTAAGCAGATAAATTTCAATTTCTCTAGTGACGTCGAAGATGTTACCAATTAACAATGTTTGGTGGTGTGATTTGCAATAATTTGTCAAACAATGTTTAAACAGTACTACAAAATACAAAATTTTCAATGGTCATTTGTGACGGTATTACTTATCTGTTTTTTTCTTTTAAATTGTTGTAACCCAACCGTCATACATTTATCCACAGTTTGTATACATTATTGGACGTACTATGTAAGTATGTTGTTGGAAGTTTTCGACGTCTATTTTGTTAACAAAAAAACAAAACGTGTTACCTGTGCCATAATTATAGACGTCTCGTGAACTATATGACTTTTGTTCCTTGGACGTACACTGAACATGTTTGCTATTTGGGTACTGATGTGTCTCAAAAAGACAAATTACTTATCTGTAGAGCTTTGCTCGGTGTGTGTGTTTGAGATCGTTTTTATAATTAACACCACATTTACCTAATTGATTAAAATCGATTAAAAAACCACTTACATTACCTGATAGCAAGTTTGAAGTCGTTAAAATTTATACATTTTACATTGCCTTTAGAAAATATTACTTAATTTTTTTATGTAATTTAATTGAATATTTTTCAAAATTAACTTTAACTAATTGAAATAATGTAAAATATGTAAAAATAAATTGAAAACTTCTCTATTCAATTCTGATTAGGTGTAGATATAAAGTTTGATTATATTTAATTTAAATGAACTAGTTAACAAACAATAAGAATGAGAATGAAGTTTAACGTTTAATTATTACGAAAAGGGCAATTAAGTAAATCGTAAAGAATCAGTTAAATGACTACTAAATATGTAAGCTGTAGTTACTATGCACGTCGTCAATTTGTCCAAAACAACAACAAAATTTGAATTTACGAAGTATCGGTTTTCATGCAAAATTTGTATTAAGTTTGTGAAATCAATATTATATTACGTTGTTGTTTAAAATATTGGGTAAACATATTTATGTTTCACTGTCTTGATTATTAGGTATATGTATGAAAAACACGTAGAGCATACATCAAATTTATTTTTCGTTGATACTGTTTTTATGCATATTTTTTAGTTAAGGTTTCCCATCAATTACTTTTATTTTCTAGCAGAAGTATATTCGAAAATACAAGCTTGAACTCCTAAGACAAACAATTTAAAATTTCATAGTCAGTTCTTAAAATATTTTATGTAGATAGTTTATTTTGAAGAAATAATAATCACCGACTTATGTATAATACTTGAATTAACTTTTTTCATTTTTAATTAATAAAAACTTCTTACAATTTTGTTGTTGAAATCCAATTGCATTAGATATAAATACATTTAAGAAAATGTATTGTAAACGTATTGCGCCAACTTTCCTATTTGTAATAATGAAGTAATATTGAATAGTGTCAAATTTATGCTTAGAGTAATAACATCAAACACCTTATGGTGTCTGAATTATACAGTGTGTCTGAAAATGATTGATTGGCGTTACAATTTGGCGCTCATCAGGTAATTATTGAAAATACCAAATTAACCAATTTTGTAACAGTTGTAGAATTGATAAAATGAATAATATTAAAACATGTTATAAATTCAAATATGCAAGGTAGAAAACTGTTTTAAATAGTAGGAATTGAAAAGGATTGAATTATGGTATTGTTAACAAATTAAAAACTGATAAATTAGGATTCTTGTTCAAAAGTTTATCTAAATGACACATGCGTTGGTTTTTTTTATTGTAGTTGAGAAAATTAAGTAAAAATTGTTGACCAAACAAAGACGGAATGCGTCTAATAATTAAGTAACAGGCTATTATGTTTTATACAAACATTCAGTTTTGCATGTACACTCATGAAATTTAAAACTTGTGAAGCGGGCTTAAGGGTATCATTTACAATTTTAACAGCAGGTAGTCTCAGCAGGGGTTATCTTATAGAAGGACTGTAGAATGAATCATTACACTAAGCACGTTTTAGAAAATAGGTAATTTACGTTGCTTACTTAATTTTTTTTTAAAGAATATATTTGAAGGTATCGCTAATTAAACACCATAGCTCGATTAATTATCGAATCAAAATTTTGTTTAGGAAATGTTTACAAAATAAAATTAGAAATAATTTTGATTTAAAAACGTCTACAAGCAATAACTTTTAAATTAAATCAAAAACTAAACATGGTTATTTGGGTTGACTGATTATTACTTATTTTTAAATAAATCTAACCTACTAATTATTGTAAGTTATTAAAAAAATCATTAAACTCTCTATTCATAATATTTAGTCCTTACAAAATGTATATTTTATGACGTTTCATTTTTTTCTGTAGTTAATATAAAAAGTGAAAATAAAAACTAAGGCAATTCTTATTGTCAACGTATATATTTAGTTTTTGACAAGAATTTATTACATAATTATAATTAAGATACCAAGTTATAGTTTAAAATTAAATGAAAACTTTTTTTTAAATAAAGGTATTACTATATAAATAAATATAAGAAATCAATAATGGGTGTGACCTCCATTATTATTGATACATTCTTGGAGGCGTCTGCTCATTGACGCTATCAAGGTATCAATATAATTAATATTAATCGTTTCCCATGCGGTATCAATGGCTGCAATTAGTGCATTACGGTTTACTGGTATAAAATTTGGCCCTTGTTGTTTTTGGATAACAGCAAGTATTCGAGCCCAAACATTTTCGATCATGTTAAAATCTGGGGTTTTTGCTGGCCAGGGTAACAGCTCCAAGTTATTTTCTCGTATCCAACAACTTGAAAACTGTTAAATTGGTAACTTTAAATTAATTTCGTCGCTAAATTAAAAAATCCTAAATGTGTTAGGACTATATGATGGTTACATGTGCAAATCCATTTGAGTATTCCTAAAATGTTACCAAGAATGGTGTATGTGTTTGTCAAGTGTTAAAATTGTCATTGACAACATTCAATATGGATGTTTTGCAACTATATCTTTTGAGATAAATTTGTAATTGCTTTTCTTTGCCTTAAAAATGTTCTTTAGATTAGGTCTAAAAGTATGTACAACTCAGCGCACCTCAGATTATAAAGATGAAGAAGTTGAGAGCTTTTACAAAGAAATAACGCTATGCATTGAGGAGAATCACACACAATATATCTTAATGCAAAGATCGATAAAGAAAGAAAACCCAGAAACTTGCATTCGAAACTAAGGAATAGACATTCGAAATAGAAGAAGAAGAAATGTTAGTAAATTTCTCAGAAAAAACATGAATGTATGTAACGACAACCTTTTTTAAGTAAAAGAAAAACAGACAATGGTCATGGAGGAGTCGGACGGAAAAACAAAAAACGTTATCGATTTCATAAGTTCTTTACATAAAAATATAATTACAAATTTTCGGTTTTAAATACAGCGATGTTAGTAGAGATCATCTTCTAGTAGGAAACAAATTAAATACATGGAAAACTAGAAAAGTCAAGACAAATATATAAAGCGAAACAATGCATAGAAGGGCAAAAAATATTACAAAACAAAGATAAATATATAACAAATTTGACAAATTAACACAAAGAAGCTAATATCAACAAAAGCGACAACGTACACAATAAATACGAAAAGAAAATCCGCAAAGTATGGTTAAAGCTATTAGAAATATTAAAAAAATAGAAAGTAAATTGAGCAAGCCCAAGTAACAATTTTTGTCATATATTCACATATTATGAATAAATTTGCAAACTAAATAGTCATTTTGACTTTTACAAAATAGCACAAAATTGATCAACATGTGCAACTAAAAGTGCGTCTTTTTCGCGGTTTTCAATGACTAAATAGTAATTCTTACAATTTAGTTTATACAGTTGCAATGTGGTCAGAAAATGTATTTAGTAATTGTAATTACCATATAAATTTAATAGTAATCGAGTTGCATTGATGACTATTTAGTACATTTATGCTAATTAATTATGTTCTTTAAATTCTAAATTGTAATGTATATAATAGTTTTTTTAGAAAAAGATATCTTAACTTTACTAAATTGTATATCCTTTATAATCAATGGTATATCCGAGTCTAAATAGCTAAATGTTTACCTTGTATGAAATAAAAATTTAAGTTATATTACTCTATGACAGTCGTTATATGAATGAAAATATTCCTATTTTACAAAACTGTAACTTAAATTCATCCGCAGAAAAAAAATTTCCCTTTAGTTTTTAAAAGTAGAGCTTAAACATTTTTTAATTTGTTAATTTAATTATTTTCAAAAAATATTAATTTTTTCAAATATTTTTATATCCTATTAATTTTATAGTAAATCTATAAAAAAACAAAAAGGGAAATAATTAACAAGTTATATATGTGTTTATAAATACAAACAGCTTATTATTTTATTTTTTTTTATTCTTAAATCTAATGAATGACATCGGTTGTACTACAAGATCAATCTAAACATGGCGTCAATTACAAATTGGTAATACGTTTCACTTTATAGACATAAGTGCTATTTAACTGTTTTTAATACTAATTGGATTTGATTATTAACTTGTTATTAATTTGATTATAACGTGGAATGTTTTTTGGATTCCTATAAAATGTAGAGCCGTGTTTATATCTTTTAAAGAAGAAAAGTATGATATTCGGTTTTATTTTCACTCATTGTATTGAATAAGATCATGTATATTGCCATATTGGTATTGCTAAATAGCAATGATAAATAGCTATTTGCATTTTTTTTTATTCAAGTTAGTAATTTTAGCTAATGTGTAATTATTGTAAGATTTTTTAGCAATTTACCAATTTGTCTCTTGTAATGGGTAAATAATTTTTATTTGCTTTTGAAAATTTACACAAATTATTAAGCCATTTTGACTAATTTGCTGTTATTATTATTATTACTATTTATAATTTATTTATGACTTATTTGATGCATTCATGACAATTTAGTAATTATTTCAATTTTGTTAAATTAGGAAGTTAAAAATACAATTTCTTGCAAACATTTGTCACGTTTACACAATTAGCAATCCAATGTTAGTTAGGGGAAACAGATGACAAAATGAAGAGAGGCGAGAAATGGCTGAAACACACACGGGGTATACAGCAGGTTTTACCGAATCAAATAAAAGATTAGAACAGCAATAACGTATGATCTTAGATTATGGCACGAAAAGAATATCAAAGAAGCATTAACAAATAGCGGCAGCACAAACGTATGGAGAAGACCACACCTTGTAACGAACTGAACAATTCTATGATACGAAAATAACCCAACAACATCCTTCCACACCATAAAATTGCAAACATTATCTCGGATAGAAATATTCAGAGCAGACTTCTCGAAATGTTAAAATAAGGGGGAGATCAGTTAATAAAACAAGGAACTGATTTAACCAATGCATGCAAGAATAAGGGATACTTACAAATTGGTATAACGCAGTGGTTCTGTTACACAAAAACTGGGGAACTACAAAGCAATTAGTCTTCTAAGTTACAAACAAAAATTTTAACGAAAAGAGTTAAATTTGACGAATAACAACCATGTGAAAAAGCAGGCTTCTGTAAAGGATTCGGTGATTTGGTGATGCGTTCAGGCGTACAAAAAGCGAGCTGGCGGAACAGATGATTAGTTAATGAAAACTAGTGTAGTTTGAGTTGATTTATACGCTCGATCATTGGTTTTCAAATGTTGCTTATCTCGACACTTGGCTGGCTGCTGCTTTTTTAAATTTTCTTTTGTACTTTTGATTTAGAAGTTTTTCTTCTTTGTATATGAGTCCAATGTTCTTTCAGTCTGACGTCCAGAGGTCTTTTGGTTTCACCCAAGTATGACTGGTCACATTCACAGTTTTTAGAATGTCGACCGGTTTGTGGTTTTGTGTTGGAAATCATACTTCTAATCTGGTTGAAGATCTGAACACCGTATTTAAATAACGTTTCCCTGTTGGTTTTATTGATTCTGATAAACCTTTGACATATGGAATACTGAGCAGTAAATTGTGTACTCTTTTTGGTTGTCGTTTTGTGTGCAATTGGTGTCTTTGTAGAATATCTTTCCTGGGTAACCATTTAGTTTTAGATCCCTTCTGATGTTTTTGATTTCTTCTTGTAGTGCAACACAGAGAAAGGACTACAATGAAAAGATCAATGTTGAAATAAGTTTAATCGAAGGAAAACAAACACTTGGAAAAAAACATAGGTGGAAGACATAATCGAAAGAGCGCTGAGACAAAAATAACGGTGGAAAGGACACGAGGCGCGATTGGAAGACAACAAGCGGACGAAAGCTGTAGTTTAATGGAGACCAAAACCAGAAGAAAGATTTAGGGGAAGGCCACCTATGAGATAGGCAGACGATATAAAAAGAGTGACTGACTAACTATAACTGGATGCAAAAGCGAAGGACCGACATAATTGAAAATTATAGGAAATAAAAAAGTCTTTAGCGATTAGCGGTTCAGGTATTAGTGGCTTAAAAAAAATGTTCCTACGAAATTACCTGCAGGTAAGTCAGTATATAATTTTTCAAATCAAAATTATTAAAATGACGAAATGAATATAAATTAAATTTATTTTTACAGTTTGTTTAGTTTCATACTCGATAGTGTATCGGTTTTTATAGTCAGACAAGTCATATGAGCTTAATCCACCTGCAGTTTTTATATTTTTGTTTTTAGTGCTTACTAAAATGAAGTCTTAAGTGATGCACGAGTTTAATAGTCATACAATCATTTACATAAATAAATAAATCAATGTTAGATGTTTAGATAACAAACAGAAAAACACCAAAAACTGAACCAAAAACTTTACTCGGACACGTGTTTCAATAGCTAAGCTATCTCATCATCAGCAAACTGATACTAAAATTAAAAGCAATAGGAAGCTTATATATATACTATCTGCGTGTCACACATCGTTACACTTCATTGATTCTTAGATAAGCTTGAATAATTCCGAAAATCCTAATGGACCGTTATCATCATAATTTATAAGCAAATTTCTGTTTACAAACTTTTACAAGAACCAAGTTTGTTTTTATTATCTAACCTCTTAATTAATTTAATGTCGCCTACTCTATGGCCATTTTCAAACATATGCATGGCAACACTGGACCTATCTGTGCGGTGATATTTGACATGAGTTAAGTGCTCTTTAAAACGAATTTTAATAGGTCTCTTGGTTTGCCCTATATATAGTTGGTTACAGTCTTTACGTGTTATTTCATATATTCTCGATTTATCACACATTTCTATTAAGTCTTTCGGATTGCCTAAAAGATTTTGCAAGTTTTTAATACCAGAGGTTACTGTTTTATAACCAAATTTTGAAAATATTTTTTGAAGACCTTTTGTGTATGTGGGATAATTTGGTAATTTGACATATTTCTTATCTATTTTGCTATTACTAGTTCCTAACGTTGTAATGTTTCTACTTTTTAACTTATCTTTATGTTTTCTAATTATGTTTGTAACAATTGATTCTTGAAAACCATCGAATGATGCGATCTGCTTAATATTTCGCGGTTCTTTATCAAAGTTTTGTTTTGACAATGGGAAATGTAATAACCTGTGAATCAAAAAATTGAGAAATGCAAGTTTATGTTGCATACTATGGTTAAAATCATTTGTTATAAACCTCATAGTGTTAGTGTCTTTACGATAAATATCTATATCTAGTTTGTTGCCATTTCTTGTCACTCAAGTGTCTAAGAAAGGTAACTCAAATCTCAAAAATTTTGATTTTAAAATTTCTACAAATTGCTGAGAACTGTAAACTTTAGTGTCCATGACTGAAACACATCATCTACATATCTACACCAAATTCTAGGAAAGTATTCTAAATTATTTTTTAAAAAATCAGTTTCAAATTTACCCATGAACAGGTTAGCCATAAACGGAGATAAGCTGTTTCCCAATGTTGTACCATGATTTTGTTGATAAATATTATTGTTAATTTGGAAGTAGGTTTGACTCACACATAATCTTGCTAATTTAATAAAACTATCTACTTCTGAATCATCTAAATGATTTTGGTGTAACATATCTTTTAAATAATCTAAAGTGGCATCTATCGGAATGCTTGGAAACAATGAACAGACATCGAATGAAACTAAAACTTCGATCTCAGTCAGCTCAATGTTTTTTAATTTAATAAACCTTCATTAAGCATCACCTGAACTGACTCAAAATAATCCTCTTTGTCCAAAATAACTACTTTCTTGCCTTTATCTGCTTTGAGATAACAACTTTTTTCTTTAACATTTTTAACAATGTTTATTTCTCTGGCGTTAAATTTAAATTTTGGTAACTGCTGAATATTATTTGAAATTTAAAGTTTGCAGACATTCCTAATGAATTTTTTAGAGTTATCATCTAAAAGTTTGATCGAACTTTCAATTCCTACAATAATTTGATGTATAAGTGCTTTGTTAAATTTGAGGTTATATTTCAAGTCCTTATTCAACAAAGTTAATTAGTCATTGTTAAAAATCTCCGAGGATTTATTTACCACTACGTTAGATTTCTGGGGATCAATTCTGTGCACCTCTATTTCTTTTTTAGATAATTCTGTAAACTTTTTGTTCTGGGTCATCTTTTTTTTGCCAAGATTTGTGTTGAATAATTTCATTAATATGGTGCAAAAACTTAATCCATTCAACATACTTGTCATCATTTAATCGTGAAGTCAATTTTAAATGTAACTCATATGCTTCTAACTCTAATTTACTTATTTTACCATAATGACATTTAATTTCCAAATCTAACCATTTACGCTTAGCAAATTCAAGCGCCTTTTTACATGAGTATGAATTAAAATTTGCATAAACTTTCATAAATTTTGGAAAAACACCTAATGCTTACGTTACTTCAGACTACAATTTTTTTGCTAGACTTTACTTTAAAGAATATTTAAAATTGTTCAATTAAATTGCCTTGAACTGTCGGAATTAAAACCTATTACTATAATGCGTTTTCAATATCTGTTTGGTACAAAAAGTATTTGTAAGACTAATATTATCGGAGCTTTATTTTTAATAATGACCCTCGTTTAGTTCTTAGTGTGTAGTGATTGTGTAAAAAACCTCGTCTTTTATGCATTCGTAAATCAATGAATTTATTTACTATGTGTATGTATTTTTGATAGTTTTTCTAATTAGTAATAAGAATGTTTAAACGCATGAGGATGAAGCTGCGAACGGCTGCGAAATATGTAGTAAATTTTAAACATAAGGAAATAAATAGTTTATGAGGGTTGATATTGTTTTCAATTTGAACGGTTGACCTTATTACATAAATTCTTACCCTCGTTTTAAGCATCTACGGATATAAACCTTAAAAATAATTATTTTTCTTGTATATTTTGCATACCTTGGTCTTAAATTTATTCTGACGAAGACTTAATATTTTAGTTATTAATATTACAGTTTTCAACTTTCTTTAGTATTCATTTGCAAAAATCTTTACACAAAGACTCGTTGCTCGATTTCGATATGCACATTACCAGCACCTGCGGTGTCTAAATACTTTACTACCTTCGACGCCAATTTGTTTTTTACGGCAAAACTTTTAAAATAACTAATTAAATGAAATAATAAATTATTTTAAATAATAAAAGAAAAATTAATATATTTTTATTATAAGTTAGCAAAGAACTGAACGAAACTTGCGTGACTGTTATGCTACTTAATACAACCATTGAGACTTAATGGATTAAAAGCATTTTCATCAGCAGGATAAATGTGCAATTAATTTTATTAATCTTACACCTACTAGGTGTGGGATAGACAAAGTGTTATTGCTTAAATGTTCTTTGTAATAAATTAACTTCTAGATTAAAAGTGTATACAAAAGTTTCGATGTACTTATAGTAAGCATTTACGTTTTTTTTTTTCAATTACTAGTTGAATAGCAAACTGAATAAAATGTTAAGACAAAAGAAAAACTAAAAATTTGTGAATTATGCATCAAGTGAAGCACACTCTTTTAAAGACGTTATCCATCGGATCATTGGGCGGTATATTCTAACGTAATTTATGCAAATAGTTATAACGACTTTATAATTTTTAGGTCATAAAAGTTACCGTACACATATTCTGACATTTTTTAAAGTGCTTGTAAAATAATTTTAACTCAATTTAATCATTGTAACTTATAACATTTGTGAAAAATATTGTAAAGAGGAACTTTGAATTTTCAAATTTTTTTGTAAATGTCCTCGATTTCCAAATAAAAACAGAGAAACAGAGAAAGTAGATAGATAGAGTGCATACTTGTAATTTACATTAACAGAATTCAGCATCTAAATAAACAAAGATGCATAAATATTAGAACGTAATGAAATAATGCGGTGGCAACGTCGGTCGAGTAGTTGTAATTATGGTTAATTAATGGTTAGAGTAAAACAACATATCCTTCACTTATTTCGATTAATACACTTAATATTAGTGTAGCAATTCTGATGTTCTTGAAAATTTATCACCAACACTATTTACTTTTTAAATAAATATGTTTTTCCTTGATGAAATAAAATGATTAAGGATTAGAAATTAATAAGCCCTAACTGCTGAATTTTGAGGAGCCAGCTATAAAATTTAAATCTTTAACTTAAATTTTTTATTCTCATTATGGTTAGTTCTTGATAAACAGTTTTGTCGTTTTACTTCTTTGTAGACATTTTTATTTTTTAACAAAACTTTATTAAAAAGAAATCTACAAAATTTATTAATAATAGTTACCAACCTATCACAATTCCTGGTTGTATCTCGTTTTTCAACATTTTCCATAATATTAATCTGGATTTCCTAGACTTGAACCACCTTACCGTGAATAATAAATTCGATGTATTATGACGTATTCCTAATTATATTTAACCAAACACACAAAGAATATGATCACGGACGTACAGGGTGGTCACAATTGATCCGTTTTGACAGGAAAAACGTAAATCCTGGATAAATAGAGCAAAATTAACATACATCTTATGAACTCGATTTTTGAGAAATATTTAATGGCACAAGTTGCGAGACGTTATTTTCACAACTAACCGAGATACAGGGCGTCCTTAAATTTTACGTCATGTTGAAAATTGTCAATAACTTTCTTTGTAAAAGGAATATTCAAACTCTATGAACATATTCGTTAGGCACTTTTTAAGAGTAATCCATTGACACAATTACATTTTTTATATAGTCAACCATTTGATAAGAAATAAATAAAATTTAATTTTTTTTTAATGGAAGTCATAGTTGATTTTACTAAAATACTTTTATTTAGTCTTTTCAAAAATATAAAGTTGTGGGAAATTATTTCCAAAATGACGGGGTTACTGAATGTTTTATCTTTACATCGAAGCAGGTTTTATAAGATTGAACTATTGAGTTGTTTACTCAATTGTTTATTAATTTTACATTATTTTATAATTTAATACCATACCATGTGTTTAAGAGTCAAATAAAGTTTCAACAAAGATAATATAGAACAAAACGCAAAACTCAAGTAAGGAGATATTCACCGAAGGTGTTCAAATTGAGCACCTCCTTGTTTAATACATACTAAGCATCTTCTACACTCAGAGTTACAGCTATTTCTTAATTCAACTGGCCTAATTTGTTCAAAACCTTGGCTAGTAGCCTCCATCATGTCCTCTCTTGTCTGAATAGCTCTCTTCCCTTAAATATCAGATCCTCTAATCTCCGCCATAAATAGAAATCTAGGGGAGTTAGATCACATGATCTAGCAGGCCAAGATATGGGGCTCCTAGTACCAACCCATTTATATCCATACTCTTCGTTTAAAAAAATCGGTTGTAACTCTGGCGTTGTGTGGAAAACAGCTGTCTTGTTGATAATAAATATTTCTAGCAATAGCTAAAGGCAAATCTTCTAGAAACGGGACAATATGGGTGCGCAAAATGTTTACATAATTATTTGCAGTTAAATTACTATCATAAAAATAAGGTCCCAAAAATTGTCCTCGGAATATTCCTACCCATATATTAAATTCACACCGAACTTGGCGGTTTTGTGGAAGAGTTACGTGTGGATTTTTAGTGCACCAATGGTAAGAATTATACCTATTAAATATTCCGGAAGTATCCACTCTGGCTTCGTCAGTCCAAATAACATTTAATGGAAAACTTATATTATCTCTGCATTTTTCAAGAAACCACTGGCAGAATCTTAATCTTCTAGGAGCGTCCCCTTCGCGGAGTTGATAAATCCTTCTTGTTCTGAATGGCTTAAATTTTTGTTTTGCAAGTGCTTTTGGAACACCTGTTAGACGAGGCAATATTCAATAAGAGGTGTTAGGATGATCTATTATTTTTCCAATTGCGTTTAAGTGTTGTATTTCATTTTGTTCGGTTATATTATAATAGTTTGCTCTTGGCTTTTGAAAGCTTCCTTATGTTATTAAATTACTTTTTAATGTTCAAAGAAGAAGTGAAGATAACGCAATGCAACTTTTGTCATTAAATATTTTTCAAAAATCGAGTAAGTTAATTTTGCTCCATCTACCCTGGAATTATAATCTTCTTGTCAAAACGGACCAATTGTGACCACCCTGTACATTGCTTATTAATCATCACAAATTAATTTCTTTAAGGTTTTACCTCGGTACTGCCTATTATTGTCACTATGTAAATTCTCTAATACCGTAGCTCTGCGGTGGAGTGGGTGGGTCTGATCGATGTACTTCAAACGAGCAAAAACAAAATATAACCAAGGGTGTCAGGAGCACACTCAGTATTAGATACGTTTGAACCAGATTACCCTAATCTGTATGAAGTACCGAAACCAGGACATAAATCAAAATCGATATAAACTTGACTAACTGTGAGTATACAATAAAACAAAAGTTTACTGATTCGAACAAACAAGTTAAATAAATATATGTGTTAAAAAAACTGATAGCTAATCGTTGGTACGGTTAGTAGCTTATATACGGTGAATATTAACTACACAATTCTAAGTCTAAATTAACAAATCTTATTACGTCCGACAAACCCGCATAAACTTATCATTACACGTTCTGTTCTCTTTTCTTTTCCAGATACAAAATGGTCGTCCGGAGCCAGAGCGATCGAGTTGCAATTTCTTAATGTTTACGATATGAACTTGTTAACTGCATAAATTAGCAATAATAAAAAAAAACCTAAAATAAATGTGTTTTAAGGAGAGGGTTGAATCAATATTGAGCCTACCTCAAGTGTTTGGAGGTTTTCTGATTTAATTAAAAGCGTGAACAGAGCATGATCCCACACATTCGTGGAAACAATAATTACTTTTTCCATTAACTATAGAAAATTCCACCCACAAGAAAATTTCTATCAAGTAACTTTTTAATTGGCAAAATAATCTTCCCAATTAACCCGAAACAAAATCGTAATAAAAATATTGATGAGATGATTATAGAGTCTTTTCTGACAACTCAATTACTTTCAACTTGTTGGAACAACAATGATTTAAAACAGAAAACACCAAGAACTCCCTTCCAAAATTAATGTACAAAATTGCAACTTACAGTAACCGTAAAATTTATAAATTAGCCAGTGACGTAGCATAATAAAATATTTAATGTAAACACCAATACAAAATATAATTGAAATAAAGAGAATTTAATTGGTACGCCTCTGTTATTTTGGAAAACCAAGGAACGACTTCTATACGAGAACTATTATACTGGACGAACGTTGAACGAAAGAAGACGAAATCTACACCGCGAAACCTTTTGATAACCATATTTACAACTAAACAACAGCATTAAAGTTAACCAAACGATAAATAAAATTTAAATAGTACGTTAACACCTTCATAATAAAAATATTTTAAAACGTTACAGTATTTTTAAATCATTTTATGGTTGCTTTTCACAAAGTTTTTCCTATAAAAGTGATCAAATCTAGTATTTGTGACAACCATATAAATTGGTTTACATCTGATTTGATAAATAGGCAAAATCACTCAATTTTCTAAATAATCTGTACAAAACTAATAGAAATGATTGCATAATATCCGTGCTACTCAAAACAAAACGAGAATATTTGCTGCCGTTAAAACTGCAAAGAGGAAAGCTAATGAAAACTGTGAGAAAAATTATTAACTCTTTAAGCACGGACCTACAATTTTCATTTAAATCTTACAGAAAAGTTAATGTGATTTATTGTCCGAGTGTTCTATTGATCCAAACATTTTTAATGATTTTTGTTGATAACATCAAAAAGAATACTGTACGATGCTCTAACTTTGAACTTGAACTTCTCATAATGTGACAAAATTTTGTGCTCTATTTAATGCTTATTTCTCTTTCAAACTTGTCTCTGAAGCTAAACCAAGATCCGCAATTTCTTCTTCAAAACCTAGTAATGCAAAGGACATATATGGTTTATCTGTAATAGTTATTAAATCCAATGTTAAAGTCAATTTCTAAGACTTCTCACTAAATTAATTAACTCATGGTACATAGTAATTTTCCAGATAAATTAAAAACAGCATTAGTCATTCCGTTTTAAATCGGATGAGTGTCAGGTGATTTATAGATGGGATCCATATTAAATAAAAAATGTGGTGTTAACTTATAGTCATTAGCCTATCATGAAAACACCACATTATTTATTCTCTCCGTTTTATAAAAAAAAGAGATAGAAATGATCCAAGCAGTTATCGCTTAATCTCTATTCTTTCAACATTTTCTAAAGTGTTTAAAAATATTCTGTACAACCAAATATCTAGTCATTTTGAAAGTAATATGTTATTCTACAAAAAACAGTTTGGGTTTAGAAAAGGAAAAAGCACTGCAGATTCCAATACCAGTTTTGTCAATTGTACATTAGCAGATTTTTAACAAGGGAAATTTGTTTTAGCAATTTTTATAGATCTTTCTCAAACATTTGATAACGTCTCAAATCGCATTCTTTTAAGTAAATTGAAAACAATTTATAATTTCGATAATGCTAGTACTACGCTTATTAGTTCGTATTTAAACAACAGAATGCAAACAATAATAATCAACCACACATTTTCCAAATATCTTTTCTTTTCTTACATTGTGGAGTACCTCAAGGTTCTATTTTAGGGTCTTTATAATTTCTGATATTTGTTAATTTGTTACACTTTCAGAGTGAATCCTTGCTTATACAATACGCAGATTATACGACAATATTAATTAGACACTCTTGGGAGACCGCTGCTATCAAAGAATCGACTAAAAGTTATAACAATTGCATCAGATTAGTGGTCTACTATTGAGCTTACTCTAAATAATGCAAATACTGTAAAACTTTTATTGACGCTTCGACCACATAGTTTCCAGAACCCAGACTTTGTAAAATTCTTAGAAATACATTTTGATTCTAAATTATCACCGATCACAAAATGGATCTGGCAAAAAAAAACAAATTGTAGCACTTACATATTAAGGGGTTTACAAGACAGTGTTTCTTTAAAATGTCTTAAAATAGCGTACTTTAGCTTAATTCATTCACACTTAGATTATTTGAGCAAACAGTTCCAATTCAAATAGAATGGAAATTATTACTCTACCGTCGGCATTGTTTATTTTTAACTATATTATATATGCTTAAAAAATCTGAAAACTTTACATACAGATTTGATATTGACAATTATTTCTCTAGAAATTATGATAACTTAGTAAATTCTTTTTACAGACTAAGTAAAGTACATAATAGTTTTATAAATTTCCCTGGAAGCTTATATAACAAACTACTATCAACAAAAGTTTTTTTTCTTTTTGAATTTTTAAATAGATTAATTATCATTATTATGTATAAAATGTATAATCACTTAAAATTACGATACTATCTTCTAGTAAAGGCCTTTTACTGAATATCAGAGTTTATCAATTGTAAAAAAGAAGATGTTAAATTAACAATGAACAATGTTGTTTTGACGAGTGTAAATACATTATGTATAGCCACACAATAAAATAAATAAATAAATAAAAATAAATACCTAAATCATTTGATTCTTCGTCTACCTCATTGTAGTTCTCTTACACCTTCTAAAGCGTTCTTTCAAAACAATGAAATCTTAAAAAGTTTTATCCAGTTCCTCTTTCTTTGTAGCACCACTATCAAACATTTTTGTTACTTTCCAATTCTATCCAATTCATCGCACATTATCTTTCTCCAAATTCAGACTTTAAAAAGTTCAAATGTTTTCTTCATTATTTTCAACAGTGCCAGTGTCCTGCATCCATACAAAAGAACATTCCAAACAGAACAAGTGTAAAATCCGACTTAGCTTCGCCTCAGAGTAAACAGAAACCGGTCGAGCGGTCGGTAATTTTGGTTTTCTTATAGAGCAAAATATTGCATAATAATAATGAAGCAGTGACCCTTTCGAAAAGATGCGACGCATCTGGAATGGAGGGAAACCCTTGCTGATCGCAATTTAATTTAAGTCATTTTATTTAATCTATTTAGCACGCTATACAGTGGGTATTTGAGACTACCATACACAGGGAAAATAGCATAGAGAGATTCTGCTTCCACAGCTGCCAAAATGTCGATTTCATGATTGTTATTGTGATCTTCATTAGTTTTTGGCTGTTTACAGAGACTGTTAACGCACCCAGTTTCCCGAAATTGTCTTACAATTCGTGTAATTGTATAAAGACACGAAATTGGCCTGTCATTGTAAAGAATACCAAACAGCTGTTCTTCTCAAACTATTGCCTATAAAAATGAAATAAATATGTAGACGCCCTATTTCAAAACAACATTATACCTGCTAAATTCCATGTCCCTATTTGAATTTTTTTTGCTGTTGTATAAATATTTATGATGAGTTTATTAAACAATTTTTTGACAAATAAAATTTAATTTTATACTTACTGTCAATTTTATATCCATAGCCATACTTGATCCTTAGCTAAATTCCCAGTGTTAATTTTCCTATGTATGGTAGTCTCAAATACACACTGTATATTAAAATATTCTCCTGGCGGTTGCCTCTCCAATTGAAGAAACCTTGTACTTGTTTTACATATTCGGAAAATATCCGCTACTATTCAACTCATAAATGTAGCAATTTGCGCATTTGTTTTCATTTGCGAGTACTGTCATTTTAGTTTTTCTTTGGTTTTATACTATATAAGCACATTTTATTATTTCGTCGTGTTTTGTAATCCAAACTAAATTGTTGTCCGCAGTGAAGCTCATGAAATTATTTACAAAATATATCAAACTAGATTAAGAACCGGTCTACAGACCGGCGGACGACTTGATTGAGAACCCACATAGCATATAGAAAGTGTGACACAATTAATTAATACAAATTTTCCCTGAAAGGATGCAATTTACTCAAAAAGAATTTTTGAAACCATCTTGGTCATCCCGTCATTTTAAGGTATCACTCGATGGGTTGTCGTATTTAAAAAACAGGCGCCCACACTCACATGAGTGGGGAAAAGTGTTTTTTTTATTAGACGTCGTTTGGCCCGGGGGTATGCTCAAGAAATCTAGCTATCACAACTTGAGGTCAAGCACACCCCCACGGTGTGTATAGAAGGAGAACACCAGGTGAATTAACTCAATTAATGATACAGATTAAGAAGCATGAAAAAAAATCTGAACTTTTCATATTTTGTGGATCGTGTGTTTAAAAGAGTAGCGGAAAAAACGGGCATTTCCACCAGAACAATTGAATTGATCGCTAAGAAAGGCATACATCAAATCCTGAAGGTAATGAGTTTAACTTACACCAGAAAACGATTAGCTAGACAGCACTTAAATCCACCACAGACAAGAGTGGTGAAGAAGTTGTGAGACGTATAATTTACAACTTTGTGTAGATTAAAAAACCAAAACCAACAATGCGAAAGATGTCGTTGCTGTTCAAGAAAAAGGTATTCACTTAAGAGAAAAAATAAGCAGTTTTTATTGTATTATAAAGAAGATGAGATTCAAATTTTAGAAATTCATCAACAACAAGAAGATGTTGATGGAAACTTCCGCAACAAAACTGGGTTCTTGAAAAAATTGAAAAAAAATCCGTGAACAAGGCAATTCATATTCAAGTTTGAATGGCAGTGACAAAGGACTAAAAAGCCTTGCGGATGTAAAAAAACAATTCGGATCAAACGCATTGTAGATGTTTAAATCGGGATTAAAGTCAAGCGATTATCACGATGACATGTATACTTTAAAAACTATATTAAATGGTTAACTAAAAAACTTATATTACTCCAATCCGTTTTCGTTACATAAAGGAGTATACATTTGGATTTTTGCAAACTCATGCACGGTGATGAATCACGTTTTTTAAAATACGTCACTGAAATCTGAACTTTAAACTCAGCCTACTACAAATTAAAAACTAGGGCCGATTTTCAATATTTTGCTTCGAATTTGAGATATCAAAAAAAACATTAGAAAAAGTTAAAAATATTTTTTCATGACAATTTTATAATTTTATATTTAACATTTTTCAATTTTAATACCAGGCTAAGTCAAATATAAACGGTAATTTTGTAAAATAAATTTATTGATCAATGCTGAACACAAACTAAACATTTAACATTTTTCAATGTAGTCACCTCCGTGTCCACACACTTTTGCAACTAGTTTGGAAGTTTGAATATTGCTTCATCATTCAAAATTTGAGAGCGAGTTGTCAGTCAATTGCGTACATACTCCTCTCCTTCTTCATTGCTTTTAAATCTTTTGCCTCCAAGTGATCCTTCTAAGGATCAACTCTCTAATGGGTATACCCCGTCGTTTGCTTCCATAAACGATTTTTGTGGACTGTAACAACTTACAATAGTAAGCCCATTCACTGTTTGTTGATAGTGAGTAAAATTACTCTTGAGTCAAAGAAAACAGTTGCAAGTACTTTTCCAGCTGAGAGACGGTTTTTGGCTTTGACCTTCATCCTTTTTTCCACTCCTTACTTGGCATTTTTGATTCGAGAGTGTAATGGTAGACCCAAGTGACAAACGCCTCGAAAAAACTTCCTCTTCTTGTCGAAATCGATTCAGAAGTCTTTTACTGATCACCGACCTGACCTGTTTTTGATTTTCGGTCAACAACCTTCGAATCTAGCGAGCACTAATTTTTCTAAATCCAACTTGATCAGTGATGATGGATTGAACACTTCCATAGATGTTACCCACTTTCTTCAATAGTTAGCCGGCGATCACCTTCAACAAGCTCTCGAACAGCACCGATGTTGTCCTCTGTGAGACTTGTCTTTAGAGTTCGATCATGACTTTCATTTTCAACACCTTTTCGCTCATCCCTGATTCTCTGCCCCACGTATATACACGATTCTGAGATAGTGTAGTGTCTCCAAACTGTATCTTCTAACGAGTAAAAATTTGCAATTGATTAACGCCTTCATTGGTTAAAAACTTTATGATGATGCATTGTGCAACAGTTATGGCTGTACTGAGGACAGAACCTAACGCGGCTGTTACTCAAGCCGGTTTCCCCCTTCTCATAAAGCTCGGAATTGCATGCTAAGCTAAATAGTAAAATTATCTTTTGTTATTTTCGCAAGTAATTTGAGTCTTCTATAGGAGTATAAAAGTTGGCTTTCAGGTAAACGCCATAAGAATGTTTTTAGCCAACATTTCGACCGGGTTAGTTACATCTTATTAATGTGCAAAGATTTTGATAAGTTGTAGAACATATAAGTACCAGATAATCTACTTTTAAACCAATAAGTGTAGCAACATCTAGTGTCGAATTGTAACACGCCTGAAAATGCATTTGCATTAGTTTTAAGTTTTATTTTGTAAAATGTGCACAACATGGCACTACCCTTATGTTCAGTAAAGATACAGATTACGAAGTGGTATCACGTAAATACGTATTTTATCGTAAATACGGCTGTGGAAACTCATTTTGCATTTAGACTTTAAACGATAAACTAAAGAAAAACACAAAAATGACAAATTTAATTATTTTAAAACAGAAAATTGATGAATTCCAAAACAAAATTTATTTTATTAAATTTTAAACCAATGTATTACCGAAACATTTAAGTTTGTCTCAAATTAGTCCGTACTTGGATGAACATTAATGTTTATACGCTATTAGATACTTTATTGGACAAGGAAAATATGTTGCCAATATAAAAAAAATCACGATGTGTAATAAAGTTTTCGAATAGGTATATAATCTGTCTACGGACTTTCCTGGACTGGTAAAGAATTTTCAGAAAATAATCTAAAATATTTTTTTAATTTTATTATAAACTATTTATTGTAAAACACTTTATTGAATGAAAAACTCAACTATCTCGTAAAATGCAAAAAAAAGTTAATTCCTTCTTATATATTCAGTCAATATTAACGCATCATATTATCAAAATTTAAAACAAATTAAAATGAACTAAATTAATGAAACATTTGCTTTGAGAATTAAATTCTAGAAAAACATAGACTAATAACTAAATATGTAATGTGTGAATCAGTTCTCTGTATTTTTTGCGATTTCGTATAACCGTTATTATTTTTATAACTTCGTGTCATCATATCCTAAAAAAATAATGCGCGAGTTTTACCAGCAGATATTAAAAATTAATTTTAGAACAGGTGAACACGTATAATAACATAAACTACGTCATTCTTGCTCATAAAAATTGATGTTGTTTATTCTCAGAGGTTGCATTTTGTTGATAAGCATAAAAAGTAAATTTCTACAGCTATATTTTTATTATGAAACTCCTGTTGCGACTACAAAAAGTAAAGCTTTAATATGAAGATTTTAATATGAATCCTCCTCGTAAGAATAAGTGCACGATTATTTTTTATCTCAAGATGACTGAAACTTCTTCATAACATTTATAATTATTTTGATTAAGTAAAACAAGGTGCCTTCTTTATCATATTCATTGTTCTACCAAGCATTTGTAGTAGATAAGAATATTTTATACTGTCGCCAGATCATAAATTATACAATTACTTATTTTAGTGATAAAGTTCCTTTAAGATTTGTACAGAAAACAAAACGTTGCCCACAAAACAACGTTTCTACTATAATACAGTTATTTCCTCATAACAATTTACAATATATTATTAATCCATTCGCTAAGTATCTTTCTGTATTTTTTAAGGTCCCCGAAATAACTTGGTGGCATATTATCATTGAACCCTACAGAAGCAGATTCTTTTTGTTACCGACCCTAAAAGTCACAGGTTTTTTTTTGTGCGAGTTTTTGACTGTGCTTTACTAAAAACATACAGGTAGGTATTAGTTACATAATACACAATGAATAGCCTAACCTGTCTAAAAAATTATAACTATCACCTCTCAAAGTTTCGTTTTTTATATTTATCTATACATCTTCATTTAGAAAATAGAAAAAAATATACTTTTTGTTTATTTTATTTTTTAAACTGATTACATTATGCAACATTTATTTATTGTCATAGGGAATGTTACACTGACTTGTTGCACGGCAATTGCAGAAAGAGCAACAAGCAAGTCCCGATGCGCGACAGCAACAATTATTTGTTCGTGAGCATTTATTACAATTACAGCTCGGTACAAATCTTCTGTAGAAGGGAAAACATCGGCGATCGATCATGGTATGAGATAACCATCATCTTCCTTATAACCAAATAAAATTGGATTAAGGGTCGTTACTTTTTTCTCTAGGCAGTGAATTTGATTCTACACAATATAAAATACTCTCAAAATGTGTAACCTATTGGATGTACTAGTTGATGGTAACTGTGATGCAGAAAATGTTTTTCCGTGATGATACATCCAATACCTCAGAGCATTAAAGGTTTTAGAAGAATTATCTTTGCGTATAACTTGTACTAAATACTCTTCTGCACAGCGAACTGCATTATCAATTCCTTCGTTAGATGGATCTGGAAAAGATAAAAGCAAAGCATTCCAATATTTTCAAAAAATATATATTCATTTTTTACCTTGTGCAAAATTAAGAAGATATTTATGTGGCTCGGCACGAAGGCCATTTTGATTCGTGCCAACTTTGCTGGTATAGTCTGCTCCGGTTAGGTGATAAAAGGCAGTAGGAACCGAACACAATTCTCTACCATGAAGTGCAGTGGCACTACAAACTAGTTCAACCTCAGGCTAAAATAGATCACCGTTCTGAAAAATGTATTTTCGAAGGAAACTTTGAAGCATCACTTTGTTTTCTGTCCAACCCCAAAATTTCTTTGCTTGAATTGGTAAAGGTACTTTATCCGCAATTTGGTGAATTATAATGTAATCTTCGCCATATCTTCGTAACCTTTCTCCTGCTTTAGGCGACATTTCTACATAGCTATCAAAAACAAAGTCAATTCTATTGTCCCTGTAAGGTTCTAGCTATTACACTGCAAAATGCAGTGGCTAAGTCCTTAAAAGTCTTCATATTTTTCCATTGTAACTTTCGAAATCTCATCATAAGATCTACCATAATACAAAATTTACCAGTGTTTGGTAATTGAGGATAATTACCATTTACAAGAATCTTTTCCAGTTCTTCAAAAAGGCTTGATTTCTTTGTTTCCTTTTTCAGGGACCTTCCTCTTCAAAAAGGTAATTACCATTGGTGAGCTCAAAGCATAGTAATGACTCCATACTGTAATTTCGCTCTCTAGCTAAGTCAATAATGCGCTGACACTGGTTATTTTGTTTTTGAGTGACTTTCGCTTGTTTTTTTGAATCAGTTTGAGTAGTTTTAAAAGATGGAAGCTTAACTCTATTTATTGTGTTGGATATAGGGTTAGAACAATTTTCAAATCTCTCTTTTAAAACTGCTCGTAGACTTTACAGCCGGTGTCAAAAATTTCTAAAAGGGCTTTCGTGGTATCAGTAGAAGTACACTCATGAAATTTAAAACTTGGACACCACAATTTCTGTAAACAAAAGTTTGCACATTGTGAAGCGGGATTAAGGGTATCATTTACAATTCTAACAGCAGGTAGTCTCAGCAGGGGTTATCTTATAGAAGGACTGTAGAATGAATCATTACACTAAGCACGTTTTAGAAAATAGGTAATTTACGTTGCTTACTTAATTTTTTTCTTTAAAGAATATATTTGAAGGTATCGCTAATTAAACACCATAGCTCGATTAATTATCGAGTCAAAATTTTGTAGACTGATTATTACTTATTTTTAAATGAATCTAACCTACTAATTATTGTAAGTTATTAAAAAATCATTAAACTCTCTATTTATAATATTTAGTCCTTACAAAATGTATATTTTATGACGTTTCATTTTTTTTGTAAAATCACGATTCGGTCCATTTTTCCTGTGTAATATTCGTGATGGTTTTTTAATTCATAATTTTCATTTTTTAAAAATGTTTTTTGCCTATAAAGGTTGGTAACCGCTAAAATTTCATGGTACACGAGATCCCACGCAGCTACAAAGTCTTTTTTGCGAGTAGACCCTATAATGCTTGAGGCACTTTTTTTTGACCGGTTGATTGTTTGTTCCAATGCTTGATCTGTACCAGCTGAGGTAAATGATGTGTTGGATTGTTTGATAATGAAGGATCCTTCAATAAATTTGTTGTAAACCTCTGGAGCGATTTTTTCTAATATTAACATATCATGGAGGTAAATTGAAGACCAACGGGCATAATTTGTACGATCCATATCATGAAATATTGGTTGCACTTTTTGCACTGTTTTTAAATCTAACTTATAGTCTCCACTACGATCAGCCCCGAATTAAGTCTCGGGCAAGAGTTATTAATACCAGAACATTATTCCAATACCTAATAAGTTCTGATTCTTTACATCTTCGTAGAATAAAACTTTGAAAGTCCAAAATAAACTCATAAACAGATCGTGCCTCGGTCATATCTTTTTCAGTGAACGTGTCTTGCAAAACCTGAAGGCTCGCCATTTCTTGATCGTATTTTGACAAATAATGTTCCGTAAAAAATGATTCTAGCTGCAACCTTTGCAAAACCCTTTGATAGATCTTGCGTTGTATCAACACCATAAGCTTCCGTTTCAATAAAAATGTTCTCTGCTCCACTACCTCGTAAATATTTTCTAATACATGCAAGGACAACCTTTATCATATAAAAGCTTCCAAGCACTAATATTATATTTTCAAACTCCTTCTCGCGTCGAAGTTTTATATGTCTAGCAATTCGGTACACTCCCTCGTCACAAAAAACCGGAAGATGTTTTTGATTTAATTGAATTAGCATATTTTTAAAGTTACATAGGGCAGTGTATACTGTTGAATAATCAGTAACTGGATACGGCATAATTGGTAAGAATCCAACAATTTGTTTTATTCGACTATCTTCAGTTAATAATGAATTAAAAGTCGACCAGGGGGAAATTTGCTGAAGTTCGTTTGAGTTGTTTTTTTGCTGAGAGATATTCATTCTACACAAATATCAAGCCATATCATCGGGTCGTATTTGAAAATACTCTTCTGAAAGTGCACTACTTATCGCATTTAAAGGATTTGTCGGGCTTGGAAGACATATTGGTCCAGACACTTTATAGAATTGCTTAATGCGTTGACACTGCAGTTTGTCGTGAAAAGATCGATTTGAATAGCATACATTCGTATCAGAAATTTTTGGTTTTTGTTTTAGTATTTTAGACTTTTCTTGAAACAATACTGCAACAGTATCATGAGTACCGTTTAATCCGGATTCTGTTGCTTCCTCGTGGTCAAAGTTGTCGAATGCAGCCCTTGTAAACTTAGAGGGATTAAAATGTGTTGGCAACGGTACGATACTTTTACATGTTTCAACAGTAAATGATGCCAGACTAGTTCGACATCTTTGTACTTTATCGTATGAAATACTCATTCCGGTACGATTCAAACTTTTAATTAATGCGCTACTTTTACAAACGCCGTGTACTGCCAATCCTGTCATAACATTTAAAGGAGTTCTTTTTCTTAAACAATGCATAATAAAATATATCATAAGAAAAATGCCAACAGTTAACTGTAACGGTATGTGTGTGTTACAAGCATTAAAGCTATCACTTAGATAGCGCTTTGCACCTTAACACACACATGCCGTTACAGTTAACTGTTGGCATTTTTCTTAGTTTATACTATTCACACGTGTCAATGTTTACACGAGATGTCGCAAGACACACATTTTACTTAAAATATATCATCTGATAGAGCGCCTTCATTTTAAGAATTTTTGTTTTAGATATACCTTTTGTAGAATCTGGGGTCTTTGGAATTGAACATGAATCGTCATCAGTATCAGAATCGATTTGAGTGTTTTGTTGAAATTTATTTTCGCTAAAACTAAATAATTCAGAAAAAATGTTAACAAGGGCGAAGGAATATGTATATCATCCCATGCGAGCCTCAGATTATTTTCATCGCAGAATGTATCTTCTACATCAAAATTTACTTTAGAAAGCGAATCTTTTATTATTTTCGCGCTTTCTTTAATGATATTTTTAGATCTTAGTATTTCGACAACTTCGTCAAGTGAAACAGTTGGATGAAAAAAAAGTGTGGGTTTATTAGCTTCTACAGGAACAGAGAACCTTATTTCGTTTCCAAATGTAGTAACTAAGTAATTTTTTATATCGACATTTTTAACTGACATTTCACACGGCAGTAGTTTATTAACCTCGTTAAATACTTCAGTTAACGTAAAACCGTTGATTGAAATATTGGTATTTCAATCAACGGTAAAACCCTCTCCGTATTTAAGACGAGGTATCAAATTGTCTATGATTTGTAATATTGAATCTTTTATTTTACTGAGAAACTGGTCTCTATATATTCAGAAAAATTCGTGATTTTTTTACTAAAATCTCTTTCATATTTCCGTTCGTAAGCCCTCATACAGTTTTGTTTAGTAAATATCAGCTGCAAAGGGAGTCCCTACAGTTTTTAAATCTGCAGTTCTAGTAAATACTTCGTCTTTAAAATAATTTGTCATTTTTAAAAAATTGTCTGCTCTGTCTGTCTTACAAATTCTGAATTTTTTGCAATCATTTCCTGAATAAATGTTACCGCATATAACACACTTAGTGTTTTCACTACTATTTGCACATGATGACGTGGTTGGAGGTTTAGTTTTCAATCGCGTCAATGTTTCACTGATATTAGTGATAGTTTGCAAAAAATTTGTGATTTAGGGTTTGAATTACTAGAACACTCCCCTTTATTCACCCGATTTGGCTCCGTCCGACTATCACCTCTTTCCTCAACTGAAAAAAAGTTTAAAAGGTCGTACATTTTCTTCCAACAAGGAGGTAATGGAAGCTGTGGAGGTCTGGTCTGCAGAGCAAGAAAAAAATTTTTTTTGAAAGGTCTAGAGACGTTGCAGGTTCTCTGCACATGATGACGTGGTTGGAGGTTTAGTTTTCAATCGCGTCAATGTTTCACTGATATCAGTGATAGTTTGCACACCTGAAATTTTAGAATCCGGAATATTCTCTTTTTCCGTCTCCTGCAATTTCCTTGCGGCTCTTTCCACTTTTTTTTCCATTGTGTAACTACGATAACACGCATTTGTCATGTGATAAAAAAACCGCGTACCACTGGGGAACACTTTTTAGTCTCTCAAAACAATGTCTTTACGATTGTTAGCACCCCATTGAATTCGTTCACAACCGTTGTCTGTACTTGTTAATATCTACTCTTTACTGAAGTGTTAGCAAATAATACATAGATTGTTATTAAATTTCACATTACGACGCAGAAAATGCCACTTTGCTACATGTTTAAGTGAGTCAGTCACTAGTTTACACTCAATAAATATATTTATTATAATTGTATTTAGGTAACATTTATAACCGTACATTGACGATGTCGATTAGTACGAATAACTTGGCAGAACTAACCTTCTTCGTATTTTCTTCTAATAGGTGCATTGTCACAAGTGAGCAGTTAGTTATCAGTTCGCTATCAGTATTGCATCAACACGACACTCGCCGTAAAGTTGAATATTTTATTACATAATTTTTTTCGTATGACCAACAAATTAATATTTTTTAAATTCCCGTAGTATTTTGTAAGAGTTATGTACTTTCCTTTTAGGCTTTAATTCAGCATAATATGTATAAAAACTAAACCTGTGATTTTTTTGGGTGGTAACAAAAAAAAATTGAAAATATAACTATTAAGAAACACCATGCAAATGAGTTACAATACTTTTAGCAGCAATTACAAATGAATTTATTTATTTTGTATGTACTTACATTGTCTATTTATATTATTGTAGAGTAAAAAATGCATGTATGAGAAAATATAGTTTAAAACGAAATAAAATTGTAGAAAAAAATATGGGAAATACTAATGTTGAAAAGTTCATTCTCACACAATGACATCACACTTTCAATGCTAAGTTTTTTAAGTCAGTTACATCATGGTGTATTCATCCGCCTGTACAACAACGTTGTATGCCCGAAGGAACCACTAAAAATTTGCGATGCCGCAACGTCAACATCAAATCGTCATTCAGTGGATCAAACAATTCGAAACAACGTACATTCAAATTTAATTATCCTGAAACATAGACTATTAAACTATCACTCGAACAATCTTACGGATATACCTACAAACATGCGAACTTTGGATCAAACCCGCTAAATGTAGCATACTGTTAACATTGTAGTGGACTTAAATCCAGGCAAACTAAACTTGTAACATCAGAATTCAATTTACAATACCTTATTTTTTAGCATTAATGATTTCTATCAAATAAATTTGAAAATGTTTATAAGTTGTTAGTTATTGTGTGAAATGATTCTTCTTTCAATACTTAAGCCATGAAGTCAATCGTTTCAATTTTTCAGATTACTGACAATATTTATTAATATTTAGATTTAGTTTAAAAGGAAATAAAATTGTAGAAAAAATAAGAGTAATATAAAATTAAAAGGAAAATTATTCACAATTCAAAGAAGCCGCAATCAGAAGTTTAGGGCTCGCAGACAATTTTAATTTCATGTCTATAAAATGTCGACACCATTGCGCTACATATATTATATAGGACAAAATGTTTAAATGTTTTTTTTTGTAATAGTCGAGTGACACTTAATTTCATTTTTTAAAATCAAATACGGATTTTTAAAACATTTTGTTAAATTGTAACTCCTTAGTGTGTTCACTTATTTATTTAAAAATTTATTAAAGTGGCTTAAATTATCGGGAAACGAAATTATTCATTTCATTAATAACATTACAAACCAAATCTCGTATTACTTTGTAGAGGTTAGAAATAACTAAAATCATTTTGTAGCACTTTCTAAATTTATTCTGAAATTCATGACACCATCTGGTTCAAAACAAAATCACTTCTAACCCTTAAAACGTTAACCTAAGTAATCTGTAAATTTATGACGTAAATCTAATTTTGCCTCTCCATACTAGCCCCGATACCTAATCTCTGAAGAAGAGTGGGAGTGGGTTTGTACGTTGTCCGTCAATCAAAAAAAAAGATTATTGGAGGGCGCCAGGTGTTTTACCCACTATCGGTAGTTTGTTCCAGATAACCCCTTTCTGTAGGCGTCACAAAAAAAGCCAAATCACTCATTCCCAAAATAATGGATATAATAAGGTAAAATATCTCCAAACAAAAATCCAAAAGCAGCAATGAATTTAAATTAAAATAATCGTTAGTATTGTCAGTAATACTGATAATCCGTGAATGAATTTAATCTAATATTAGACCTAAATAAATCGTTTCTTTTCTTTTTTTTTAGAACTACACAATTAATCCTACAAAACCGTATTAGCCACAAAAAAAATAAATAAATTAACCGTCCGTTCCATAAGCAGAACGATGTACACGAAAAAGGAGAACCAGTTTGTCCACGTTCCTTTGGGATCGTTTTTAATTCCACGTAGTTGCCCGGATCGATAAAATTGTAATTTTGTACTGATCTTCCTTTATTTTTAATGTATGGATAATTGCTTAATCAAAAAAAAAAAATAAAACCCAAATATAAAACCTAAAACAGATAAATTTAAACATTATACCGGTTACTAAACGTACCTCAGATGGCACGAGGTTATTTTTTTTTTATTGTAAAAGAAAGTTAAGACAAATCATTAACAGCATCGACCCGTCTTAATCCCACACACACGTGGAAAAATTTAATTGCTTTGAAAGGATCGTTTCACATCCAAAATACTTTCCAGCAATTATTTCTAATGGCAAAATGTTCTTCCCAGATTTATCCGACTATGTCGCAGAAAATAATTTAAAAGATGTATACTGAGTTGAATTATGTTCACGATGCAAAACCTTCTTACTACAAGGATGTATTGATATTCTAGTTAGCCTAGACCAGTTCCTTGATTAAACAAAATATTGCGTTACCATAGCAACGAACAATAACTTATTAGAAGTGTCAGTGTAAAGTTTGACGTCAAAAAAGTAAACCAGAGTCACGCAATAAATTAAATGAAAAAGATATACACCGAAATTGTGAAAATCGAAAAATTGGAGTATCGAGCCATCATCAAGTACCTGTATTTAAAAGGGTTAAGAGGTAAGCAGATTTACGAAGATATGCTTAATACCCTTGGTGATCAATGTCCTTCGTATGCGACCGTCAAAAATTGGAATGCAAGCTTCAAAAGAGGTAAATTTTCCATTGAAGATGATGACCGATCAGGAAGGCCAGTTTCTGTGTCAGTCCCCGAAAATATCGATGCAGTTCATGACATGATTTTATCAGACCGTCGAATTGGGCTAAAACGGATATTTGAAGCACTGAATATTTCATACGAACGCGTTCATCATATAGTTCACGTCAATTTGGACATGAGAAAATTGCTGTAAAATAAATCCCCAAATGTTTGAATGTTGATCAAAAGCGTGCAAGGGTAGAAGCATCGCGTTCGATCTGTGCTCGATTTGTAAACGATGTAGACTTCTTAAACCGAATTGTTACTATGGATGAGACTTGGGTACATTTCTACGATCCAGAAACAAAGCAACAATCGATGGAATTGCGACACTCTGGTTCTCCAAGACCTAAGAAGTTTCGTGTCCAAAAATCTGCTGGAAAAGTTCTTACTTCAGGTTTTTGGGATTGCCATGAAGTAATCATGATTTATTTTTTGGATAATAACTGGAGATTACTATTCGACATTACTGACCACTCTACGGAAAAATATGAAAGAGAAAAGACGCTGAAGGCTATCCAAAGGTGTTTTGTTTTTGCAGGACAACGCCCCTGCACACAAATCTCATGTTGCCATGTAAAAAATTTGTGATTTAGGGTTTGAATTACTAGAACACCCCCCTTATTCACCCAATTTGGCTCCGTCCGACTATCACCTCTTTCCTCAACTGAAAAAAAGTTTAAAAGGTAGTACATTTTCTTCCAACAAGGAGGTAATAGAAGCTGTGGAGGTCTGGTTTGCAGAGCAAGAAGAAACATTTTTTTTTAAAGGTCTAGAGACGTTGCAGGTTCGCTGTAATAAATGTATCCAATTAAGAGGAGAATATGTTTAGTAATAAAATATTTCGACATTGAAATTTTGTTTGGTTCTATAGTAGGCTAAGAATTTTTCAATATATCCTCGTATATCACTAGAAAAATTTTTTTTTTCTCTGTTGTACAAAATTATGAACGTTCGTTATCAAAAACGCGTAACGCCCGGGAACCCGCAAAATTCAAAAACAGACATAAGCGTCCTATAGAAAAATATGCCCAATTGAAATTCAAATGTGGAATAACATTTAAATAAAGAAAAATTTAAATTGAACAGGTATTTTTTGATTCCTATAAACAAAATTTAATTCTAAAATGTTACACCCTTCTTCAAACAAAAATAAGTTCAGAAGGAGGAGCTATTCGAACCGTTTTTTCTATAAAAAAATCATAACTTCATTTTAAAACTTACGGTTGTCATTTGTAAATCAAGAGAGGTAACCCGCTGTATTGCAATGTATACGTTCAATGATGGAGTAGGAAACTTGAAAATAATTTCCAGTTTCTCTTATCCGACTTTGTTATATTTTTTTTTTCCTAATTATTTTGAAACTCTTTTATACTCGTTAAATTTTCTTTATTTTATCATCTAGGTAGGGCCTTCTATAGGAATATGTTAACGAACGAACGTTAAATATTTAATAGAAATACTGTGTGCCTTATATCTTTTATCTGTTTACTATATAATTTTTAATATTTGACGTGTTAATTGTTTTTAAAATATTAATTAAATTAGAGATGTTAATCCATGAAATAATTTGTCAGATTATTATCCATTAATTTGCTAGATGCCTTGATAAGGACCGGATTTACTCGGTCGAAACGTTGGTTTACTCTATAACTATGGTGTTTGATATCCTGATATCCTTCTTGCACGCCTATACAGGCTGTCCGTTTTTCGAGTGCCACTATAGGGATCTCGGTTATCTTAAGAGATACGAAGTCAGTTAAATTGGGGCAAAGTTGCGCATTTTTATGCTGAATTACAATCTGAAAAAATTTGAAATATCTTTTAATAATTTTTAAAATATCCAAAAAAAAACAAATTTCTGATTTTTGTTTTTAATTCTTTGCCGATAACTTAATCAGAATAGACATTTCTAACCCAGACATTATTTAGACACTTTTTTTATGGAGAATTCGAATATGACACCACTTTTCTAATTATTTTCAACATGGCGGAGAAACACCTGTCAACTTCTTTTTTCTTATAAACGCCATTTTGGATTTTAATATTTCTAAATGACGTTTTTTTTTCTCTTTACACCGATGTATCACACTTGGTAGTCTGGTATCACATTTTGCCAAAAATCCAATTTTTCATTTTTGCAAGCCGTGCTTTGGAAAAAACAAGTTAAGATTTATTTTAAGCATTATAGATTACAATTCACCAACCCAAATAACATTTGACACTTTTTCAATTACAATTGATGTTTTGTTAGTAACACCTGACAAGTTTTGAATTATAAAATACTAAACGAAATTGTAATTCAGAAAAAAATAAAATATATTTCGGAAATTGTCAAATGTTTTTTAATTTCAGTTTCAGAGTATATTAAATATATTTCGAATATATCAATTTGATTTAAGAAAAAGTTAAACGGTTTTCAGATAACATCATTTGTCTAAACTAAGCTGAATTTCATTTTATGCTTTATGAGTTTCAATTACTTATATTTTACACTTGAATTGACTAAACTATCTAAAAATGTATTTTGAGTTTTATGGATTGTAATTCACCACTCACAAAAACATTTAACTATTTACTAATTATATTCAAAGTTTTTATGTTAATACTAGACAACTTCAGAGTTACAAATTTCCAAACTGAATGCTTTACTAAATGTTATTTAATTTTTTTCTCAATAACAGTTGACACTTTCTGAATTACGTTTAACGTTTTCTAAATATCGCTTTCCATTTTCTGAATTATATGAATGACTCGCATGAATTAAAATTGACGTATTCTAAATTACAATTCAGTAAACTGCATTTTATTGATTGCTTTCTAAAATGTATTTGAACGGTATTTGATACGTTCTGAATTATCATTACAAATAATGATTATCAGATGGCGTACTGTTAACCACCGTAGTAATTTTCTAGACCACTTATATTTTTTAAATTTATTTTGACCGTAATTGATTTTTTTATTTTTCATAATTCAGAGCCATTAATATACTTATTTAAACAAGAAATAATAGATAAGATATCAATCAAATATTTTAATCACTGTATTAATACAGTTTCAGAACATCACGTTAATTTTGTTTAAAAAACAACTGTTAATTGTGCACTAAAGGTAAAGTTTTTAATTAAAAAAACATAATATCTGAAGAAAAACAAAAACTCAAACTTTAAACCACAACTCATTCATATTAAAATTTCTACATATTTTCGAAGAACATTGTAAACAAAAACTGCCATAGACCATCTTTGAGTTCTGCGGCGGCTTGTTGAATACTAAGAACACTTCTCGGTTATTGATTTATATTATAACGAGTGATCTCAACCATGTCGTTGTCTAATGTTTTAGAGTGATGCATTGATGTCACCGCCCTAAATTTTTTTAGGTAGGAAAAAGTGTCATAGTTTTTGTAAATCCAAAAAGCGCACCTACTCTCTGCGCCAACTTTGTGTCTGTTAGGTTTGAACTGTTCAGGAATTTCATTTTTGCACTATTTTATTGTAGGTACCTACATTTGTACGTCCCCGTTTTCTCAGTTCTTCTATAACTCCAATAGAAGTAAACCGATTGTCGGCGGTAATGTTCCGATTAGTGGTACTGGTAATCGTAGTAATGCTTGTGTAGATTTCGCAAACTTTGAATTTCTGCATCCAAACCTATTTCACGAGAATCTTTACCTGTATAGGTATACATATCCATTATACAAAAAGAGTCTGTGTTTACACGGCTTATTGGGTATGTACATTTTAAACCTACTTCTACCCCTAAAAGAAACTAGCATCTCATCAACTGTACTATTCCCGCCTAGGGTGTACATAGCCTGCAAATTAGTTATAAGATTATTGTATAGTTCCTTTACCTTTATTTACTGAATCATTCAGTGTTTTTTTTTTCATATTATCAAAACGTAAGCAAACGAGTAAGAATGCAAGTCTATTTTCACTCAATACCTAACGAAAAATTTTCCACCCAGTACCTCTTTCGCATATAGATTTTGGATGACTAATAGAAACAATTTTTTCCATAGTAAAGTTTCACGTTTGTTACACTGTCATTTGCATCAATACATAAGTTGTCGTCTTTACTAGCTATTTCTAACTCTAGAGTTGAATCGTGTTCACTCGTTTCACAACGATTTTTTATATCAGCGTCACTATATTAGATTTCCGTTTCTTCTTCCTCAAAATTAGAATGTTCGTAAGACAACAAAATTACACCAAACCAATTAATAAGCTAAAGCAACGTAACTGAAGTCGCACACTCCTGCTGTCTAGCGCAGTCTCAAAGTAGTACTGTGGTCTCTGGGACCGTTCAACGGCGAATAAGGGTTAAAAAAATAAAAAATAAATAGTTTATTTATGTAAAGGGAGGATTAAACTACCCTTCATCTCGTTCCCACTTTATTGGTTTAAGCAAAGAGTATACAATTTGGTTCAAGTTTTCCTCCAGGGGAATTTTGTTTTTGGAAGTAATTTTACAAGAAAAATGTACTTTTGTTATGTAAAACCCTTTGTCTATTATTCAAAGTATAGCCAATCTTACATTATATCATAAAAATTGTGGATGTCAGTGGTCTCGAGCTAAATTTATTTTATTACACCCATAATATTATAACTATAATTAGTGGAGAAATTTAAAAAAGGGTTTTTGTTTTTATCAAGTAAACTCACAGTATTTAAAAGTGGAGAAAAAACTTTGCGTTTTAAGGCCAGGAGGTACTATGTCAAACTTATATAAGAAACAATTTTAAATAAGCAACCTAAATTACAAAGCGTCTATTTAAGATATTTTTTTTAGTTTTATATATAATTCGAACAATGGAAAGGACGTTTGCGGATTACTGCTAAGAATCAGATGTATCAAGTACCTCAAACCAGAGTTTCTATCTTACTTTGTAATTAGGTTCTTTAAGTTAGAAATAACACATTACGTTATACATGTTTTAATCAGATTTTTTTCCGTTCGTAATAAACTACAACCATTTATTTATAAAATAAGTAGTCAAAAATGTTTACACATTATCTATATTAGAATAAAAAAAACGTTGTAACACAACTGCTTAATTAACAAAATTCTAAAATTACTAAAGATCCGCAACGCATATGGGGAAACTGTAACATATAATTTCCCCGATTTGTAGATAGCTCCACCGTCGATTTTCAGCGAAATATTTTTAGTTGCTTTCTTGCGTTCGTTGAATTAGGGTCACCGTTGAACGGCTCCGAGTTTGTGCGTGTGTCTGGAAGTTATTGTGATTTGTTGTGACAATAGCTAAAAGTGCGAATACGTGAATTGCAAAAACAATACTAAGAAGAACAGAGACAAAGGTTTTTTTAAATTTTCAATAAAAGATGTTGTGACGAGCAGGAAAAATTTGCCGTACAAAAAAAAGGGTAATTAGCGAATTACTTTAATTAAGAACCGCGCTGCATATAAGCAGAGATTACGAACTGATGGTAATTTTCTCTAACGGCTTCCCGGTTAACTAGATTATTCGGTGACCGTCGCAGGTCTAGAGAATAAGAGTATAATAGCCGCTCGAGATTACCCATCAATCGTATCGAACATTCAACGATATTTTGCACACCCCGAATCTCGTGCCCAAAAATTTTAAATAAGAGTGGATGAGCAAGGCGCTAATTTGTTAGTTGAACGTCCAATTTGAGACAAATAATTATCAAACAGAACTAATACTGTTGACAAGCAAAATTCGTTAGGCGAGGCACTTAAATAAAGCAACCGAATACGATAACAAAATAACAGGTGTGTAATTTTATTTAAATCTTGGGTTTTAACAAACGGCACACACAAATAATCTTAACATAACAGAGCGCACAAAAATTCAAGGAAGACAAAGGGCATCGCGCAAATAATTTATTTTAGCGTTCAAAGCATAATTAAATTAAAAAGTAGTAAAACGGTACCTTGAGCTATTATTAAGTTAGTCGTAGACAAATTATTTGCATATCTAGCCAGCGAGAAATGAATTTTTCTTTCCCTGCAAAGAGTCTGGTGATCTGCCTTAGTGTATAATTGGATGGCACTTAGGTGATAATTCGATAGCTCTTCAGCTGGTAGATTCGATAATAATTTAGATAATACCTTTAAATGGTAACGTAGAGGATATCTTAGATCTAAAATAGACAAGAAGACAACAATGACGTCCCACGTTGTATGCTCGTATAGAAAATTTCTAAAAACTTACGGTTTTCGCATAAACGAAGAAATTATCCGACATTTGGTAATTAACAAAGATAATCGGTACTTCGGAAAAGGCGACGACCTACAAATAACGACCTTTAATTAAGGATAACCCAGAAACAAACGGATTTCTTACATAGCGAAACTATAACCCGATATATGCGTCCACCATCTTAAGAATTTTTACCGGAAAAAGAACGGGCGTAACACGAACTACGTACCGGACTACCTTCGCGCGCCTTCTAGGAGCGTCGAGCAAAATCCATATCCGCAAAGCGGTTCGTGCCGGAGATTAATTACCGGTACAATGTACTCCGTGCCAGCGAATAGCAAAAAAATTGTGGAAACATAGTTTTGCTCTTGTAGATATTGACTCTTTAAGAAATAAGTTGATTTGTGAAGAACATTTTTAAGGTCAGACATAATTATGAACAATAAAAAAAACAATTACATAAAAATGCAGTGCCGGCAAAATTCGAGGAAGGAGGTACTTATAAAGCAAATTAATATTATTTTTATTTACCTAGTGAAATAATTTTGTGTATTAACTTTCTATAGTTTCAAATTGATACGATAAAGGATTATGCACTCGTTTGAAGTGATTCATATAAATTTGTTTGAAAATTGATCGCATATAATTTATAATTTTTAATTTATCCAACTGTAAGTTTTTGCGCAAAAACAAAAATACAAAACAAATTGAATAACCCATTAACAATTTATTTGTTGTTTACTTACAATATACCAAAAGTTGTGTGTAATTAATAAGAATTAAAATGTTAAAAAGAATATTTGAAATTAAATACAATTGACTCAGCATATCTTTTATCAGTGAATTCATCTTTTCCAACTGGGTCCAAAGAGAATAAATTGTTTATGTAAGTAATAACCACAATTACATGGAAATACATAGAAATGATGTTTTTATCATAAGTGGTATTTAATTTAATTTAACCGATTAACCTCAACTTGGTCGTGTCGTTTTACTTGTTAAAATTCTTATTTTCGAAAAAAATGTATACAAAAGTTTATATAGTCCAGGAGAAGATTGTAACTAGTTTTCGGGTAATTTCATAAAATTTAACTTGTTTTCAATGTGCTGCAGATTTAACAAAGTTTGAAATAAATTTGTTTTATAAATTTTTTTGTTTAGTTTTGAAGCAAACTGTTAAGAATAATATAAAATTTTTATTTTTTATGACTACACTTTGAGATGTGATACCTCAATATTAGTTGATTTTCAAAAAATTAGGATTTTCAAATAGGTTCTACTTTTTCTTTAAACTTTGATTTACTTAAAAAACGACGTCGTTTTTATGATAACGTATCATATGATGTTATAACTTGTGTTAATCAGTTTATAAGGACACCGGTTGTAAAAATATCTGATAAATTGTTAGTTGTTTAGTCCACTTTTGAAATAAAAACGTTGCTGATAACATTTTATTAAAGATAAATGCAGTTTTACGACGGTGGAATTTGTAGTTCGCATTTTATAAGACGGCGTCGCCAAAATACAGTTTCAATTTTTATGAAAGGTGGGGGTTCTCCATAAAGCACAATATTTAACATCAGGTTGCGCCTCTTAAAGAACTTTTTACTCAATGGTAAGGTGTTAATTGAGCACAGGGGTGAGGCAAAATTTATTTGTGTTTGGGATCACTTCAGCCAGAGAAATTAGACGCCGCCAGAGTTCGAATAGTATATTTTTCGGATATTTACAAATAAATAAAAATCACAATTGGTAGTAATAATAATTAAGAGAGGTAACCCGCTGTATTGCAAAAACTATTTATCGTTCAATGATGGAGTAGAAAACTTGAAAATAATTTCCAGTTTCTCTTATGCGACTTTGTTATATATTTTTTTCCTAATTATTTTGAAACTCTTTTATACTCGTTAAATTTTCTTTATTTTATCATCTAGGTTGGGCCTTCTATAGGAATATGTTAACGAACGAACGTTAAATATTTAATAGAAATACTGTGTGCCTTATATATTTTATCTGTTTACTATATAATTTTTAATATTTGACGTGTTAATTGTTTTAAAATATTAATTAAATTAGAGATGTTAATCCATGAAATAATTTGTCAGATTGTTATCCATTAATTTGCTAGATGCCTTGATAAGGACCAAACTTACCCGGTCGAAACGTTGGTTTACTCTATAACTATGGTGTTTGATATCCTGATATCCTTCTTGCACGCCTATACAGGCTGTCCGTTTTTCGAGTGCCATTATAGGGATCTCGGTTTTCTTAAGAGATACGAAGTCAGTTAAATTGGGGCAAAGTTGCGCATTTTTATGCTGAATTACAATCTGAAAAAATTTGAAATATCTTTAATAATTTTTAAAATATCGAAAAAAAACAAAAATTTCTGATTTTTGTTTTTAATTCTTTGCCGATAAACTAATCAGAATAGACATTTCTAACCCAGACATTATTTAGACACTTTTTTTTATGGAGAATTCGAATATGACACCACTTTTCTAATTATTTTCAACATGGCGGAGAAACACCTGTCGAATCACAATTGGTAGTAATAATAATTAACACGACGAATTCTAATGATTCCGGACGGTATTGTCGTTGCACTCTCTGTGTCGGCAATAACGTAGCCACTTCCCGGCTTTGACGGCTGGGTCCACACGTGAAACGTAAATGGAAGTCTTTTGGATTTAGGCGATATTTTACTTGTTTTCTGTAAGTAGATTGGTTACGGATATGATATAAAACATCTTTCATTGTAGGGATAGATTATTAATCTTCGAACAAAGCATTTTACGGACCCTGACAGTGGTGGCCTGGCTCAACTGGGTTAAAGATGATGTCTTCAAGCACCGCAGCCGTCCCACAAGGGTATGACAGTGGTCGAAGAATAGAATGCGGCGACGATGCTGTCGGTATCGGCATTCGGTAGAATTACTACAAATGAAACGGCTAGTTTTTAACAAGGGAGGTTTTAAGTTATTTCATGGTAGAACAAGGATTTGTACTAAAGTCGGAGACGCTATGAGTGGAAATATTAGTCAATAGAAATTGCATTGCAGACTTTTGTGTTAGAAATGTACTACCTCATGTTCTTTCATGCAAGAAGAAACCTATAGAAATTAGAAGCGGCACATCAGAGGTAGCCTAGAGAATCGAATCCAAAAACCAGTGTTAGAATGCTATGAAATGAGATGCGGTATTACAGAGTCCTGCGTTAAGAATCAAATCTGAAGATGGGTCACTTTCATAAGGGAAGAACATTAAAAAAGTCGGTTAGAAGCGGCGGCTAATAAGAGAATAATTTGGAGTCAGGTATAAGGCGGTTAATAGTCAACAATTAATTTTAAGCAGTTATAATAAGGTAGTTCTAGAGGATCTCAGAGAAAAACTCAGGAAGGAATTGAATTGTAACTATAAAACTCTTCTTTTATACTGTAAGTTTATCTAGAAAAAAGGAGAGAACTTCACGCATGATTGATTTTTAGGAGGGAAAAATGGCGACAAAATAACATATTTATTTTTAATAAACTCTGTCTATTGATGTTCGTTACAGCGTTTTTAATAGAACATTAAATTGGGTATCCCTTGGCCTTAAAAATGTATTTTATAAATTCTTTATATCATTAAACAAGAATTCATTTTTATTATAATTTTCTTAATTTCATTTTTATCGTTTCCTTCTCTGCAAATATTTGATGCTTAAATTTAAAAGAAAATATTTGTACAGAATGTTCTATACCTTTTATTAATTTTAAGAAAAAACATAGATTAAATTTATAAAAAAACAAGATAGAATCAGAACCGGTATTATTCCATTATAATATAACAAGTTTTTAAATTATTATCGATGACATTATAAGTGAATTACAACTTTAATTTCTTGAATTGTTATTGTCTAATTATTTAATTTATTAAATTACCAAACTGGCAACTTTATTAAAGTCTTAATGACACAAGAAAATAAGATATAATTGTTGTTTTAAATGCTGTGATAGTATAGTAGCTAAAGACATTACTCGTTCGGTCATTTATTATTTATTTATGTCTCATTTATTTCATTTTTTCCGGCGATACATGTATTTCCAATTTAAATGCTACAGAAGCTGTTAAAAATCCTCCTGGCTGCAATTTGCCATCAACTTAAAATAGTGTGAATGAACACTTTACAAATTAAGTTTTTTCTTTAATATTATTTTTCCTGGAGATCGTAAAGAGTTATTTAATTTAATTGCAATATTTGCGCCCATGTGATCGTTATTATAAACTTTTTACTTACTCTTTTATTTAAAGTGTCAAGGGAAACGGTTGCTTTGTTAAAGGAAAATATTTTATTGTAAGCGAAGTTTTAAAAGCTTTAAGCATTGTTCTGAATTTGATGTACAAAGCTTGTCAGTTGCACAATTTATTGAACAATACATTAAGTAAAAACTTTATGCTCGGATAGAACAAAATATTTTAAATGCGACAATAGTACTCGGCTACTCTTGATTTTCAGCTGAGATTAAAAGTTTCTATAAAAATTGGCATTGTCAAGTTAATGACAGTTTGCTATGTACTATGAAACTACAAAAACAAATGTATTTTTCCTTTGATCATAAATCGGTGACGCGCCCGTTAATTTGCATTTAACGAATTACTTATACAAACTTATTTCTTTTATCACACGTTAACTAATTTTATAATTCTCTTTGAATATGTAAATTGAATATTTTATATTCGTGGTATTTCTGATTAGAAACATAAAAGGTATCGGGTAGCGTTTTTATGGCTTTTAACGTTTCACATCAACAAACACTTCTATCAAATCGATTATATTAAATTTCAATTTTGTCACGCAAAATATCAAGCTTTTGCAAATGCGAACTTAACGTTGACACAGAAAGAATTCACTTTCAAATATTTTTCAATTTGAGAAAAAATTGCACCATTTGTAAATGTCCGAATATTCAAATATAAACTAAAAAATTCTATATGTTTTTCTACAATGTGAAACTTTTTTTGTATTACACTCCAACGTATTTTCAATATTTTAAATGTATTAAATAAGTGGTTTATTTTTGTTTGTGTGCTTTAGATAGAACTGATTTTCAAAATACTGAAAGAAAAGTAAGCTTGAATTTACAATGGCTGGTTATTATTTTATGTAAAAAACATCCATGTGTAATTGTTAAGAATTAATTAGGCCAATACAATTATAACTACAAATAAAGCTAAGAATATTTTAGTGCTATAAAAAGTAAAAGATGTTCAAAAATGTGTCAAAATTATTCACAAGAAACTCCGGGGATATTAAATTTTAGGTCATCATGCATGGTGATTCCTTAAAGACAGTACTTTGGTGAACGTATGTGATTCATTTAGAATTTCATTTTTAAATTAAAAAAAATTAATAAAAACAATTTTATTTTATAATCTTATCTTTACTATCATAAAAAACAACCATTCTTTACAATTATTTCTTAAAAGATAATTGCTTTCAACTACGGTTAACATTCCATTCTGAAGCTCTAATTTTTAATGACGCGTTTGAGTATATCGAGTGGTATTTGGGCAATGACTCGAGTAATATTGGTCTCCAATGCCTCAATCGTAGCCGGCTTATCCATGTATAGTTTAGAGTTTACATAGTTCCAAAGAAAAAAGTCCGGAGGTGTTATGCCATAGGATCTCGCCGGCCAATTCACTGGTCAAAAGCGTGAAATGATCTGTTCACCAAATCGTTCTCGCAGTAAAGCCATGGTTACACGGACTGTATGAACCAAATTTCGTCGAGATCACGGGCTTCAATTTCAAGTATCAAATAGTAGTTATCAAGGCGCAATAACGATCACTATTCACAGTAACATTCCGGTCGGCCCCTGTGTGGAAGAAATATGAACTGATTTTTCCACAAGCTGTAGGCGCTGTGCCAGACAAATCTTTTTATTATAAAATGTCAAACCCTAGTGAGGAAGAATGCCACTTCAGTTGACCCGACGCATGCGCGATCTTCAATTAAATTTCCATTATAAAAAGTACCTTTAAATGAATCACCCGATATAAGTAGCGCAATCGCTCACTTACTTGCAAAATGTAATTTCGTTTTCCTACAAAATACTCCCGATTAAGGTTGGTAATAGTTATTTAACGAACAAGTGTGTTGATGAAAGCGATTAAAAATCGAGATTGTTTTATACATTAATAAGATCTGTAAATACATGGTCGACTGAAATAGTTAATTACGTTACAGACCGGAAAGTGATGCTTTACAGGCTGAGTAGACTGCGAGGCCTGTAAAGACACTTTCCGGGTGAGTGGCGTACAATTTTTTTTTACAACCGCTACTTCAAATGTTATTCATTTGTGTAAAAATACCTATTTAATGGTTGCTTTTTAAAGACAAAGTACTACTTATAAATAGTTATATTAAATGAGCAATTATTGACATTTCAATTATCGGGTTTAGAACAGATTTTCTATTCTAACTTTGATTTCTTCTTTTAATAAAGATTTGTCGTATTGTCAAATGCGATGAATTAATTGCTTTAATGGTAAATTCTGACGAGCAATTTTTTTATATTAACAATGAATTAGAAACAAATCGTGACGCTAAATGGTCACTTATTCAGGTGCCCATTAAAAAAAATTCATGTGAAGTCGAATAAAATTAAGGAATTGATGTAGTTATGAAATTAGGTAGTTAAAAACGTATTCTATCATATTAAAAATTTGATATGATGATAGGTAAATATTTCCTCCTATAAATTTTATTTAAATAATTCGTTCTTATATGAGGAAAGGCACCAAAAAACCACTAAGTCGTTTTTTCCTGTGGTTTTTTGATGCCTCTTCTCACAGAAAAACGAATCATTTTAACAGACAAAAAACCTTTTTCCAAGTGATATGACCAGTGATTAAAAAAAATTGCAAATTTTGCAGCTAAACCGAAGGAAAGGTGTACGTTAAGTTGCTGCAAGTATTTCCTCATGTTGATCGAGATTAGTCCATTTGTCGATAGAATAATAGGGATAACTTTATTTTGTTTTTATATATTCGAACTTTTCCTTCCCTACTTTGATGAGGTTCTCGTCTAGCGGGATCAAAATGTCTATTAGAAATGCTGTTTTCTCGGGCTTGTTTACCAAGACGATGTCTGGTCTGTTGCAAGTGATTGTTCGGTGTGTGTTTTACACAGGGTGTTTCTGAAAGGTGTGTACATGACTTTACCAGAGGTTCTCTGGCTCAAAATAAACCGCTTGACACCAATTTACTTATAATAAAAGTGCACCATAAGGGCGCCAGTGGGCGTCAAACGTTTCAAAAAAATATTGTATATTGAGAATAACTGGAGAACGGTTCGAAGGATTTTGTTCCGTTTTTGTATGTTGGTTGTCTGCTTCCAAAGACATTTTTCTGTGTAGTGTGGACAAATTTCTAATGCCAGGAAAAGTCTGTGACGGTATTATTTTGCAAATAATTGATTTATAGACCAATTTCTCCCTACAGTATACGAGGATATATTGGAAAATTCTTAGCCTACAATAGAACCAAACAAAATTTCAATGTCAAAATATTTAATTACTCAACATATTCTCCTCTTAATTGGATACATTTATTACAGCAAACCTGCAACGTCTCTAGACCTTTAAAAAAAATGTTTCTTCTTGCTCTGCAAACCAGACCTCCACAGCTTCTATTACCTCCTTGTTGGAAGAAAATGTACGACCTTTTAAACTTTTTTCAGTTGAGAAAAGAGGTGATAGTCGGACGGAGCCAAATCGGGTGAATAAGGGAGGTGTTCTAGTAATTCAAACCCTAAATCACGAATTTTTTGCATGGCAACATGAGATTTGTGTGCAGGGGCGTTGTCCTGCAAAAACAAAACACCTTTGGATAGCTTTCCGCGTCTTTTCTCTTTAATATTTTCCCGTAGAGTAGTCAGTAATGTCGAATAGTAATCTCCAGTTATTGTTCTACCCTTATCCAAAAAATCAATCATGATTACTCCATGGCAATCCCAAAAAACTGAAGCAAGAACTTTTCCAGCAGATTTTTGGACACGAAACTTCTTAGGTCTTGGAGAACCAGAGTGTCGCCATTCCATCGATTGTTGCTTTGTTTCTGGATCGTAGAAATGTACCCAAGTCTCATCCATAGTAACAATTCGGTTTAAGAAGTCTACATCGTTTTCAAATCGAGCACAGATCGAACGCGATGCTTCTACCCTTGCACGCTTTTGGTCAACATTCAAACATTTGGGGATCCATTTTGCAGCAATTTTCTCATGTCCAAATTGACGTGAACCATATGATGAACGCGTTCGTATGAAATATTCAGTGCTTCATATATCCGTTTTAGCCCAATTCGACGGTCTGATAAAATCATGTCATGAACTGCATCGATATTTTTGGGGACTGACACAGAAACTGGCCTTCCCGATCGGTCATCATCTTCAATGGAAAATTTACCTCTTTTGAAGCTTGCATTCCAATTTTTGACGGTTGCATACGAAGGACATTGATCACCAAGGGTATTAAGCATATCTTCGTAAATCTGTTTACCTCTTAACCCTTTTAAATACAGGTACTTGATGATGGCTCGATACTCCAATTTTTCGATTTTCACAATTTCGGTGGACATCTTTTTTCATTTAATTTATTGCGTGACTCTGGTTTACTTTTTGACGTCAAACTTTACACTGAAACTTCTAATAAGTTATTGTTCGTTGCTATGGTAACGCAATATTTTGTTTATGCAAGGAATTGGTCTAGGCTAACTAGATATCAATACATCCTCGTAGACAGTCGTGTTTACACTCATGCGTTTGAATATGAAATATTGTATTGAAAAATCTTCTAGGAATTTTAGTTATTTGAAATTGCCAGTTCCGATAATTTATCTTTATTTGCTCGCAAAAGATGTACCTTATTTCCTATTTGCTGACCGTCGTGACACTCTTTCACGACACATGAAAAATTTTATCTAAAAATTGAACAATTAGACATGTGCTTTGTAGTATCAATTGAAGTAAAATCATCCCATTTAAATTAGGGAATAAGTCTTTGACTACTGTTTCTGTGTAAGTACCTTTTTACTTTCCTTTGTTTTTATGAAATATTTGCTATTACGGGTTTTATCAATTGCAGACACCTTTTTTTTTGTTTTCCTCTTTGGCTTCTTCTGCTGGTCACTTCAGACGTACTCCGTTTTCTATTAGGGATGAACTAATCAATGGATCCTTAATTATGGTTATGCTGGGAAGGATAATAATCCGAAAATTATAAAATACCGAAGTGGCTCGGGTATTTTCACCAACTTTGGAATTTTAACCTACCTTGGAACCTCCTTCTGGTCATGGACACCACACAAGAGAAACCTGTTATCTGGTTCTTCGTGAGCGGCCCAGCAACTGTTATTAACGGAGTCCATTTTAGTTCTTCCTTTTCTTCATTGGATAATAAAATACTAGACTTGGATACGAAAGCTGTCACATCTGCCGATTAACTGTCGAACACCTAAGACTTCCTGTTTATACAAGCTAAGTTAATTCTTTTATGGATGTCATTTATAAATTTTGACGCGCTCTATGTATACGTACTGCGGCCGAGAGTTTAGCAACGTATCTTTTTGGCACTGTATACACAATTTTGTAAACTAGAAAGATCTTTCCAAGTCTCTGATTAATTTTTGATCGCTTTTAATCTATTTAAATAATCGGCCAAAGTCCGGTACTCTCCGTAATCGTTGTCAAGTACATTCCGAGCAATATTTGCCACGTGAACTCGGTGAATCGCTTGCGCGGAATAATTTATAACTATATTGTGCTATTAACTCTAAATGATATTATCTATTGGTGTGTCTATGTATTTCTAGGTGTGTTGATCGAAGTCTAATCGCTATAATAATATACAAATTTCTATCAACGTACGGTTTGTTTCCGTGTCTACGAGTTTCTAGTGGCTCTAGAATATCTCTTATACGCAGTCCTAGGCCTTATAAATTCTTTGTGCAGTGTGGAAGCCTTCATTCTAACGTTTCTCCATAAGACCACGGCCACTCAGGACTAAGAGGAGCTGCCAAGCACTGCTATATTTTGAGTTTGTTTACAAATAAACCGTAGCAAGTCGCTTTCATACGGGCACTGTCAAATAAATGATAATAATTTAACAACCGCCAACGATACCAAACCAAAACAATTCTGACAAATAAAACGAACAATTTAAAAACTTTTTTCTCTCCTGTTAAACTGCGTTAATGTTATTAGTTCTATCAGAAAAAAATTTAAATCATATCCTTGCAAGGCGCATCCATACGCTTAGAAATTCAAGTAGACTGCTAGTAGGCTATGCAATCATGTCAATTAATAAAGTTGAATGTCTTTTCCGTTAAACCGAAAGTATATTATTAACAAAAATATGTACACCCGATTTACTTTATTTACTTCGTTGTATACTTTATCCACCCTGTAATTAACAGTAGACGGCTAAACATTTTCATGCATTGGAAAACTCATTATTCATAATAATGACTTAATTGACATTACATAAAAAGTTGCTACCTTTACCGAAATTTACCAAAACTATTTTCAAATCAGCCATTCATAAAAATATTAATACATATGTGTTAATAAAGCATGATAAACAATCCTTTTAAATTTCATGACCAGACTCATTACCGTGGCTTTTAAATCTTCAAAGTACTTTTTAGAACTAGTTTTAAAATTAATTTTAAATTTGAACTGTTCGCGGTACGTTTAAACTCAAAAATTACTTTAGTAACTGCGAAGTAGACAAATTTAATTGTATATTTAAACATGGTTAGGTGTATGATTAATATCAAAAGTAATTTTTACTAAAAATAGTTTTAAGTTTAAAAACGTCGGGAAGAATACGGCTCATTGTATTTACTCAAGCAGAATTTCAAACAAAGGTATAAAGTTTCGTTAATTTTAAAGCTATTATAAAAAGAATTTTTGTACGAAAACAATTCTTTTATCACAAATTGTCAATAATTTATTTGTCGTACATATTAAAGGAGACCACTCAGTTTGATTTGAACAAATCACACATCAATTCAATCAAACAAAATTGACTTATAATAAATCTGTGCATATACACACATATCAACAAAACACTAACTCTTCTAGATTCTCCGGACTATAGCTGTATTTTTTGTTTATTTATTTATTATGTTCATGCTAGTAATACATGTATACATAAATAATTGTTAAATTAAAAAACTCTGCGAACGAAATTAGGTGTTAGCAATAAGGTGCTGTTTCATCGTAAGTTTGAATTTCTTAAACTCTAATTCTCTTATACTTTCAGATAGATCATTGTCAAACGTTATTACATATTCATTCTCTATTTTGTGTAAAGTCTGTATACTATTGGCGCGGAGTAATAAATCATAATTGCTTGAAATAATTCTTTATTTTCTTGTGAAAGCGGTACTTCTACGGTTAAGTAAAAACCAATAAATTCTAACCAAAATACGACCATTGTGCCGCTCTTGCAGCATGTCAACCCATCTAGGGTCTGAAAACAATAGTTTAACCTGTGTAAACACGTTGCCATCAGCCCAGGTACTAACGAAACGAGAATCATAGCCGTAGATGTGGGTATTATACCAAGATACAAAAATAATAGTATATAATACGTAAGAAGTAAAATTTATAATGTGATCTACTATACAAATAAAATAAATAACATATGACCACATAATAATTCATATCAAGGTAGATTTTACTATTATAATATATTTACTACTAAAAATATGATTTTCCAAACGTATCAGGTACCTACGCCACTGCAATACGGGAGATTCGATAATTCTGACAGGTTTATTACTCCGCGCCAATAGTATACTGAGTATAATGGAAATTACGGTATGTAAAATACAGGGTGTTTTCTAATGGAATATCATTATTCAAGGGAGCAATTTTTGGGTCCATTTTAAGAAGAAAAGTTCATATGAACGTATGACCTAAAAGTCTTAACTTTTGAGGTACGGAATATGACCTGCCTATTTTGGCAAACACTATGATAGTACGCCACTGATTTCTGTTAAAACAAAAAGATATTCTTGAAATCCGCAATCATTTCTAAGCAAATTTGATCCCTTGGTTGTTTCAATCCGATGCACGATTTTTGCTTAAAAAAATAAAAACCGCTCTATGATCGTAACAATAAACATCACCATGCAGAAAAATGAATTATATTTTTTTTAGGTGAAAACTGTCCGTCAAACAACGGCCGAACTAAAAAATTTAAGAAATCATATCTGCTCATAAATGAATACAGATTTCATTGATCTTTTCTTACAAACCTCTAGCCTAATTCTTTGTGAACAAGCAACAATTGCTTAACGCAATATTGATTAAATCGTTTGGTTTTATCATGACCCATTGTTCATTAAAATAGATGCACATCTATCACAGTCACCCTGTATACAGCTCGGTCCAAAAATATAGGTCGCAAACTATGCTACGCTACTATTCATAAAAAGTTATGAACATTTTTCTTATAAACTTTTGTTCTGTTGCGCTTACTTAAGGAGATACGGCCCTGTAAAGTTTTAATTTAAAATTGGTTTCTTATCTCAGAAATGAGTTAACGAAAAAATTTGAAAATGTATATGGTAAAATACGTTAATAGAAAACACAATTTAATAATCTTTTCAAAAAAAGATCTTAAGCAGTTGCGTAGATACCGGGATAGCGGTAATGTTGTTATTTAAAAAAATTGTAAGTCTTAGAAATTTTGATCACCCTATACGAATTTTGGAATAAGCAATTTACTACGGACAAAAAAGTGTTCTTTCAATTTTTTTGTTACTATAATAGTTTTCGAGAAAATCATTTTCTTTAATGTCTGTTGCTTTATAGAGGGTCATTTAATATGTCACTGTTTGTACCGGGTGACCCAATAAGACTGTTCCTCGGCCATATCTCGGGAACCGTTCGTCGTATGACTTTGGTGTAAAAAAAATATTAGGTAAATCGGTCATAAAGAATCGCAGGAAAATATTTTCAAGTTTTAAAAATGACCACCAGAGGGCGTAACTGCCATCTTCAATTTTTAAATTGCATTTTCTATAAATTTCGCATAATAAACAAAACATTTTTTTCACAATTGTAAAGAGAACCAGTTTATCTATCATTTTCGTAAAAACAAAAGTTCAGTTATTTGAAAAACAAAGATGGCGGAGGGTGTTCAATTGTTTTTGCAATAACCTGCTTTAACTTCTTAACGGTTTGACCGATTTTAACAAATTTGGTATCGTTGAAAAGAGCATTCCTTAAGCAATACGAATCAATTAATTGAATCCTTCTCCGCCAGGGGGCTAGTTTTGACACCATGACCCAAATTAAAAAAAATCAAATGGAATGATATGACTTTTTCTTTATGATAAAGTAGCCAAATAACATCCAAATAGGCCAGAGAAAACCATTTTTCAAAATCTCGTTCTTAACCTCAAATATTGGGAAAATGAGAATAATGGATGTTTGAAGATCGAGGACAACGCGGTAAATTTTCTAACACTATTAAAAGTTAGCACAAAATGAATAAGATGTTAAAGAGACAATTGTGAGTCTAAATAAAACTCATTTTGATATTATTTAAAAAAATATATATCATCAGAACATTCATGTTGCTCCAAAGGGACTAAACGCATTTTGAACTTATTGTCACTTTAATATTACTCTCGTAATTCTAACCTTTAATTTAAAAAGTAAGCCTAAAAACCTAAATAGATATACTATATCCGAATTTGAATATGTTAGACCATCTATTTTGGAACCATTTACAACGATTCTTTGTAAAATTTGATGCCCCAAATTTAGTACTTTGCGTGAAGTTTTAAGCTGTTTTTTTTTGCAATATGGTGTGTGGTCTTGAAAAAAAGAAAGAGAGGTAGGTAGTTTATACTATACACTATATTTTTGGTTTAATCGGTCAAACCGTTAAGAAGTTAAAGGAGGTTATTGCAAAAACAATTGAACACCCCCCGCCATCTTTGTTTTTAAAATAACTGAACTTTTGTTTTTAGAAAAATGATAGATAAACTGGTTCTCTTTACAAATGTGAAAACATTTTTTTGTTTATTATGCAAAATTTATAGAAATTGCAATTTAAAAATTTAAGATGGCAGTTACGCCCTCTGGTGGTTACTTTTAAAACTTGAAAATATTTTCCTGCGATTCTTCATGGCTGATTTACCTAAAATTTTTTTTACAACAAAGTCATACGACGAACGGTTCCCAAGATATGGCCGAAGAACAGTCTTATTGGGTCACCCGGTACATTGGGTAGGTATTGTCTCAATATTTCCCAAAACACAATCCCTAACTTCTTTTCTTTGTAGAGCAAATACACGCATCGCTGAGGCAGAATAGCGCCATTTCAATACACCAGAGCTAATTTTCGAGTAAATATTTCTAAATTAACAAAAGTAAATATTTGGAGAGTTTGACACATTGTTTAAACCAGATGCCAATGAATTGTTTGGGTTTTTTACTCGTTGACTCTGTTTTTTTTTGTATAATATCTTTGTTTATTGAAGTTATGCCAGCCGCAAACAAAATAAAGTGTTCGTAATGAAATTATGTATCTACGTCATTAATAGAATCTAAATAAAAATAAAAAAAGGCAAAACCCACACGCAGTAATGTCTGACAAATATGGAGACTGGGGCATCATTACAATCTTGTTTTTAGTCAAAAATTTACTAACAAGGGACAAAATGTGAGCAGGTGCATTATTTGTGGAGCAAAAACCATGAATTGTTTTTCCACAAATGCATGCTTTTTTGTATTGCTTCACCAAAGGGAGTGGAACTTGTAGGTAGAATACTCCTTATTGACCGTTTGATATTTGCAACGTCAAGTATTTATAATGCACTACGTCATTAAAATTGAAGAACACAGTAAGTATAATCTTTACGTTGACCGCACTTGAAAAGCCTTTTTCGGTCTTGACGAGTCAGAATGTCTCCACTGGGACAATTGAGCCTTAGTTTTCCGCCATATGCGCAAACCCATGTTCTGTCATCTGTTGTAGTACGTTTCACTAATTCTTCATTGTCGTTGACTTGATTTAGTGACTGAGAAACTTCCATTCTCCGCTGTTTTAGTTTCAAATCAACTGTTTAAAGCATTAAAAAAAACTTCATTGCATGAGGCAACTTGTATACCAACATCATCAGCGATTATTCGTAACCATTTCTTTCACACTTTTCGCGTTTTCCTCGGTTGTTGATGTGCTGCATCGTCCTGGACGTTCGTTACTCATCTCAGACTCACCATAGGCTTTTGTTGACACATCACACACTTTAAACACAGCTGAAAGTTTTATCATAATTGATGGACATGTTTACGAACATAATAAAAAAAATGACAATAGCACTCTCCAAAAAAGTAAAATATCAAAATTTATGTAATTTTCTTAACACACCTCGTATATAGTATTAGAACAAAACGAAAAAAACAAAAAGTTTGATACACACAGTGAAGCATATGTTTTATGAAGATGCTTAAACTTTTCACAAACAACTGTGAATCTAGGTTGGTTTTGCTGTTAAGTACCTTATGTATACAATAGCTTTTAAATTTTTATGCAAACTACTATCATCGAACTATTTCATCACATTCCCCAAACACTCAAATTCTTAGAAATATCTAAAAACAGAATCTTACAATTGGAGTATTGTCTATGATAAAGCTTTAAAAATGATTATTATTTTACTTCATATTAAGACTTATGTCTATTCCTTAGAAGTATAACATAAAACCATACAATTGTTTTACAATGCTGTATTTTTCTAATTATTGTCGATTTTTAGAACTGGGATATTTTATAAATCAAGTGAGGGTTTTTGTACACATTTTTAAAGATTTCTATATTTTCTTAAATGGATCACTCTGTATATGATAACGTTAATGAGACAATTATCATTTAAAAAATTGAGAAATTTTAGTAATTAAAAATGATGAGAAAAATTAATGGTCAATATTATGAAGACCAATAATAACAAAACAAATAATTTTACAATCCACTTTTGGTTTTGGGTTTTATAAATTTTAGATCAATGTATTTACGAAAATGACATATTACAAAGCTTGAATAAAAATTTAGAATTTAGAATATAAAGTTTTTTTATGGAATTTACAGAAATTCTGAATACATATAGCATTTTTGGAAAAAGATAATAGAAAATCGTGAACTATTAAAACGTTTGCAATTATTTGATTAATTCTTTTGTTTACTTAAATATATGTATTTAAAATTTCCATTAGATTACGATTACAGTTTGTTCTACAAAACGGCAATTTAAATTGTGATTTAATCGTCAACAAACATATTGCTATGTATAAAATCCCAGTTCTTAAATGTACCTTCACAATCCGGACACTGTTAACCCGAAAAAATATAAAAATCGAATTATTAATTAAAAATTTAATACAAACTAAGCATGAACCACATGAGTTGGACACAATAAGGGTTGTTTATATGTTTCAGAAACAAAGAGAATGCATAAAATAATCGTATTAGAACACTAAGATTACTATTTGTAAAAAAAGTGTCAATGATCCTGTGTCGTGCAAAATCTTAAATTAATAAGTAAAGTCCCTGTAAACCATAAAAACGCACGAAATGTGCTTTGAATACCTATCCGTGCTAGTTTTACAAAAAGTAATTTACTAAACATAAGATGGAGAAAGTTTTAAAGAGAAAAAAAATAAAAATTTTTGGAAATAATCTACGATACCGCTGGACAAGGTTAAACAAAGACGACGCCTAGAAGCGAAACAAAAATTGCTGTAAAGTAAAGTATAATGTATAAATAAAAGAGGAACAAATGAACAATAATCAATAAATGGATACTTACTATAAAGAATTAAATAAAAAACCCAATAAAATGGTGTTGGAGTATTTACAATTTTTTCAAAATTCAAAAAAATCGGAACAAAAGCATACCTTTACAAAGAAGAGCTAATTGAATTCTACATCTATTTCTGTCATCAGAAATAGTAGGTGCCATTTGAAAAAATGAAGTATTTGACAGTTTTTGATAGTTGAAAAATCGCAGTAGGAGGTAAATGCGATACGACAAGTGTCAGCAGCAATTTAAAATATCCGCTGAACCTCTAAAGTTCAAAACCCAAAAATTATATATTTTTTTAAATGGTTCTAAAATAGTGATTTTCTTAAGAGGCCCTTGCAAACTTAATTTTTGCATATGTCACATATGTTAAAAACTATGACACATGTCTTGACAGTACCTTGGTGTAGAATTCAGATATGGTGTCAAAATAGTGTCATTCAATTAAAAAATCAAAATATTGCGTCTATTTCGGGTATACCCTAAAGTGCCGCAATCTTGAAAATATTTTAGTTAGATTTCGAGTAGTTGAATATGGGCATTATACCAAATTTCATATTAATCAAATTTTAGGAAGTCGATAACTTTCTAACCAACAGGCTACGTGAGTCACCCTGTATTCAATTGTAGTTCCAACTTGAGAAAATATGTAGTGACTTTGCCGACATTTAAAGTACTTATCACTTATAATATGTATAGAATATAGACTGTGTTCCGCTCAAACTAATTAATCAATTATTCAATTTTGACAATCACACAAAAAGATTGCCAGATTTAATCAACACACGAGTGGTATTCGGTAAAAAAATTGCGTAACATCATCACCATTTCAAGAAAAAATAATAAAATTCAGGGAAATTACATCTATTAAATTTGGGAAAAGTTAGTAATTCACTAACTGGTCCCGACCTCTAGGATAGCTTACAAGAATTAAAAATAAAATGTTGTTCTTCACCGTCATTCTGATGTCGCGTCGTTTAAAATTTTGAATTAAAAATCTTCCAAAATCAGTGAAAATGGAAACTGATAATGAAGAACTTTCTAATACTCGTTCCGTTATTAAAGATGATGCAGATAACGCGGTTCTGGATTTGTAACACAACACTATCACTAATAAGATCACCGTACCATGCCAAAGCAAAACTAAATACATTGTTCAAACTGTGATCCATTCTTATCTACGAATATATAACTAACATTGTATTCCACACTATTTACTACTATATCTGCGATTGCTTGGATAATTTGATCTCGTATTAACTCGCGGGCTTACAATTTGGTGCAAGGTAAAAAATTGCAAAAATTCTCAAAAAATATCCAAGACATCAAATATGTTAATGAAAAAATAATACTAATAACCATGAAGGTAAAAGACACAAAGTGGTACATAATTACTGTGTATGAGCCAGATGTAAACAAATATAAACAAGAGAAAATGGAATTTTATGACAGGAAAGATATGACAAACTCTCTAAGAACGATAAAAATATAATCATCGAAGATCTTAATGCACGAATAGGGGATAAAGTAATCCCAGGAATAAAACACCAATATATGAACCCACACTAAATGAAGAAGGACAAATTCTGTTCAACAAACGAGCTCCGCATAAACAATACATTCTTCCCACAACCGCAATAACATAAGCTAACATGGAACGACACAAAAGGAGACACATCAATTATTGATTGTATAATCAGCAATAGGGCAATAGAACCATCAAATATATTGGACGTCAGATCACTGAGCTCCGCAAATATAGGTAGTGACCATGGTTTAGTTTTATGTAAAACAAGACTAACACTCAAGAAAGTAAAACAAATTGCAGAGTATATAGAAAAAATTAATTCTGGAAAGCTTAAACGATTAAAGCACAATACTCTTATATCAGTCGCGACTACACCGACACATAGCTACAAATAAAATATAACAACAGGACACAGTGAATCAATCCTGGCAAAAAGTTAAAACCAACATATTAAACGCAGAATCCGAAGCATTAGGCAAACGAAAAGTTAACATAAACACAACCCCTACAACACCATGGTATACCCCTGAAGTAAAGGAATTGACTGTACAGAAGAGAGAAGCATGTTTAAAATATAAAGCACCCCAACAGCAGAACAACAAGAGCGGTATGTGAGAATCAGAAACAAAGTAAATTCAGACAAAAAACATTAACCTTCCTATTACCTTAGGGTCTTTTCGACCCAAAATTTAATTTTGTTTGTACGTTACTTTTTAAATTATATTTTAATCTACTTGTCAATGTTAGACATTGTTTATGAGGTAATTATGCGTCTATTGTTAAAAGGATTTCGTTTTCACTATTCAAATTTCTTAAATATTTTGCCTATACACAACAATTACCTTGAGGGTCATTCAGACCCATTAGTAAAATCTAAACAAAAACAAACTTGAAGTATTTGTTTAATCTCCTTACAATGTTGGACATTGTTTATACAGTTATTTTGATTCAATGCTCAAAAGGATTAGATTTTTATTATTAAAATTCGGGTAATATTTTGTCTATACACATACCCATTAGCAATGTCATTAGTAAAATCTAAAGAACAACTAAGTTCTTGAAGTATTTATGACAAAGGATTCGTTTACTATGGTAATTAGTACTTACGACCTAATCGTATAATCAGTATTTAGATAGTTACAATAGATATGATTGCATACTTAGTTTCATCTCTTTTCTTAGATTTCTATAAACGTATATATACATTAGTAATTCAAAATTCGTCATTAGTTCCATTAGTTTTTTGTTTGGAAAGTACGAAGCTTTTTATTATGGCTAAAAAAATTTTTGTGTGATGAAGAGTTAGAAGAACTTGCAAATTTTTCTGATTTAGAAGAAACAGTTTCAGAACAGGAAGATAACATTTACGAACCTACTTCAGACAGTGAAAATTCATCTGAAAGTGAATGTGAAAATCAAAACAATTCATCAAAAGAAGTTTCTAAAAATGGTATTATTACTTGGAGTACCACACCCCGCAGAGAAACAAGAGATTTGCCAGTGAAAATATAATCAAGTTGTCTCCAGGACCAACTACATATTCCAAAAGAAGAATAAACTCTATAAAATCAAGTTTTGAATTATTATTCTCAAGTGGCATTGAAAATATTGTGCTCAAGATGACGAACTTGGAAGGAAAAAAGTTTATGGCAAAGAGTGGGCACAACTGACTTCCATTGATTTGCAAGCTTATATTGGTTTACTGTTGCTTGCTGGGGTGTATAAATCTCATGGAGAAGCTACTTCCAGTCTATGGAATGAAAAAACTGGGCGTGCAATATTTAGAGCTACAATGTCTTTGAAAAATTTAATTCAATTTCACGAGTTTTACGCTTTGACAATAAATCTGATAGAGAAGAAAGGCGTGCAAGAGATAAACTAGCAGCTATTAGAGAATTATGGGACATGTGGGTAGAAAATTTGCCAAATTTATTCAATCCTGACGAGAACGTAACAATAGACGAACAATTAGTTGCGTTTCGAGGGCGTTGCCCTTTTAGGCAGTATATGCCTAGCAAACCTTCGAGATACGGTATCAAGTTTTGGGTAGCTTGTGACAGCAATACTAGTTATGTGTGGAACATCCAAGTATATACTGGAAAACTTGCTGACGAAAACCTGAGAAAACCAAGGAACAAGGGTAGTGATGGATTTGACGTACGGGTTACGAGGTCATAATATAACCTGCGATAACTTTTTACTTCATACGAACTGGGACAACTTTTACTAAAAAGAAAAATGACTCTTCTTGGTACTTTGAGGAAGAACAAACCGGAAATACCTAAAGTTTTTGTTGTGACAAAATCGGTACCAGCTCTGACATCAAAGTTTATTTTACTGAAAACACGACAATGGTTTCCTATTTTCCAAAAAAATAAAGTAGTTCTTCTTTTGAGTACTATGCATCATGACAATTCTATTTCTAAGGAAGCCCATAAAAACCTAACATAATTATGGACTATAATAAAACAAAAGGGGCAGTCGATACACTAGATAAACTTGTTGCTGCGTACTCGTGTAAAAGGATGACTGCTCGTTGGCCGGTTATTATTTTTTATAACATACTCGATATAAGTGCTTATAATGCTTACGTTTTATGGAGAACAATTAATCCTGCTTGGAATGCAAAAAATTGCACAAACGAAGGCTATTTCTAGAAGAACTTGGTTACCAACTTGTAACACCATTTATCGATACAAGACAACGGGTTCCTAGAGCGGTTCAGAGCTCACAAATAGTAAAAGAAATTCAGTCAAAACAAACTGCACTCGAACAAGTACATCAGGAAACCGACACATGCCGAAAAAATAAAAGAGGAAAATGTAAACCATGTGGTAACGCAAAAGATAGAAAAACAACTACTAAGTGTTATAAATGTACGTCTTACATATGCAAGGATCATACTGTAAGCTTGTGTAATAATTGTCTTTAATCATTTATGTTGTAAATTTTTACTATACGCATTTACAAATATGTAAACATTATTAGTTTAATTTAAGTTTAATTTAGAATAAAGTTATAAATATGCTTGCAAACGTGTTTTAATAAAAGAAAGAAACAGTCAAATATTTCCAAATAAAAAACATAACAAATGAAAAATGGGAAGTCTGTATGAAAATTCACGCCAGTTAGTACCGCCGTCGGAGATAGATATACCAATAGACGATACTGAGGTAGTAATGACAGTGGAAGAAATATAAGAAAAAATTTGTTTACGATTGTAATCTTTTGTCATGTTTTTAATAACAACGATTTGTTTATTTAAATATTTTAGAGATGTTTATTTACTAGTATTGTGTTGAAGTTATTATTTTGTGTTTCTTTTACTTTTGTAAAGGTCCTTTTAGTTTTTGGACTTAAAGCGGGTTATCTGCTTTCTAAATATTTGTTGAAATTTCCATTTTTAGGTGTAATGGATGGGCCACTAATGTATTATTTGTTCGGCAACCAACCAATGACATTGTAGTATTTAAATTATGTTTACTTGAATGTCCAAAAAATTGTAAAGAAAAAGCTAGTTCTAAACAAGATGTCTTTTGGTAAAGACGATTTATTACTCGCTGTACTCGAAACTTAAATTAAAGTTTATAAAAGGTCTATAGTTTTTTTATTAAAGCTATAAATATATTCATGCTGGCACAGCGGTGCAACCGTACTTTAATTATTAAAGTGCAATTAAAAACATGGTCCTTCGCCGGATATAAACTTCCGAAGTAATTTCAAGCCCTTGGCGATCTCGAGTCGATTTGGTAGCAACGAACGTCCGGACAGGTTCGAAGATTCAACCCCCTTGCGAATTCCACACGACTGGTACACCGAGCGTTCAGAAAGGCCATTGTAAACCGTAAGTGTGATTTCCTTATCACTTTACATCCGTTATTTCTTAAGTATAATCTTAATCTGCCTTAACAATGATCGATTTAAAAGTATTAATGGAGGAACGGAGGCAAATAAAGTCGCGCCTTACGCGACTTAAAACGTTTTATAATAATACGTGTTCCCAAATTGACATACAGCCAACTATATTAATTGAACTAAATTCGCGTCTTGGTCGGGGACAGTAGTTGTTGTCGGAATTCGAAAACGTTCATTCACAAATAGCCCTTATCGACAATAAGGCCGCGAAAGACGACGAGCTTGTGGAATTTGAGAACACATATTATGAAATAACAAGTAAAATCAAGGCAATCGTGATCTCGCGCGAAACCTCTCAGGCAACCCCAGAACGAATATTTAATAATCAAGGTGTAGATGCGGACATTTGTCGATTGCCTTCTGTAAACCTACCTACGTTTTGCGGTAAATTTGAAACTTGGGATGAATTTCACAATGCTTTTGATTCTATGATTAACAGTAATACTCGGTTATCTAATATACAAAAATTCCATTACCTGATCTCTTCTGTTAAGGGTGACGCTGCTCAAGCTATAAAATCAGTTATACTGAGTATACTCTTGGCACTGAGTAATAAACCTGTCAGAATTATCAAATCTCCCGTATTGCAGTGGCGTACCTGATACGTTTGGAAAATCATATTTTTAGTAGGTAAATATATTATAATAGTAAAATCTACCTTGATATGAATTATTATGTGGTTTCTTTTATTGTTTCAATCCTTACTTTGTGGAATCTATTTTTCATAGTAAATAATTTAATTCAGCAATATTCCACCGTTTAATAAGATATAAATAGATACAAAACTGTCTTGTTATTTAAATGAACATTTTTATGCATGTTACTTTTATCTATTCATTTTGATAAGTTTCCATGACAACCACATAATTTTATAATTGAGCCAAATTTACTTTTTGATGCCTAAAAATCGGTCCCCGCAAATTAATTGTAATTGTAATAAATGTACTGACGATATCTGCATTACTATTTTATTTTATATCTATGTCATATATTATTTATATGCTATTTATTTTATTTGTATAGTAGATCACATTACAAATTTTACTTCTTACGTATTATATACCATTATATTTGTATCTTGGTATAATACCCACATCTACGGCTATGATTCTCGTTTCGTCAGTACCTGGGCTGATGGCAACGTGTTTACACAGATTAAACTATTGTTCTCAGACCCTAGATGGGTCGATATGCTGCAAGAGCGGCACAATGATCGTATTTTGGTTAGAATTTATTGGTTTTTACTTAACCGTAGAAGTACCGCTTTCACAAGAAGATAAAGAATTATTTCAAGCAATTATGATTTATTACTCCGCGCCAATAGTAAACAGACTTTAGAGTAACTACGGAAAATTATTCCGTCGCGTGGAATATATTGAAGCGTAGATTCGAAAATAAAAGGTTAATTGTGCAAAGCAATCTTAAAGCATTATTTGAATTGTACATCGTAAAATCAGATTTATACACTGCATTGCAAAAATTTTTGGATAATCTTCTACAATGTGTTCAATCGTTAGAATAATAAAAGCAACCTACCGTAGATTCCTTACTAATTTACCTTGCTTGCATAAAATTATGAAATAAAATTCGCGAAGAATGGGAATTGCATAAAACGGAAAATGAGTTTCCCACATTCAAAGAATTTTTAGAATTTTTGGAGGGTAAAAGTCGACGGTTTGGGATTATAGAAGGGAATGCCGTTATTTTTAATACTCACTCTCATGATCAAGGAAAAAATCGGCATACGAAAGCTCATATGAGAACTTCGACACAAAATTATTCTTGCGTTTACTGCAAAACTAATAATCACGCTGTATTCAATTGCTAATAATTTCTTAAGTTAAATGTAGATTCTCGAATTCGGTCAGCTAGGCGATTACATCTTTGTTTAAATTGCTTAAAGAAAAATCATTCTACCAAGTCATGCACTTTGCAACCCTGTCAAAAATGCGAGAAAAACATAATACTTTGTTGCATTTAGAATTTTCAAATGATCAACCGCCTAAACTTGATAAAGAACGAGACATCGCGCCAACGACGAAAAATAATATTGCTAACCCTGCATTGCCGTTAGAAGGCAGGAAACCCCTCCCAGCAGAGGAAGCCGTAGCTGGTGGGAGCGGTTGTTTCGCAAATCATTCCGCAAACAATAAAGACATTGCACAAGTTTTACTTTCAACCTCTTGCGTTGAGGTTTTTGATATTTACGGTAAGCCGCATATTTGTAAATGCCTGTTGGATCCTGGAAGTCAATCAAATTTTATAACGGTGGAGTTGTGTAATCAACTGGGTCTCCTTAAAGAAAAATTCAATTTGACCATAATTGGGGTTGGGCAAGTAAATTCACAAATTAATCAGAAAACACAGATTTCCTTTAAATCTAGAGTTCGGGCTAATATTTTTTGGGACTTGCTTGTAACGGACAACATAAATTAGGAAAAAACATGCCCACTTTGCAAAAACCCAACTAGATTGGATTCTGGGTGGTACGCTGAGGTCTCGTATGTGCGAGCCCGTTTCACAAAGGCAATTAGTAAATTTTAGTGCAATTAATTTACAAAATCAATTAGAAAAGTTTTGGCGGTTAGAGGAATGTTCAGGCGACGATTATTAAAAATATTCACCCGAAGAAAAATATTGCGAGGATCATTTTGTGCAAACTCACACACGCGCAGATTGTTATGCTCACTGGTTTATTGTAAACCTTCCGTTAAAAAATAATTGGCACGATTTAAGTTAGTCTAAAGGTTTAGCCTTGAAACGATTTTATGCCCTTGAACGGAAACTGGAACGTGATCCTGCTTTAAAAACGTCTTATACTGATTTTCTAAAGGAGTATGAAGATTTAGGGCACATGGTCATAATTAACGATGATTCAATAATTCAACACCCTAAATACTATATTCCTCATCATGCCGTCTTAAATGAAAATAGTTCTACCACAAAACTTCGCGTAGTATTTGACGGATCAGCAAAAACTGTACCGTCCGGGCTCTCATTGAATGACGTGCAATGTAACGGTCCTATTATACAGGACGATATCTTTTCAATTTTACTGCGATTTCGACAGTTCGAATACGTGTTATCAGCGGACATAACGAAAATGTACCGGCAAATTTTAGTAAATGAAAAGTAATGTAACTTACAATTAATTTTGTGGCGTGCAAAAAAAGAACTGCCAATACGTTGTTATCAATTAAAAACCATTACTTATGGTGCTACTTGCGCGTCGTTCCTTGCCATACGTTGTTTAAAGCAGCTCACCCTACAAAATTATAACACCCGCCCTTCAGTAGTTAGAATGATTGAGCAAAATTTCTACGTAGATGATTTTTTGGTAAGTTTTCAGAGTAGGCAAGAAGCAATTGAAACTTACCACAGCCTCTCTGAAATACTAGGGGCGGCCGGTTTTAAGCTGCGTAAATAGTCCACTAATGATGACGTAATTTTAAATCATATGGTCATACCTGATGATACCCCTACTGCCGTAATAAAAATCTCTGGAGAAGCAGGATTAGGTACGTTGGGCATTAGATGGCATCCCGTAACCGATACGTTACAATATTCAGTACTCGTTCCTAGTAAAAACGTTCGTATAACAAAAAGAACAATTTTATCATGTTTTGCACAAATGTATGACCCCTTAGGCATTCTGGGCCCTGTTATTATTACCGCAAAAATTATGATCCAAAAACTGTTTATCATGGGACGAATCTGTACCTCTAGACCTGCATACAAAATTTCTAAGTTTTAGAGATCAACTCAGTAATTTAAACAAATTAAGAATTCCTAGACATATTGCACTTAAAACTATAAATTTGATTGAATTGCATGCATTTTGTGATGCATCGGAAGCGCTTACGGTGCTTGTGTTTATTTACGTAGTCTAGACAATCAAAAAATTTGTTGAGTTAAGCTCCTTTGGGCTAAATCGCGAGTGGCCCCTCTCAAGGAGGTATCTCTAAGTTGGATACAATCGGCTCCTAATAAATGGAAAACCTTTGTTGCTAATCGTGTCGCCAAAATCCAGAAGTTAACTAGCGTTAATGATTGGAGACACATTAGAACGGAAAACAATCCCGCTGATTTAATATCGCGCGGCCTTCAGCCTTCCCAGTTAAAGCATGCAACCATTTGGTGGAGGGCTCCTGAGTTTTTGTGGGATGCTGAATTTAATCACACCAAAGAACCTGCATTGTTGGCTGATAACAATCTATTAGAAGCACGTTCGGTGGTAAATGTATCAATTCACTCCAGCGACTTAAATATTTTTGAACGTTCTTCGTCCCTTTGGAAACTGCAACGAATTATAGCTTATTGTTTCCGATTTGCAAATAATACGCGTCTAAAACGTTTAAACGGGCCGTTGACAATTGTCGAATTGCAGCATGCTCTAATGTGTCTTATCAAAATTGTGCAGAATGATAGATTTAGATTTGAAATTAATGCTCTTACGTCCGGTCAGGATATTAAATCAAACAGTTCAATAGTGTCACTTAATCCGTTTCTCGACGACAATGCAGTTTTACGGGTTGGTGGTCGCATTAGTCATTCTGACTTTGAGTATTCAAAAAAGCATCCCATAATGTTGCCGGTCGGACATAGGTTGACAAAATTAATAATAAAAGGGGACCATCTTCGACACATGCACTGCGGAGCTAATTTATTGTTTTCCATTTTGAGAGAGCAATACTGGCTAATGGCTGCTAGAAATAACATAAAACCTAAACCCGAACAATATTTAATGGGCTCCTCCAAAGGAAAGAGAGTAGTAAACCCACCATTTTACAATTGTGGTGTGGATTATGCTGGTCCAATTTTGGTCAAAAACAAGAGAGTCGTGGTTACAAATTAATCAAATCATTTAATGTCTTTTGTTGCTTTGTAACAAAGTAAAATTTTGAATTAGTGGTGGATTGAACTACAAACAATTTTATCGGCGCTACGCAGATTTATCTCGTCGCGGTTTACCTTTAAACATAATCCGATAACGGAACAAATTTTGTAGGAGCAAATTCACAACTAGCAGAGTTACGAAATTTTCTGATAAATGATAAAATTCAAACAGAAATCATAGAATCACTGAGTAGGAAAAACATTTCATGGTATTTCATTCCTTCACGTTTCCCTCATTTTGGAGGTTTGTGGGAGGCATCGATAAAAAACGTAAAATCTCACTTACAGCGAGTAGCGGGCAACATTAATTATACATATGATGAATTATATACCCTGTTGGTACAGATTGATGCTATACTGAACTCCCACCCCCTGGTACCCTTATTAAATGATCCTAATGATACTGAACCTTTAACTCCGTCACACTTTTTAATTGGTCGTCGGTTGACAATGTTACCCGAACCCAGCTTGACTGATATAGCTGACAAAAAATTAAACAAATATCAGCACACCCAAAAATTATTGGAACATTTTTGGAAGCGTTGGAGTTCCGAATATATTAATCAATTGCAGACCAGAACCAAGTGGAAGAGAAATGGTGATACAGGTGTACGTGTGGGCGCTTTAGTACTCCTTCGAGATGACAATCTGCCCCCATTACGGTAGAAACTTGGGCGAATTAGTGAAGTTCATCCAGGAGGTGACGGTGTAATTCGCGTAGTATCGTTAAAGACTTCTAATGGAACCATAGTTAAACGTGCAGTTACAAAGATTAATGTGTTGCTCCAAGAAGAGGCTTGACCTTCGGCATAATGTGTGATGACTTTATAAGTAAACTTTAAGATTTTATTGAAAGTTATCCCATTCAACGCGGGCGGCATGTTTACGATTGTAATCATTTGTCATGCTTTTAATAACAACGATTTGTTTATTTTAAATATTTTGAGATGTTTATTTACTAGTATTGTGTTCAAGTTATTATTTTGTTGAAAGGTAAATATTTCCTCCTATAATGATTAATCATTGATTGTTCTTTTGAACATATGTTTCATCAGGCAACGTTGCCTGATAAAACGCCTTAATGGTTTTTGGTGCCCCTCCTCAAGGAAGAACAATCCAATTAGTTTATTATTTTGTGTTTCTTTTACTTTTTAAAAGGTCCTTTTTAGTTTTTGGACTTAAAGCGGATTATCTGCTTTAGATATTTGTTTAAATTTCCATTTTTAGGTGTAATGAATGGGCCACTAATATATTTATTGTTCGGCAACCAACCAATGACATTGTAGTACTTAAATTATGTTTACTTGAATGTTCAAAAAATTGTAAAGAAAAAGTTAGTTCTAAACGAGATGTCTTTTGGTAAAGACGATTTATTTCTGGCTATACTCGAAACTTAAATTAAAGTTTATAAAAGGTCTATAGTTTTTTTATTAAAGCTATAAATATATTCATGCTGGCACAGAGGTATAACCGTACTTTAATTATTAAAGTGCAATTAAAAACAAAATTAAAAAACGATTTCTTCGAATTTAATCTACACATGTCGCCGTTTGTTTTGCAATCGCAAAGGTCTTTGTTTGTTCCCTGGAAAACAGCTTGAGGTTGTGGTCTTTTGAATTAAATTGGATACTTCTATTGATTAAGTGAACACAACACACGGATTGCAACCCACGATCAAAATTCTGAATAGGCAGTTTTTGTTTATTCTTTCTGAAAAAATTGTAGCACATTAATTTTTTGTAAGGTTCTTTGTGTAGGAAATGATAAGAGTGGAGACCCTCAAACCTTTTGATTGTTAATAGTTTTAAGTATAGTTTTTAATCCGACTCACGAGTATGTAGTACCTATAAAAACACGTACCGGATTTCGAGGAATTATGTTGTTTTAAAATTAAAACAACCGCCAAATAAACGCGCAGCGGACTATTGATTAACTTCTCTAAATTGCGAACTTATTATGAAAAATGCAATATCGTAAATATGCATTTCTTACGATAACTTTGGATTAATAAAAACTGTTCCTTTCGGGTTAAACTTTGTGTAACGACGAAATAATTATTGGAACCATTGGTGAATACCTTGGATTGAATTATCCTTCGTTTCATCGACTTAAGAAACCAACTGTAAGTACTCTGTTTGTTTACCTCAGAAAACTTTCCGTGTTAAGTGAACTTGTGTTCGGGTACCCATATTCGAATTAAATTAGGCAGCGTCTTATTGTATTCATTTTATTATTTTTATTAGATAATGTTGTGTGGTTCAAAATGATTGAGGTGGGGCACGCTATTTTCCAATCTGTGTTAAATTAGTTATTTTGTTTATTCGACAAAACCACAGTTTCATTTCGTTCAAGAACTACGTGAATTTGAAATAGTTTTAAGTAAACGCGGTCATAATCTTTTTTCATCTCGTCCGGTACGTTATTAATGTTAAAATAATACACGACCGTGGTGTAATCTATGTATAGTTTGATATTTTGAATTTCAATAGAAAACCGGAGGTAATTCATGTTTCTTTCAAGCCAAGTCTTTTTCCCTATTTTTAGTGAGCATTTGTTGTATATTTAAAACATTAGGGTGGCGTCTGACAACCTCAATTGTGACTCGTATTAAGGACCTTTAGTTTTCATTAAAAGTAAGGGAGAGACAATTAATAAAATCCCCCTTCGCCGTTGAGCTAGTTTAGCATTTGTTACGCTATGTAGATGATTTTGAATGTTTTGTGGCGTAACAACGATCCCTGTATTTAAGCGAAAAGATAAAAAACTGCCCCAGAACTATAGGGGAATAAGTTTATTGGTAACCACGCTAAAATTATTAACTAGAATCATTTATAAAAACTACAGAATTTAATAAATATATCAGAATAACAACAGGGGTTTAGGAAAACAGAAGTACCACCGATGCCCTATTTATATCAAGACAAATCATAGAAAAGGCAATAGAATTTAACCATCCTGCATTCTTATGCTTCGTCGACCTAAATTAAGCGTTTGAGTCCGCCTAGAAGACGTACTTACTCTATTAAAAAATAATAATATACCACAACAGATAATACAAATAGTAAAAGACATTAACATCAACAATAGAACTAGTATAAAGTCCAACAACACACTAACACAGGAAATAAAAGTCTTGCAATGTGTAAAACAGGGCAACTCATTAAACCCATTTCTGTTCAACCCCGTTATGGACCAAATTGTAATAGAAGTTAAAAGTATGTAAGGCTACAAAATGGGTCAGAATAATAAAACTATTATATGTGATGCATACAATGCGCTGCTATTACGTAATAGTGAAGATAATTTTCAAAGACTATTCCATAAATTTAATACAGCTGCAAAAAATACAACATGGAAATAGCAACAGAAAAATTAAAAATTTTAGTGGTATCTAAAGAGCCAATTTGACGTAAACTGGAATTGAAAGGAAAATAATTGAGCAAGTGATGAGCATTAAGTATATGGGTGTAGATCAAGTGACCGCAATTTGCTTAAAGATGCGCAAACACACTCAATAAAATTATTAAAAATATCGGGCTGCCTCAAACAAACAATATGGAGGAATGAACACATGCAAACAGAGATCAAGGTCAAAATTTTTGAGACTAGAGCTGAAACCAAGAAGACGAAAGCAAAGATGAGGACAATCGAAATGAAAACGCTAAAGTCCATATTAGGTATTACATTGCAGGACAGAAGAACTAACATCTCTATAAGGAATGAATGCAATGTACAAGATGTGGTAAAATGGTCAAAAAGCAAATAAGAACCTCCAAATAGAAGAAGACAAAGCTGCATATCATCATCCGTTGAATGAACAGGAAAAATCCTATAAAAAGAAGTAAAGAAGACAATACCTACACTCAATTAAAACTTGAAGTTCCACTATGTTTCTTTTTCAAAATTAAAAAAAAATAATAATACCTATTGCAGTGGAAATGGTATAATTATTTTAAATAATAAACATTGGTTTTTTTTAAATTGAAAAATAAGTAAAATTTATAATAGGGTGTCCATTGAAATGGAAAGTAAAATAAGATAACAAAATTTATTTGAATTTCTAGAAGTCGACCTGAATTTATTTAAGAAATTAATTAAAGGATTCGTGCAGATAGGATTTCATTTAGTTACAATAAAATGTTTGTACTCATATATATATTAAGATAAACTTAAGATGGGTGGTTGTTTATAAATTACATTTATTTCCGTGTGATAAAATAACGCCGAGACGGTACAGTGTACGGTGCAGAGTAGTGTCTATACTTAAAGACACCGGAGAGATTTAATAAAAACACGTGTGTAAGATAAAAGTTCTGCAAATAACAAAGAGACATTATTTTTTGAACAGTGCATATTGTGTGGGAAGCAGTGGTGGGTGAGAAACATTTTTTAAGTACAGAGGTACTTACAAAGAAAGTTGGAAAAAAGTTTTAAAAAAATCGGAGAGTCTGAATTGTACAATGAAACAAGACGGTCATGAATAATAATTAAAAAAGTGGATAAAAGTCGAAAGTAAAGTAAAGACGATGTAAAATGAAAACGTTTTCCACCGTCAAAAAGGCTCCAAAAAATGAACTAGTAAAGGCCAGTTTTTTTTTAAATTTGTTTTGTAAAATCAAAGGACTGCGTGTAAAAAATGTGTTTTTTCTGTATCGTTATTTTTGCGTCCAAAGCGTAATTTAGATTTAGTTTGTTATTTTTCATTTGAATTGTTTGTTCATTAAATTTGTGTATTCATAATTTAGTCTTTTATTATTAGAACGAATCCATTGGCTGTGAGGGATTATAAAGAATCTCTAATGACTAAAATTAATTTTTTTTTAATAATTATGCATAAACCACCGCAACATGTCATACATTTGTTACATTTCGCTTTTCTTCAGCGGTTTCCTAAATAGTTATTTAGCAACTGACTAGTTATTTTGAATTTGAATTAGAAACAATGTACCTATTCCCGCACAAGTTCAATGCGTTGAAAAAAATGAAAACTTAAGTAGATGGAAATCACCTTATTCTTTCTAAGTTTCCAGCGTGTTAAAGTTATTTTCAATGTAGACGGATGAATTAACGTGCACCTTTTTGGAGAAAAACGTAAGATCCGTAATTGATGTATCGAGTTATGTATTAATGCATTAAAATTAATTGATTTCTTTTTTTTTAGTCCTGGGCCCAAAACTAATTTATTTAAGGATTTTTTACTGTCTTGTAATTCAATTTAGGCATTTTAATTTTATGATTAATAATAATCAAGTTTTTCTAGTCAGCTATTATAGATCATACCTACTTATAACAAATTCACGTATAATTTCAATACTTACATAAAATTTTAATTAATTCGTTTATAAATTCTTACATTTCTCGATTAATGATTACCAACTCTTAAGCTACATGTGCCAAGAAAATGTAAACCTTTTCATACCACTTACCCAATAATCTATTTCAATAATGTTGGAAGTGTTCTGTTCTAAATTAAAATCAGCCGGACTATTAATCAAGGAGCTTTATAAATTGGGTTCATTCAATACCCGTACTAATTATACTATGGCAAAATAACAATTTACGAAGTTCGTTTATAAATAATGTATAATGCTTGTTACGAATAATTCCTAAATAACGTAATATGCTAATAGGTTTTTTTTAAACATCGGAGTACAAGAATTTTATTTAAAATGCCAAGGTTCTCCTTTGACAGGCTAATTTAGAACATTTATTTGTCATTGTTTGTAAATTAAACGACTTCACGATACATTTAACGTGAAAGATGTCAAATTACACGAAAAGATCTCATTACGACAGCCCTTTTTAAAAGAATGCATTCTTGTATAAGAAATTCATTTTTATACAGAACTCTCAACCGTTTTGCAATGTAATCAGTAAACTAATATCTCATTTTTCCTGTAGTTACTGATAAACTGGAGAATATTATGATAAAGAAAAATAAATCAAAAAGATAAGTCAACAATAGAATCTGATTTATTACAGAATTAAAAGTACAACACTGTAAAAAGCGTTATTGAGAAACAATAACAAAAAGCTATTATACAAATAAATAAATGTTATTATTTGTAAAAACTGAAAGTCCCTATAATTCCTCACGTTCCAAATTTATGGAGACAAAAGAAACATTAGTATTTGTTCTACTGACACGTGCTCCAAAGATAATATAAATTATTTCGCTACTTTATTTGTTTTAGGAAATAAATATGTCATCAATGTAATTAAATTTTAAATAACAGTCAGTCGAGTCCTGCGATTTGCCTGGATCCCACGAGAACTGTCGACATAAACATCGAAAAAATTGGATGAAGAAAACTTCTAATTAATCAAACTTTTTTGGTTTTCTCAGTTTTTACAACTTATAACAAAAAATATAGTTTTTATTATTTTAATTTAAGAAGACAAACAGTTTATTTGTAGGAAATAAATTTGCATAAGACATTAGACGTAGGCTATAACTATATCATTGATTATAATCAATGAACTGTATTTAGTGATACAGTTTGTTCGTGTAATTTCAATATGAGCCATATATATAGGAGTGGGGTAGATATGCCGTTACTTATACTTTCTACTTAACAAACTAAAGCTTCGTTTGGAGAAAGTTGTTAATTTCCCGTGTTTCAGTTTAGTTACTACATTGGAAAGTTTAAGTCTAGTTGTAATTAAATTTGTGTGATGTTAGAATTAAATGCATATTCGTTATTTTTTTTTTAATTATTTTGCAACCCCAGTGGTTTTAAGGTTAATTTTTAATTGGAGACATTGGGCTTCACTTTCTGTTTAGGTAAGAGGTTCCTACACTACTCCTATATCATTGATATGAGCACCGGGCGAACTGTTACTAGGTAGTGAAATAATATTAGCACTTTGAACATCTACAATTACTATTTTACTCAACGTTTTAAAATTAAGTTTTTGGATATTTTGGATTTCATATCGTACGTGCTTGATTTAATAATTCCAATAGAGTCATTGATTGTTTAATGAATTTATTATGTAACCTTTAGTTAGAGATCAAGAGCAGAATTATCAAAATTTTGACTGGGGATTTAAGTATTATTTTTATTGCATTATTTTTATGAAATTAATTTTCACTATGTCTACTTACAAAGTATATTAGAGGGATGAAAGACTGCTGTGAGATAATAGTACCTTCCAAGAGCAGCTCTTTCACGTACCGTGAAATTCAATGTAACCTCGTGTCAGTCATGAATAAATAAAACGCGAACATACGTAATACAACAAAAACACTAGTATTCAGCGGTTTAACCAAAAACATTCGTCAGCACAATACAAGTTGTAATAAATATGGTAATAAACGATAATATAAATGTTCGCGTCAAGCGCCATCAAGACCCTCCTCATTTCGTCTAGCTTCCATTATGACAACAATAACAGGTGATCCAGATTCAATTCTCACCCGAAGCATCAAAGTAAGTAGAATCCAACCAACCAACCAACACAAGAAGACAAGATACAGTTTCAACTCTACACCAAATGGACACATCCGATACGACAATGTGTCTCCAATTTACCCGAAGTATAACCTTACTTCAATGATCCTCAAACTCCAAAGATCTACTGATGTGTCACGGGAATTTAAACCTTGCAAATAATAAATTTTCTGAGAAACGACAATCGTCTATGATCACAAACGATCTTATACCACAAAACTTTAAGGCTCAAATTTGTGTTGTCCATGGCAAGCATTCGTCGCGGCACTTCCCGAAACTTACTAAGCCTCAGTTTTGATATCCACAAAAGTCTGCCACATACATGACCCAAATGAGCAAATAGCGTATTTTGCTCACTCCCTCAAATTTTGAGCTTTACCACTCTGTCAAATACAGCATTTACAACTACGAAAACACCCGACATCACATCAACGCCACAACCCCTACAAATCATCTCTATTCAGGTATATTTTAGTCGCAGATCTCTACAGTAGCTCTATGTACACAGAATATCTTTTGGGACACCCTGTATACGCAATATTATTTGATTACCAAAATCACTATTATTGTGTCACTGAATAAAAATAAAATGGAACGGTGACCCGCATTAAATTCCTTGCATCTATAGTTAAAACATATTCTTAAATAATGTATTGACATGTACTAATTATTATTGCACTTTGAAGGAACATTAACATACAGTTATTTTATCAAAAATGTTTCCACGAATTATCCCGAAAAAACCGATATTGCGATATTGTTGAAAACATAATTTTTTCTGCATACGATTTTCATAAAAATTAAAGGTTCAAATTCGACAAAAGTTTATGGTATTTATACCGTAATTTATTGTCCAAAAAAACTAATTTTGAGGAACTTCGTTCTACTTGTTCTTGACAAAATTACTTTACATATTAAATTCTCCCTTAATTGAGTTTTTCTAATAAAACAACAACAGCCGTTTTCAAGAAAATTGTTTTTTTGATTTTACATTCTTAATTGTAGTAGTAAAAAAAAGCCTCTGAGGAACCTTCACACAACCCTAAATATAAAATTTGAATCATATCATTCTATTCGTTTGGTCTCTAGACCAGAGTACATACCTACAATTTCTTACAGCGCGCATTGCAATATCCTCTCCTAGGTGGCAAGAGAAAGTAAAAATTTGGTCACTTCTAAATGCACTCTCCATTTAGAATTATTTTATTGGCTCAATGATTACAGTTAGTATTTTACTAAAGTCTAATTTTTTCATCTCCAGTTAATTTTATTTAGAAACGCGACTTTCTAAAAATTTGGTAGCTCAATACTGTGTTTCCATAGCAGTTAACTAACCGATAAAGTTAACTGGATGTGAAAACATCAGATTTCAGTGAAATACTGACAATAATAATTAAGTCAATAAAATCAGATTGATATTTTGGTTGATTTGATGGGTAACCACATTGGTTACTGTACATCCTATACATAAGATGGGATGAAAAACTAGGATTAACTTAGAATTTTTCTCAAAAAGTGGAAAAAATTTCCTTTTAGGAAACAAAAGTATATATATGTATATAAAGTTATAGATAATAAAATTTACAATAACTTTTTCTCCCATAACTAACTATTATCTATTATCAAATAAATCCTTCTACCATATTAATGGTGTAGGTACATATTAAAATAAATACATTCTAATTTTAATTAATAATTTTATTCCATTCTTTCCGGTTTTCCGCAATTTTCTTGGCTTCATTCTATGTTTATCCTTTCTTCTCCAAAATTTCTGCTATAACCTTATCCCATGTTTGTCGTGGTCGTCCTTTTCTTTTATTCTTTGTTATCTTGGTTTGTCATATTCTTTTGGTTTGTCTCAGAGTTTTCCATTCTCTGTAGGTGGCCCCACCATCCTAATTGTCTGTGTTCTATAAATTCTAGTATCGGTGTCAAATTGAGTTCTTTTCTTATTTCTGTACTTCTTATTTTGTTTCTTTTGTTACGCCCCTTACTTTTCTTAAATATTTCATTTCTGTAGCTTGAATCTTACTTTTGTTTATTGCTCAGAATCCAAGACTCGCATCCGAAGGTTAATTTCGGTCTATATATTGCTTTGTAAACTTTTATTTTTGTTTTACGGGATATTTCCTTTTTATTTAAAAATTTGGTGTTCATGGCATAGTATAGTTTCATTGTCTTTTCTATTCTCTTATTAATCTCTGCTTCTTGTGTTCCATTGTCGTCTATTATTACTCCTAAATATTGGAATGTCTTTACTCTCTGTAATCCTGTTCCATCAATATCAATTTTGGTTCGGGTCTTCCTCACCTATCACCATTACTTTTGTTTTATTTTTATTTATCTTTATCCCGTATTCTCTCAAAACTGTGTTCCATATGCTTAGGTTCTCTTGTAATCCATCTAACCTTTGTACTACAAGTACTACGTCGTCTGCAAACGCCCCTCACATACTTCAGTTCTTTAAAAATTTAAGTGTCCTACTATATATTTTTTAGTTTTCTTTGTACATTTTTTAATTATATTGTCCATATACGTTATAAAAAGTGTTGGGCTTAGACTTCTCCCTTGCCTTAATCCTTCTTTAGTTTTAAATACCTCTGATTCATTGTTGTTCACGATAACTGTATTCATATTATCTTTGTATATAGTCTGTACCAATCGTATTAACTTATCTTTCTTCTTTACGTGCCAGGCCTTCTGCATTATTTGTTTTATAGAAATTATGTGGTCTTGAATACTTCTTCCTGGTCTAAATCCGCTCTGTGCATCATGTAGTTGTTACAGTCACTCTTATTTCCCTTATTTTTGTATACAGGTACAATTAAGCATTTTGTTCAGTCTTTCGGCAATCTTTCTTCGTCCCATATTTTGTTGTATATTGTCAGAAGCATCTCTCTTCCTTTCTGTCCTGTGTGTTTTATCATTTCTGACGTTATTCTGTCATTTCCTGATGCTTTCCCATTTTTTAATTTGTTTATTGCTTCTACTGATTCAGTCATTCGAATTTCTTTTTCTCCATTTTTGCTTCTAATTATTTGTTGCGCATAAATTTCTTCAGGAGTCTACTCTTCACCTAGTAACTCTTGAAAGTATTCTCTCCATCTGTGTACTATTTCTTTTTCTTCTTTTAGTATATCTCCTTGTTTGTTTAGTATGTAATTCCGCGTCTCTTGTAATTTTCTCTCCTTGTCGATTTCAGCACTTTATAAAACAACTTTTTATTTTCCTTGCTATTGTATTCCATTTTATTCCCAAATTCTTTCCACGCTTGAATTTTTGCTTGTGCTATTAATTGTTTAACCGGTTTTCTTCCTTGCTTATATTCTTCATATTTTCCTACTGTCTGGTCCGATAAATAACATTTTCCATGCTTTTTCTTTTTATTGACATGTTTCTTGATTTCATCTGTCCACCATGTTGTTTGTTTACAATTTTTCTTTTATATACTCCACATACTTCTTTAGTTGTGCTCATTATAATATTCTTAAATACCTTCCACTCTTCTTCTATATCACTATTTGTTTCTGTTACTCTTATATTTTCTATTTTCTCCTCAATTCTTCTCTGATATTCAGATGCTACTTCATTGTTTCTTAGTTTGTATGCTCTAAGTATTTCTACTGGTTTCATTATTTGAATATTTTTCCCTCTAATTTCTTGTTTAAAATTTTTTCTTTATTTTGTTATGACTACATAGTGATCACTCCCTATTTCAGGTCCTCTTCTTACTCTTGTATCTATCACTGTTTTTCTATTATTTTTTTGTACAAGTATGTAATCAATTATTGATTTTCCGCTTCTACTTTTCATTTCCCTTGTGTATTTGTGGATTTCTTTATGTTGAAAAAACGTATTTACATGTAAAAGACAGAAATCTAACATTCTTTTAAAGTTATTATTTCTTGAATTTTCCCCATGTATTCCTAGTACGTCATTGTATTCGTCATATCTTTTCCCTACTCTAGCGTTGAAATCTCCCATATATATATATATATATATATATATAGTTCCTTTTGCCTCTTCTACTGTTTCTGTTAATTCTTCCCAAAATCTATCCTTACTTTCTGTTTTTTCGTTCTCATTCATATATTACTATGATTGTTTTTGTTCATTTTTATTTTGTATATTTACTGTTAGTATCCTGTCTGATCTTGCTTTCCATTTGTGTATTTCTTTTCTAGTTTTCTATGTATAATACAAGCTTCTCCTGCGGCTGCTCTCTGTTCTTCTTTCACTCCACTGTATATTGTTATGTGTTTATTATCCGTTTCCAATATTCTTTGTCCTTTTTTTGGTTTCAGTTATCGCCAGTTTGTCAATTTCCAGTTTTTCAAATTCTTCTTCAAGTTCTTTATATTTACCATTTATACTCTTAATGTTCCACGTTCCCACTTTCCATACTACGTTTTCTGTGTCATTACAACTTTCTTTTTCCCTTTTCCTCAAATCCTTTTCCATTGCCATGTCCATTGCCGCGTGTTCATTGTATTTCGTTTCATTCACTAGTTTTTTGACTTTTGCAATTCCAGCTGAGCTTTTCCTTTGTTCCATCTCCAAACCTGTTCTGCTATTATTAACTTTTGGTGCCCTACTTTTATGTCTTTGGTTCCTTTATCCCTTCCATTTTTGCTATTATCCTTATTTCTTGTTGTATTTTTCTTTCATTTTCGGTCATATCATTTATATATATATATGGGTTCCTCTAATTTCTTATTTTGTAAATTTTTCATAATACTAATTTTATCCTCTACAGTATTCATTACTATAAGGCATGTCTTTTCTCCGATCTTTACCACGTTGTTTACTTTTACATCTACTTCTTACTTATGTGTTAGAAGATTTCCAACTTTTTTTTTATTGTATTTCTGTCATTTGTCTCTATGCGCACCCCCTGTATTACTATATTTTCTTTCTTTTTTACATTTCAAGTATTTCTATTTTTCATTTGCTTTACTAAGTTCTCCGTTCCAGCCTTTTTATTTCTTGCATGGATTTTTCATTTAATTCTTTTATTGTCTTTAGTTCTTCCTTATGTTCTTTTGCTCCTTTCTTAGTTTTTGCGATTTCATTTTTAGTGCTTTACCTCATCATTGTTTTCTTTTGTTCTTCCTTTATATCTTTTATATCTACCGTCAGATTTTCCATCATTTCTAATAATTTTTTCATTTCGTCTTCAGCTTTCCTCTTTTGTGGGAGTTCTAGTTGTTTTTCTTTGATTTTCTAAAGGATTTGTCTGTGTTTTTCTTTTCCTTTTTCCTTTGTCTGTAGAATAGTCTTCGGATTTCATTTATTGCCCTACAGTCATTTGCATAGGGAACGCAGCCCAGGTCAACCCTTCGGAAGCTCCGTTTTCTATCAGTGCCTGTACTAAACAATATTAATCTTTTGTGTAAATTTACTCACATAATCTTTATATGTATACTAAAAATAATTTTATACAATCTGGAATATTGTTATTTCTATTCAAACGATTTGCTTTATATCAATATAAATGTTGATAATTTGTGCTTTCAGAATTACACTTTTCTTTGACCTTCAATATTTATTGCAATTGTAGTATTTGTTTGTTTAAAAATGTGTACTTATCTTACTGATTATAACTACTAGATTTTATTACAGCACTGAATATGTCTGTTAACATCAACACTTGATTACTTGACGTAATTAGTCAATCACTAGATCTTCCAAATTTGTATTAAATATAAGCGAAAAATTAATCACAGCGCTCGATTCAACGACCGACGACCATATATCTATTATAATTAAAGATAAAGATTACATAAGGTTAGCACAACTTAGTAATTACGATACTACTAACCTTCAGAAAAAAAATGTGTACAGGTAGTATTTTTGAAAATTATCTACATAAAGTGTTTGCTAAGTGCTTTTTGGCTAACCAAACTTTCAGTATTATAAAAAACATCTCTGGGTAGTTTCACTAAAGTCAGATCAGTGTTTTCTTTTAGATATCGTTAAATAAGTTTTGGAAACCGTCCTATAACTCCCAATCCTATTTATCGGATGGTCTTAAACAACCAAGTATAATGACACCTACTTAATTCCGTATTAAGTATTATGTTTATAATTTTTGAACAAACTGTTTTATGTCGTTGCACACTTTCTATACTCTTTTCTACATTTGTTAGTATCGCGACGATGTGGAGTTAAACACTTGTTTTTATTATATAAACTGAGACTTTCACGGCCGTACCCACTATTGAAACAAAAAAGTCTTCCGTAAGTGGATAATCTACCTTACTGGATTTTTGTGAATTTACATCACTTAAAGTGGTACCTACCATTGTTATAGTTATGTTGTTTAAATGGAGTGCGATTTCTAATCAAAATTGTGACTGTGGAAATTAACCAGAGACCGTTGCACATATTGTGGAGGATTGTCAATTAACAAAGTTTAAAGGAAGATTTCTAAACATTCATAACTTAACGGACGAAGCTGTATTATGGCTTACTAATTTGAAGGACATCTGAAGTTAAGCAATATTTTGTATTTCTGTCCTGATTATCTGTTTTTCCATTATTTTATTTGCTATTTCTTTAACCTTAAATTTTTTCGTCATTGTGATGACTGGCACTTGAAACTGTTTAGGTTTTAGTTGGTTTCCTTAACCTTAAAGCAAATGCTTTGCCAAGACAAACCAATCTACTATTGCACACGGTTTCGTCACCACACTATACAGGTTTATACTGATCTTATGGGGCACCATACGTAACACTTACATCACAATACAATAATGAAAATGTACTATACTAATAAATAAATAAATAAATATTGGTTATTTTTCTTCACATTACCTTTTCCACTATTATATCTTTCAGTTAGTTATCAATAATAATTTTAAAGCGAAATTAGAGGGTCAATAGAAATCATCATAAAGCACTGAAATAAAGGTCACATTGTAGTTTTCTTCAAATTCCGGATGTGCAATTGAAAAAATGCGCAATTGTTTTTTTAAATACATTTGCAATTGAGTTTGCAGTCTGTACTTTGCAGTAACTTTATTATGCGTTTTTACCGCCCTTTCATTAGGACACTTTGCCTCAACAACGAAACGAAATTACTTCCAAGGTGAAGCATCAAAGATTGGGTGTTGACGTAACAGCTCGATGCCTTTAAAACTGAATTTGATTTTCAATTATTTTTCAATAACCTTCAGCATCAACTTTTCTAGTCGTCAACTTCTTTCCATTGCATTTGAGTCCTTAATTACTTAATTAAACCAATTACTTGATGTACAAGTGTTCCACAATGTGTCTGACAGTGTGCAATGTCACATAGTTTTGAAGCAGTTACTCTTCCAAACCTCAACCGATGCCACAAACTGTCCTCAGCTTGCATCAATGTACACTCATGAAATTTAAAACTTGGACACCACAATTTCTGTAAACAAAAGTTTGCACATTGTGAAGCGGGCTTAAGGGTATCATTTACAATTCTAACAGCAGGTAGTCTCAGCAGGGGTTATCTTATAGAAGGACTGTAGAATGAATCATTACACTAAGCACGTTTTAGAAAATAGGTAATTTACGTTGCTTACTTAATTTTTTCTTTAAAGAATATATTTGAAGGTATCGCTAATTAAACACCATAGCTCGATTAATTATCGAATCAAAATTTTGTTTAGGAAATGTTTACAAAATAAAATTAGAAATAATTTTGATTTAAAAAACGTCTACAAGCAATAACTTTTAAATTAAATCAAAAAACTAAACATGGTTATTTGGGTTGACTGATTATTACTTATTTTTAAATAAATCTAACCTACTAATTATTGTAAGTTATTAAAAAAAATCATTAAACTCTCTATTCATAATATTTAGTCCTTACAAAATGTATATTTTATGACGTTTCATTTTTTCTGTAGTTAATATAAAAAGTGAAAATAAAAACTAAGGCAATTCTTATTGTCAACGTATATATTTAGTTTTTGACAAGAATTTATTACATAATTATAATTAAGATACCAAGTTATAGTTTAAAATTAAATGAAAACTTTTTTTTAAATAAAGGTATTACTATATAAATAAATATAAGAAATCAATGGGTGTGACCTCCATTATTATTGATACATTCTTGGAGGCGTCTGCTCATTGACGCTATCAAGGTATCAATATAATTAATATTAATCGTTTCACATGCGGTATCAATGGCTGCAATTAGTGCATTACGGTTTACTGGTATAAAATTTGGCCCTTGTTGTCTTCGGATAACAGCAAGTATTCGAGCCCAAACATTTTCGATAGGTGTACCAATGATTGCAACTTGTTCACAAGAGTCCATACGTGCTTGCAGAATAATTTAAAATTTGTAATCCTAGTTTTAGTTAGAGAAGTTTTAGTGCAGAATTAGATAATGTAAAGCAACTTAATTGGTTTTAAACTGCATTACATTAATTATTCAAGTTGCAGTATTTGAAAATAAAACTGCTTTATAAACTCATTTGATTTCTTTTAAACCTCTTTTACGTACATTCTGTGAATACGGCCGGATTGCGCTCGACCGTTTTGCGCTCTTACCTGAACTCGACCAGTTTGCGCTCTGCGATTTAATTATAGAAATTTGAACCTACCCTATTGTCTCCGATCGACCGATTTGCGCTCTCTTGTAATATAATAGTTATTTGTATACGTAGAAATACCTTAATTCCTTATAGAAAGTATTTTAACTAAAGGCGTTTTCCGTTTCCTCCGATCGCATTGCCCCTTGAACAATACCCCACCCCCATCACACAAACATAACTAATATAAACGAATGTTACTTGAAATAATTGTTTGTTTTTTTTGTTTTGTTTTAAAGAAAAAACTGTACTAACTGTAACCTACCAACCAACACCGTTTACCCCCGATCACATGAAAACAACTTAAATCTCGATAATTTCAAAATGTTTATAGTACAAGAGAGCGCAAATCGGTCGATTGGAGATAATAGGGAAGGTTTAAATTTATATAATTAAATTGCAGAGCGCAAACTGGTCGAGTTTAGGTACGAGCGCAAAACGGTCGAGCGCAAACCGGCCGACACCCATTCTGTAAGCGAAATGAGACACAAATCAATCAATAAATTCAAATAAAAAAGTATAATAAACAAACTAAACTGATGTACCACGTACACGTCAACCACATATAATGTTTTTTACTATAAAGTGCCGTCACAGTGTTTGTGCATGTCCGTTAGGTTTCTGGACACTACAAAATATTCAAATAAATATGGGTTTTATTTTGATAATACAAAATATTAATTTAATTGTTTTTCGATAAAATATATATAAATAATTAATAATTTTATTCAAAATCTTTCATATTTTAACGTATATTCTAAAGCCTATGTTACCCTATTCAACAGTAGCCTTTCGCTGATTTTCAATAACTGTACTGTTGTAATTAATATTTATTCTAATAAGTAAGCACAGTAAGTTTGTCAACACTATTGAGGTGGTCGTAGATAAAGTATAGTACATAACTAGAATTGTAAACCAATTACGTACTCTTGTGATTACGCACTTACAGTTACATTGCTCGTGCGCAAATCTTCACACTCGTACATAATATGTTTCTTATAATTCTCGTTACGTAATATAATATTACAGAGTAGTCATAATACAGCAAAATAAGGCGTCGCATAATCTAAATAAATATGTTCATAAATAAGTGTTTTTGTTTGATTTCTGCCAAAATTTAATTTAATTTTTATTATTCATCACTGTTTGGTAGATTGATTTATGTAGGCCAGGAGATTTTTGCCATAAATTTAACAAAGTAAGTTGTACGTAACTGATTCGGTACTTTTACTTTAATTTCATAAAAAATGCTTGGATTTAGCTACACATTTTGAAAATGCACGATTAATAGTGATTTACTTTGCAACAGACTAAAAGAATCAACCCATCAAACATACATAAATGTGGGCTCTCCCGTTCATTGAAATTTAATCAAATTAATTTGAGCAAATAGTCGCAATTTGAAACACCGTTAATTTTGCAATATGCAATAAAGTTTACATTTTGCAATAACACAAGCATGATTAATAAATTACTTACAACTTTGTACCGTAAAGATAATATGGTCCTGTTAGGATTAAATGAGCAATGCGCAAATAAATTTCAAATGAGTATAATATAAATTTTTAACGTAAACTTTAAAAAGCACAAAAACAACTATACTATATATATAAAAACATGCACGTAACCATTTCTGTAGTCCTGTTATTATCAACAATAATATTGCCATCTTCAACTCTCTTTCGTACCCGTACGCAGTGGTTTTCGATATCTATGTGTATGTTTCTAGGCTCCAAAGCACCGTTGATTTTGTGAAATTGTCACTTCATTTAAATATCGTTTTATTTCAATTTTAAGGAACTTATTAACTGGTTCTAAATCTTTCATGTGGAAAGTCGACTTTAGTTTGTCAATCAGATCCTTGCATCTTGTCCTAAGCATTAATGCGTCGACATACACTAGAATAATAATTACATCATTTCTAGTAGCTTTTGTATATACACACGGACCTGATTTGAATTTCTTGAAATTCAAGCTCACAAGACCATCATCCAATCGACGATTCCACTCGCGACCGCTTTGTTTAAGACAATAAATTGGTTTCAGTAATTTACAAACCAAATTTGGATCGTTCTCGTTATTAATCGTTTCTGGTGGTCGCATAAAAATTTTATTTCTCAATTTTCCCTAAAGATATGCATTGGTGACGTCTAAGTGATGTATTTTCAGGTTCAACTTCGCTGCTAGTGTCTCTTCGTAATCTATTCAAAAATTTGTCCTCATCCTTTCACAATTAATTTGGTTTTTAAACGTTTGATTTCACCGTCATTCCCTATCTTGGTTTTAAAGACCCACTTATTATTTATTCATATTTGCTGGTGCTTCTGCCAATGTCTTCAGCAACGAAGGTATCAAAGTCATCCCATCGCTTTAGCTAAGAGATTCTAGATGATCTGTGAACCTTATCAAATTCTCCAACAATTGGATTATAATCAAAGTCGTCTTCGGGATCGGAGTAATCTCCCAATGAGTCCAAACTCCCTCTTTCGTTTCTCGAAATTTCATCTAATAGTTGATACGGAACTGCAACTTCTTCTTCCTCAACAATCACTTGATGATTAAACTCAATCTCAAGACTTCTAAGTATTTATTATTTTCTATTTTTTTTATTAATTTGCATACAGTCAAAATTTTTATTTAAACATTTGACATCCCTACTAATGACAATTTACTTTTCAGCTTCAGCAATGTAACGAGCACCTCTACAGGATGGAACACTAATTGGTGCACAGAAATCGTGATGAACGATTTCTAAAACTTGCTTAAACCATTTTTCTTTGCCGACTCACATGGCAATCATGTATGGCAGAATCATCAGTCAATGGCCTTATGTCTAAAACCGATTAGTTTTTCGACATTTTTATCAAATTCCGAATGTTCGAGTGTCCAATCCGCTCATGCCAAAATTTTAACACCAATTTTTTAGACGTTTCATTTGCAATCTTTCGCGGCTCACATAACACAAATAAATTGTCTTGTTTGTTTGCAATTGTTAAAATAGTACCAATTAAGCTTTTAACTAAGGCGCGATCTTTATCAAAAGTCACTTTATACCGATCGCTTAATCTTGAAACTGGCATCAAATTTAATTCTAAGTTGAGAACACAGAGTTTTTGTAACAAACAATTAATGTCATTTTACTTTACCGATACCGACTGCTTTTAAACTGATAGCCATGCCAACAATTTTTTTTTTCCATTTTTGATTTCAATGAATTGATCTGGGTCGACACACATATGCGAAGTGCACCCCCTGTCAAGGATTCAATTTTAACTGTTTGTTTTTCTCATGTCTGAAGAACAAACAATTTTCTTAGAAACGTATACGCAACCCGGATAGCTTTTTTTAATTTCTGTACCAACATTTATTTGCTTTGTGGCCTTTTTATCAACATTTTGCAACAAAAAAATATGATTAGTAGGTTTTTCTGAATCATCACGGCTAACATAATAATTAAAACTGTTTTGTTTTTTTTTAAACTTTTTTACAAACATAGCAATACATTATCTGAAGAACGATCCATCTTTGACTCAAACTCTTTCAAAAGTTTAATTTGTAATGCTTTTCAGTGCATCTCACATCTAAAATTTTCAAATAAAGTAACCAAACTGTACAAAATTATTGTAAGCATTTCATCGTTTATAATTAAATTGAGTTCGGTTAGTTTATCAACAGAATCCAAGAATTTGTTTAAATAATCTTTCACATCATCACCTTTCAGCCTTTTAGTAAAAATAAAATGCTTTAAAAATACAGCCTTACGTGCAGGTCCTTTTGATTCATAAATCGATTCAAGTTTCGTCCACGATTTGCGACCTTTCAAAATTAGATCATATTTGGCTTTACTATCTGCAGCATCCTAAGATGCTGCCTCTGCTACGGAATTTGAGTCATTTTCATGAACTTCAGGTCAATTTTTTGCATCAGATACATACGGCCATCCTTCTGTTTTAATGAAAATCGCCTCGGCTTGTATTTTCCACGTGTCAAAATTGTTGTTTAGATGATTCGATCTGCTCCGTTGTACTCATTTTTAATGTGTTATTAAGAAAATCGTCTCTTCAATTCATAAACAACTGTTATCTGATATGAATACAAAACTAAATCGCTTCTTAAAATTGTATGACAGACCTAAAAAGGACGAGCTATTTGTGGAGATAGGTGGCGGATTAAAATAATGGTCTGTTCTTGAGTCATGATCTGCTGGACGTTTTCAACCACCTCCTGAGTCCCGTTCTTAGGTCTACCACTTCTTTCTTTACGACAAACACTGCAGTTTCCCAGAAATCATTTACACATCGAGTTACATTATGCCTAAATTGCGCATAAAAAATAGCACCGCAAGCGACATTGTGCTGCTAAACTCCATCGACTTCATAGATTCCACTATACAAATTTTTTTGCAATTCAAGAAAATTTTTCTACTCGAAACGGAAAATCCAAGCCGGTCAGCAAAATCTAAAAAGAACTGATTTGGTTGAAAATTATTTGAATATCTGCTAATTTTATTAAAGCTTAAATGTAATTTACAGTTTCCGTCCAAGTTACAGTTTTTGTTGAAAATTGCAAAAATCTTTCAATGGCTTAACGCATTGATTAGTAATGATTATACATATATTTAATACTGATTTTAAATTATTTGAATGTTAGTTCGTTTACGTTATTGGGTAATAAATTGTATAGCTGTTGTTGTAAGTTCACGCTGTTCGTGGTTTTCAAACGTGTAACGGAAATGCGTATGTTGTCTCTTGTCCTTGTGAATGGTGATGCATATTCCTTCTAATTAATATTTTATTTTGTATTTGTTTCGAATTGCTTTTTTTGTCACTTAAAAGCCATTTTGGCGTGAGATAAATGTCCCTTAATTTTGATCTCGCAAAGTACAAAAAAGCAAAATATAGGATTCTGGTCGCCCGCTGATTGACAATAGAGATACAGTGTGCGAGTTCGGGGTAAACAATCGGTCTAAAGTAGTGGCTTCATTGTTTTCTATTCCTTTGATACCTATATGATTTGCAGTATATATAACTTTTGTTGTTTTTATTTGGTTTAAAAGGAGTTTATTTTCGGTAATCCAACTTTGTCCTTCGGATGGCGGCTTGTCCATATGGTCATTTGGTCAATGACCTCCCAAAATTTTGACAATATATAAAAAATATTCATTATTACGTGTTTTATTAAAATAGGTAATTAAGTCGCAAGTACAATAACTTAAAATTTATCGGCCGTCGTTCGTAATTCATCCTCTTCAACCTTGGGCTGGCGGTGCGAATTGTCCTCATTGAATTAGATCTACCGGAAAAACTCGAAAACGTGCAGCGCCCGAATAAACGCGAACGTCCGAAACAATAATCAACTTTGGGTCATGAGCCGGATCCCGCAGTTTACGTTGACTTCGTATAGGGTGTACAACTACGCTCGATTTTTGATTCGATTTTCGCGTGTTTTAAATCAATTTAAGAATTTATATTGATATGTTTTACTGTTGTTGTGTTGTTTTGTAAAAATACGATTTTTGATTCGCGTGTGCATGCGCTATAATAGAAAATGTCGGTAGTGCAGAAAATTAAACAACTAAAAGTGCTAACAAACTTAATTTTACAAAATTAGTTGAGTTCAAGGCAAATGGTCGTCCTTTGCCAGACCTAAGTTTACGACAAACTAGCAAAGACAAAAATAAAGATGCTCATCGAAACTTTCGCAAGGTAATGTACGATTTAGCTAACTGGATATGTGGTTGTGAAGTATCAAATGTATTTTACTGTTTTGTTTGTTTATTATTTTCTAAAGACTCGTCAGACTCGCTATAGTGCAAATCCGGTGTAAGAGATTTAAAACATTTAAAAGAGGAAATAAAAAAACATGCTTCGTCTGCAGAACACATGAAATGCTCGGTAAATTTTGTAACCGTAGGAAATGTTGATATTCGTACACAGCTAGACAATGCTTACAGAAAATCCTTTAGGGATTTTAATGAGAATGTTTCGAAAAATCGCTATATTTTGAACAGAATTGTAGATTGTATAAAATTTTGCGGTGCATTTGAGTTATTTATATTTTTTTAAGTATGTCTATTTTTTAAATTAATTTTTGACCTCCCAGTATGATTGACCACGACCTGCCACTGTCCTTCCGCATCAGCTGCTTTAGTTTTTCTGACAACCGTAACTGACTGACAAATGTTTTTCTAGTAAAAATAAAGCAAAACAGTATTAATCTTGCAAGTATTTAACTAAAGAAATTGCAAAGCTGTAAAAAAACTCGGTGTATAGCAATTTCTTAACTTCAATTCAACAATTAATTTTAAATTTTGTTGGATATCCAACCACGGGACTGTCATTGAAGCTTACATATCATGTTTCGTATTAAAATTAAATGTAAATGTTGGTATAGGATTAATTGCGTACGCATTTTGCTCATTTATGTAGGGAATATTTTACATAGTTCGTTAAAATATTATTTTCTCACGATAATTTTCGTTATAACTTTTAGTTTCATATTTTTATATAAGACTGTTAGACGTGTCTTACAATTTAAATTTCTTATTTCTTGAAAGATACGTCTTAAGCTTTATTTATTAAGCAATTTTTTATCTTTTCCTTAAAATGTGCAAGTTTAAGGACATATTTTTTAGTATTAAAAGAAAAATGTTGAGTAGTCATTTTTGTCTAATCACTTTGCTAATCTTAAAACATTTTGTCATTCATAGTCTCTTGAAAAGGATTAATGATTTTTTGATTTATTATATCTCACCTTTGTGAATTTACTTTTTCAATAATTTCAACCTTTGATATTGAACCGACAATTTTTGTTAATAATAATAATAATGGTATACCAATAACACCATATTTATCTTGCATTGGAATCGGATACATTCCACTTCCGCACTGTTTTCATAATCCTGATACTAATTAATTAATAACCACTACGAGAACGGCTTTTTTCTTCGTGTTTAGATACCCTTACTGTTTACTAAGGCATTTTGACATTATGAAATTGAACTTTGGGATTTATAACGTTTACATTTTGTTTGCGAAATGCTAATACGATACAGGAATAAGATATAACGGAGAGGTTTTTAAATTTACATTATTCGAAGGAATGAAGCATACAATTTTGTTTAAGTGAATGTCTATTCTGTAAGACTTAACGATATCGTTCGTAAACGAATAACTTTCACTAAACTGTTATCCCGAGAATACCTATTCTGTAAATTTTACTTATCGTTCATGAACTCACTAGTATTGGATCGTTGGTGAACGAGAGCCATTCAGCAATCGCTTGTGAGTTTGATATGAAATTTATCACATAAATCGACCCCTTCTGCAACAAATTTTAGTCGAACCTAATAGATAATAATGAATTTGATTCAATGTATTTATTTCAGGGCCCTTCCAGGACAAAATTTTAGAAAACTTTATAAGGTCAAGTCGACTTAGTGGTTTTTTAGTGCCCTTTCTCGAAGAAGAACCAATCAACTATCAACTAAGTGTTTTCCCATGTACAACTGGTTTGCAAGGACCCCCTACACTAGTTATTTTTTTAGATAAGTATTCCTAGATTTTTTTAAAATACCAGGTTCCTCGGCAATCGATATTGTATTCATTTGTACGGAAAAACCGCGTTGTTTTCTTCTAAAAAAATTGTATATTGTTATTGGCTGGTTTCAGTGCAGCACCGCCTTTCAACTATAGTTGAGCTGACACCATAAATCATTTTTCTCTGTTCTACTAAAATTCCATCAACAATGACAATCAAAGTTTTTATTCACAATCATATTGTAATTCGTCAATTACAGTGCAAAGTTGCGAAATAGACGATAACAGAATTGTCGTTTAAATTTTTTACCAGCTAGCCAGGAATAATTATTTCAGAGTACCACGACAAACTAATATAGCATTATACACGATTTCGTCAACACACCGCAATGGTTATACTAATCTTCTTGAGACATTTACATTGCAATTTACATCACGATGTAATTACTTATAATGTTATGGAACCATTTGCTTAAATAAATAAGTAGATAAATCTCTTGATTTTTTTAGTTGTAATTGGAGAGTTAAAATAATAGCATTTATGAGAAATTTTATAATAGGTAGAGTTTGTTGAGGTAGCTTTAGACTTCAGAACTATAGGCAATCGAACAAGAGATTTCAAGTGTTTGCTTTAATAGCTGAAAACTTTGTGTGCTTCAGATTCGTTTAATAGAAATAGGTCTACATCGTTTATGATAGATAGAATATAAAACTTTCGGCCTCGACTATGTAATATACTATTAATAACTAGTATCTGTCTGTCAAAACACAAAACTAAGGTTATAGGTGATAGTAGGGTACGAAAATATGTACTATCTATCCTAAAATTAAAGCTTCTTCGTTTAAAATCACGACAGACGTTACAAAATAGGAATTTACAGACAATCATTCAGCTGATCGTTAGCAACACGGTAACGATAATTGGTATGCAACAAATCGTTCACGAACGAACATTTACAGAAAAGATACGTGGTTTCCAGTCATTATGCCACATCTGAGTCCAGTCATTGAAATAGTTATACTGTAGAACCTATATCAATTAATATAATCCTTATATAATACTAATAACTTCTGTATCAATATTTCTTTTTTACTTAGTATAATTGAAAATATTGTTAAACTTGAATCTCGGTAATTACTTATTACAGAAAATTAAATTAGGTTTTAATTGTACAGAAAATGAAAATTAGAAGTATTTTTGACAATTACAAGTAAATTGCGAAACAATTTAAGTTGGTCATTTAAAGCGGAATGATGGGTCAATCCACAATTGCACATGCTTTCGTCTCCACACTATACAGGTTTATACTGATCTTCTGGGGCACCATACATAACACTTACATCACAATACAATAATGAAAAATAATGTACCATACGAATAAATATATAAAACGGATTAAGAAGACAACTGAAAGTGAATTAGAAGCTGAGAAGATGTCTGCGATTGCAATACTTACAATTAAATAATCACTTATCTGCGAATCGTTGAACTATTAACCTCACTAAAGAAACTAATTTAACCTTCCTATTACCCTCAGTACTACAGCGCACCAATTGTCTTTTGAGTCGAATTGACCCATTTGAATTAAAACACGTTTGCAAGCATATTTATAACTTTATTCTAAATTAAACTTAAATTAAACTAATAATGTTTACATATTTGTAAATGCGTATAGTAAAAATTTACAACATAAATGATTAAAGACAATTATTACACAAGCTTACAGTATGATCCTTGCATATGTAAGACGTACATTTATAACACTTAGTAGTTGTTTTCTATCTTTTGCGTTACCATACGGTTTACATCTTCCTCTTTTATTTTTTCGGCATGTGTCGGTTTCTGATGTACTTGTTCGAGTGCAGTTTGTTTTGACTGAATTTCTTTTACTATTTGTGAGCTCTGAACCGCTCTAGGAACCCGTTGTCTTGTATCGATAAATGGTGTTACAAGTTGGTAACCAAGTTCTTCTAGAAATAGCCTTCGTTTGTGCAATTTTTTCGCATTCCAATCAGGATTAATTGTTCTCCATAAAACGTAAGCATTATAAGCACTTATATCGAGTATGTTATAAAAATAATAACCGGCCAACGAGCAGTCATCCTTTACACGAGTACGCAGCAACAAGTTTATCTAGTGTATCGACTGCCCTTTTGTTTTATTATAGTCCATAATTATGTCAGGTTTTTATGGGCTTCCTTAGAAATAAATTGTCATGATGCATAGTACTCAAAAGAAGAACTACTTTATTTTTTTTTGGAAAATAGGAAACCATTGTCGTGTTTTCAGTAAAAATAAACTTTGATGTCAGAGCTGGTACCGATTTTGTCACAACAAAAACTTTAGGTATTTCCGGTTTGTTCTTCCTCAAAGTACCAAGAAGAGTCATTTTTCTTTTTAGTAAAAGTTGTCCCAGTTCGTATGAAGTAAAAAAGTTATCGCAGGTTATATTATGACCTCGTAACCCGTACGTCAAATCCATCACTACCCTTGTTCCTTGGTTTTCTCAGGTTTTTCGCCAGCAAGTTTTCCAGTATATACTTGGATGTTCCACACATAACTAGTATTGCTGTCACAAGCTACCCAAAACTTGATACCGTATCTCGAAGGTTTGCTAGGCATATACTGCCTAAAAGGGCAACGCCCTCGAAACGCAACTAATTGTTCGTCTATTGTTACGTTCTCGTCAGGATTGAATAAATTTGGCAAATTTTCTACCCACATGTCCCATAATTCTCTAATAGCTGCTAGTTTATCTCTTGCACGCCTTTCTTCTCTATCAGATTTATTGTCAAAGCGTAAAACTCGTGAAATTGAATTAAATTTTTCAAAGACATTGTAGCTCTAAATATTGCACGCCCAGTTTTTTCATTCCATAGACTGGAAGTAGCTTCTCCATTAGATTTATACACCCCAGCAAGCAACAGTAAACCAATATAAGCTTGCAAATCAATGGAAGTCAGTTGTGCCCACTTTGCCATAAACTTTTTTTCCTTCCAAGTTCGTCATCTTGAGCACAATATTTTCAATGCCACTTGAGAATAATAATTCAAAACTTGATTTTATAGAGTTTATTCTTCTTTTGGAATATGTAGTTGGTCCTGGAGACAACTTGATTATATTTTCACTGGCAAATCTCTTGTTTCTCTGCGGGGGTGTGCTACTCCAAGTAATAATACCATTTTTAGAAACAAATTGATCTTTTTCTTCTTTTGATGTATTGTTTTGATTTTCACATTCACTTTCAGATGAATTTTCACTGTCTGAAGTAGGTTCGTAAATGTTATCTTCCTGTTCTGAAACTGTTTCTTCTAAATCAGAAAAATTTGCAAGTTCTTCTAACTCTTCATCACACAAAATTTTTTAGCCATAATAAAAGCTTCGTACTTTCCAAACAAAAACTAATGGAACTAATGACGAATTTTGAATTACTAATGTATATATACGTTTATAGAAATCTAAGAAAAGAGATGAAACTAAGTATGCAATCATATCTATTGTAACTATCTAAATACTGATTATACGATTAGGTCGTAAGTACTAATTACCATAGTAAACGAATCCTTTGTCATAAATACATTGCTAATGGGTATGTGTATAGACAAAATATTACCCGAATTTTAATAATAAAAATCTAATCCTTTTGAGCATTGAATCAAAATAACTGTATAAACAATGTCCAACATTGTAAGGAGATTAAACAAATACTTCAAGTTTGTTTTTGTTTAGATTTTACTAATGGGTCTGAATGACCCTTAAGGTAATTGTTGTGTATAGGCAAAATATTTAAGAAATTTGAATAGTGAAAACGAAATCCTTTTAACAATAGACGCATAATTACCTCATAAACAATGTCTAACATTGACAAGTAGATTAAAATATAATTTAAAAAGTAACGTACAAACAAAATTAAATTTTGGGTCGAAAAGACCCTAAGGTAATAGGAAGGTTAAAACAAGAAATTTTGTCAAAACATATTTTGATGATTTAGATACTGAAAATCTCAAAAGCAATACAATAACTAATTTAGAACTTAGATTTAAAAAATGTGAACCTGTACGGGACTCGTGTCCTATTTTGCTAGTTTGACTGATTGACAACCGTAAATTTCAACGTATACATCACAAATCAAGTATGTATATTCTGCATACCTATTGTTGTATTGGAGTTTTTATTATTTTATATGCAAAAGTTACCGATGACTATTTGATAATGGATAGAACTAAGGCCGGTATTCTATAACTCTGAACGATGTCTTAACATAACGACATTCACACAACTACATATTTGAAAGTATGACAGATGCTGAGTGATGAACTACGTTCAGTTAATGGCAAGCAGTAATAAAATCTTTAATGAAGAGTTTAATTAAATCTATGTAAAAATTTGCCTGGAGTGTTTCAATTATGCATTAGTCATTTTCTTGAAAACAGCAACGTAGAAGGAACTTTAAGAATATTTCGATACCATAACAATCCCTTTCTGTTTATTTAAGCGTTTAAGAAATGTAGACATCTCTCCCGTATGGGCAACATACTACAAATATACATCCAATTGTGACTCTTGTTTGTAATAAGTAAAGATAATTAGGTACTTCATCATGTCCAGCATTGGATTTTTAAATAAAAGAAGGTTAAAATTGGTTAAGGTTTAAATACAAAGTGACTAAACTTAACGTCTAATTCAACAAATTACAGATAATTGACAACACGATTTCAGTGTACCACCTTCTTTATAAATAATACATTAATAATACAAAGTTAAACCATATTTTAACCCAGTTTATCTGGAAGTAACTTTAGATACGTTTTTAATTTACAAAGATCATTTAGAAAAAGTCAAACAAAAATTAAAAACAAGAAATAATGTCATTCAAAAATTAGCTGTAACAACTTGGGGAGCAGATGCAAAGACACTTCGTACAGTTGCATTGGCATTAGTATATTCTACAGCAGAATATTGTGCTCCTGTCTGGTTGAATAGTTATCATAAAAAAAAAAATAGATGCCCAGTTGAATTGCACTATGCGTATAATTAGTGGAACCATAAAATCTACTCCTATCGATTGGCTTCCTGTTCTTTGTAATATTACTCCATCGAACATTCCACGAAAAGCTGCGTTAAAACGAGAATGGGATAAATGCCAACTTAACAAAAACTTATCAATTTGAAATGACATTGACAACCCTCCTGCTAAAAGACTTAAATCTCAAAGTTCTATATGGTTGCAAGACTACTTAAGTACGGCTTTTTCTGAAGATGAAGAGTGAAAAAAATTATGATCTGGAGTTGATGTTTTTAATATCCATCTCATTGATGATCCAACAATAGAAGTCCCGGGCTTTGATCAAAAAGAAAAAATTTGGTTGAAAGTAAATCGCATAAGAACAGGCCATTCAAAATGCAACTCTATATTATTTAAATGGGGTGCAATTTCTAATACAAGTTGTGACTGTGGAAACGAACCTGAGACCGTTACACATATTGTAGAGGATTGTCAATTAACGAAGTTGAAAGGAGGGTTTCCAAACATTCATAGTTTAACGGATAAAGCTATATTATGGCTTACGAATCTGAAGGACATCTGAAGTTCAGCAATATTTTGTATTCTTGTCCTGATTATCTGTTTTTCCATTATTTTGTTTTGCTATTTTTTTCGTCATTGTCGTGACTGGCGCTTAGACCGGTTCATTATATGTCGTCATGCAATGGCTGTGCTGTTATATTTTATGTTCTTATTTACCTTCTATAATGAAACATATGAATACTAAGGTGTGTAAGGGTTGGCATGTTTAAGTTTTAGTGATTTTCCTAAATACTTTGCCAAGACGAACCAATCCAGTATTGCACACGGTTTCGTCACCACACTATACAGGTTTATATTGATCTTCTGGGACACCATACCTAACACTTTCATCACAATACAATATATAAAATGTACCATACAAATAAATAAATAAAATAAATTTAAAAACCTCAATCCTGAACAAGACTGTGAACGACGTAGAGGTCGTCAAGGAAAGTCGTTCACAGGCGACGATGGTTCAATAACGACAAGTTGCAGAATACGGAAGAGTAGTATTAAATTGTCGTGCACAACAGATATTATTTCCAACGACAGAAAATTATTGACCAAATCATAGGGAAAAATACAACACAAAAAGAGTAATTTGTCATGGTGCTTTATTTTAGACATAATCTCTAACTCTGCGATTTACCATAAATGAAAGATAGAGAATTTGCGCTATTTCATATTTATTTCTCTAGCAACTAAGGAATTCATCTCAAAGTCCTGATCTCTTTACAAATTTAAGTTTAACTTTAAATAATTATTTTATTGTTTGGGACGTATTCTAAATTAAACGTTAAAACAGTTTGAAACCTTAGCGATTCTAACGACTCATCCTTTCGGCTTCTAATTCATGTGCTCAGACAATTCTTAAAAAATACACGTTTTGTCCACATGTAAAACTTGTCAATCAAAGACTCCGGGATGGTGACTTAGAAAGGAGAATATTGTTTGCAAATGGTTTCTGGAAAAATGTTAAGAAAATCCTAAATTTTCGTTTAAAGTTTTGCAGTTTGGTGGAAGCAGATTTACAAACTCCGTGGTTCGTTAACAAACACAGCCATGTTTCTTCAGTTTCTAAATCGTAAGGTATACCACCATGAGAGGTGGGGATTTACTGTATAAAATCTTGAAATATTACAACAAAACGTTGACCAAGCTTTAAAAAATTGGCATCTTCAAGATATAGCAAACATGCGGTTCTAGCAAGATAGAGCACCTCCACATAATGCAAGAATGATAATTAACGATTTGAACCACCAATATGGAAATAACTGGATCAAAAATCAAGGTTTGTTTTCTAGTCTGCTCCCACGCCGTACCCTGCGCCTCCTGATTTTTGTATTTAGGGAAACTTAAATGGTAAAGTTTATTGTTGGAAGAACTTGAGGCAGCCGTTGTTTAAGCCATTGAACAAATGCATGCTCATGAACGGTGGAATTTTTGAACATTGTTTTTAATCGGTTTCCATTTTTGTTTTGATTTTAATTGTAAATAATGTTTCATCTGTTAATTTAGTATCATAAATAAGGTCATTTGTTTAAAGTTGCAATAAACAAATTTACATTTTCTGTTATTTAAATATAGGCCTATTATACATAATTCAAATTTTTTTTTTGATGCTTTATTTGATGAAGAATAAATCTAACATGGCGGCTATAACATACAACAAACTTGGCTGTGGTTGCAAAGAATCTACAAGGTTTAAAATTCGCCAAGGTCATTCGATAAGTTGTAGTGGCTACTAAAAAACTCCTAAATTTTATTAATTTTTTTTTAAAGATGGCGACGATATCTTTCTCGAAAAGCACAATTTTTTGATTTTTCTTAAGATTCTAAAAACTCTGTAGATGTTTTTAATTTGAATATAGCATCTGCTTGAGTTTACAATAGTGCTTCTTTCTTCCCTTTTAACCAAAATATGATCTCTTAACATTTCCTAGAACCTAATGTAGTAACTTTTATCTGGGCACCAGGTATATCATATCGTCGCCATATCGCTGCTCGACTCAATGTCAACACTGTTGACAATAGCGCAATATACAAGTATAAATTGTTCTAGGTAGATTATTAATCCAATGATTTATGTTTATAAAATTAGTTGAACTATCAGAAAAATATTTATGTTTAGTTATGAATGGATAAATAAAGAAGTGTACCTATGTATATTTAGGTTTATACTTTGAATGTATCAATTGCATTGTGCTGTAGATGTGTTAATGAAAAATGTTTATTGTGATGGTTGTTTAGTAAACGAGCTAAATTGCAAATAAATCTAATTTAAAACGGTAAAGTTTAACCATTTAACTGAGAGGCGAATTAAGTGTCAAGTGAGTGTAGTAGTAGTGGCGTTTCTTCCCCCTTTTAAATTTCAAACTATAATATTATTTTTAAGTAATTAATTGTCGCTAATTACATGGAAATTACATTTTAGTATGGAATTATATCGCTCTGTCTGTTACAATGAAGACATGTTTTTAATTTATAGTAAGGTTTTGTTTGGCGTAATTTATATGTATTTCTTTTCCTTAAACATATTCGACAACGTTGTTTTTTACCCAACCCATTGCATATAAAAACACTTTTTCAAACAATCTTTCTACTTTGTTAGATTAATTAATCTTTTATTCAATGTCTTAAAATTGGGTGGAAGAGAATTTGATTCCCGAAAGTAGAGCTAAAGATAAATCGATTTTTTTTGTTGGTAAACGTAAATTACCAAGTTGTTTGTAATAAACAGCAAGAATTAAGCAAACAAACAAAAAAATTAAAAAACTAAAATTTATGATATCAAATATGTCTGTATATTGCTGTCCTGTTTTAAGTATTTCAAAATTTTTGTAAAAATAAATGTGCAGTACAACTTACGAATGATTAAAAAAAGATAAAGAGTCAAACAGAGCATTTAATCACTTTATCTTGTTAGTGATTAATTTAACACGGAGGGTGTAGAATTTAGCATTTCCAAAATTGTATTCTCGCGTGAAGGCCCCAGTATATGTTAAGTAACCGCACCCACAATTCATCCAAAACCTAATAAACTCAAGGAAGGAATAACATTTGAAACTCATTTATTCAACCATGCCTTTTTTTCTAAAAATTTAAAAAAAATAATCGAGCTAAAATTTTTCAAATGCATGTACTTGAATATATCGCAAAATTGTTCGTAACTGGTTTTAATTCAGTTTACTGCCTGAAAAGAAAACGTTTGCTGTGCTTTTCGTGTTTCCTGCTAAAATCGATATACTTGTAGTCTTTAAATCTCTTATGATAAATATGTGCTTATGTCACGCAAACTTTTCCAATGTATTCTAAAATAAGCTCTTTCTCACTTAGTAGTTGAAATCGATTTTACTGTTTGTTTAATTCAGCGATTGTAGTCGAAGCTGTAAGTAGATGCAAAAACTTAACCAAAACGTTATTATTGTATTATTTCAAGTAAAGCATAATAGGTTGATAATTTGTGCATTATCCTTGAAGTTTAATCACCAACCAAGCGCGTATCGTAAATAATCTTTAAGCTGTAAATCCCAGAGTGTGCTCTTGATTGCTTTACATTAGCAGAAAGTGTGTATCAGCCACTTGATCTGGGTTAATTTTAATAAAGAGCAGGGTTCGATACAGGAAGTTAATAAAGTATACACTCTAAAACGTTAGTTACTTTCAACATAGACAATTTATGTTGATTAAATTATGATTTACGTCCATTTTAAATTTAAAACTTTTAATCATATTTGTAACAATTTTTAGTTCAAGTTATTTATTTTTGCGATTCTAATATTTCAGAAATTTAGTTAGCAAATATCATCTTGGAATACATTATGTAACCCTTAATTTTTTTTAAACCCAAATAAATTAAAAGGATAATTGCCAGAAAAGCTAAAGAAGAAGAAAAAACATTTTCCTCCATAACTCTGATGTTTAATAATTTTAAATGCTTTTACTTAAAATTGGTCACGACTTTAACACAACAAATGTTGGCTCTTTGTTAATATTATAGTAACCAAAGTTTTTGTTAAATGAGAAAAATAACTTACTGTTTATCTTTAGCCAAGATGCTTTTGTGGTATATTAAAACTTTTATTAAGTTTTAGGAAAATATACTTTTGAAACTGATCCTTATGCGCTTCTAAACTGGCCCTGCCATTATTATGTTCTTAATGAGGTGTTTCCTCAATGTTGTATTTTTAACTTTTTAATAAACAATTGGGTTTTTGTTTATACCAATTTCATATAGAACAGATGTCACAATTAAATTTAAGTTTTAAGTTGTTTCATAAACTTGTCGTTTCAAGCATAAATAACGATAACAAATAGTGTCCACTATGTAGTGTAGGAATTAGTAAATTTAAGTTAATGTACAATTTTATATAAAACTATTGAACTGAACGAAAACAAGTTACAATGTACGTCGCCGACGTTTCGCCCAGAACTGTGACGGTATTATTTCTCAAATAATTGATTTATAGACCAATTTCTCCCTACAGTATAGACAGCCGTGTTTACACTCATGCGTTGAAGATGAATCTGTGTTGAAAAATCTATTGGAGATTTTAGTTATTTGAAATTGCCAGTTCCGACAATTTATCTTTATTTGCTCTCAAAAGATATACCTTATTTCCTATTTGCTGACCGTCATAAAAAGGTGAACATGGAAATTGTTGCCTAAAAATTGAACAATTAGACATGTGTTTTGTAGTATCAATTAAAGTAAAATCATCCCATTTAAATTAAGGAATGAGTCTTTGACTACTGTTCCTGTGTAAGTACCTTTTTACTTTTCTTTGTTTTAATAAAATATTTGCTATCACGGGTTCTATCAATTGCATGCACCTTTTTTTGTTTTCCTCTTTGGCTTCTTTTCTAGTCACTTCAGATGTACTCCGTTTTTTACTAGGGATTAATCAATCAATAGATCATTAAATATGGTTATGCTGGCAAGGATAATAATCCAAAAATTATAAAATAACGAAGTTGGGTCTGGTATATTCACAAACGTTGGAATTTCAACCTACCTTGGAACCTCCTGCTGGTCAAGGACACCACCCAAGATAAAGCCTGTTATCTGGTTCTTCGTGAGCAGCCCAGCAACTGTTATCAACGGAGTTCCTTTTGGTTTTTTTCTTTTCTTCATTGGATAATAAAATACTAGATTTGGACATGAAAGCTGTCATATCTGCCGATTTAATTGTCTAACACCGAAGACTTCCTATTTATACACGCTAAGTTAATTTTTTTATGCATGTCATTCATAAATCTTGTCGCGTTCTATGCATACGTACTGCGGCCGTGAGTTTAGCAACGTACCTTCTCGACGTTGTATAGACAATTTGTAAACTAGAAAGATCTTTTCAAGTACTTGATTAATTTTGTGCGCATTTGTCAAGTACATTCCGAACAATATTTGCCACTTGAACTTGATGAATCGCTTGCCTGGAATAATTGGTGCTACGACTGTTAAAAGTTCATAATACGCTAACCTATTTGGGACGTTTGTACCTCGAATTATCACTCATGTCTTAACTCACTCTCGTGAGTCATTATTATTTTATAACTACATTTTGTTATTAACTCTAAATGATATTATCTATTGGTGTGTCTATGTATTTCTATGTGTGTTGATTGAAGTCTAACGCTATAATAATATACATATTTCTATCCACGTACGGTTTCTTTCTGTGTCTACGAGTTCCTAGTGACTCTAGAATATCTCTTATACGCAATCCTAGGTGGCGCCTTATAAATTCTTTTTGCAGTGTAGGAGCCTTTATTTCGAACGATTCTCAATAAGCTCACGACCACTTCCGATTAAGAGGAGCTGCCTGCAAGGTCTTTTAGCACTGCTGTATTTGTTTTTTGAGTTTGTTTACAAATAAACCGTAACAAAGCGTGGGCTTCATCAAGGCTGTAATTATTAACAAAACAGAACAGTTAACATGACGGTATAACAGTTTCAACTTAAACCTAAAGAAGTTGTATAAGCAATTACAATTTGACATTATAACAGACGAGTTTAAAGCTAATGTAAAGAAAAAAGTTACATGCTAAACATTACATGCAGAAGAAACTGAACGTAGTGTTACTTCATTGTGGCAATGACGAACAATAAGAGTTATGATTGAATTGACAAAAAAATTTTTGACAGAAAAAATTAAATAAATATTAATTTTTTAGGTCATGTAGGTCAAAGATTTAATAAAATAACACACATAATTGAATGTGTGGTCAATAATTTTAAAATTTAAATAATTTGACATTTGATACTTAATAAATAAAATTACACACGCTAACACATAAACTAACAAACTAAACAAAATTAAATGACATTGATTAGTTTTACGTTTAATGTAGATATTCTGGGAAAAATCATTGAATACAAAAATTTTTAAAAAAAAATAATTTAATTTTTTTATGTAATCAATTTGATTTTATTGATGAAGTTGGAATATAGAGTGATTAAGTTATGAGTGTCAGTATTGAAATTGACATTATCTGAATGGGTCTTAACAATCGATATCATTTCAGCTACTAATCTGTTTTTATAATTGGTTCTATGTCTAAAATCACAGGTTCTACAAATTAAAACAATGTACAGTATTGACATGATTAACTGATAGTCCTGTTCCTTCAGATTTTTTGTTACCGTAACACTTCACACAATTTATTATATTGCTTCTACAATCTAGAAGCTGTTCACTTGTAATTGAATTTAATATGTATTCCATTTATTGTTCTGTGCTATAATACAAAAAATAAGAGCCATCTGTATGCTAGTAGTTATATCTTCAGCTACTACAGCGCCAATGCTAAAAGTGTGCCGCTTCCAAACTGTTTCCATATTGCCGCCAAAAATTGGCGTCTAATTTCTTACATATCTGTGAGGTGTATTTATCTGTGCTTATAGTTAGAATCTATGTTTCAAAATTAGTTGATCGATGAACTTGCATGTTTATGTGATAGTTAATTCGTGTCATTATGTGAGAGCTAGTTGTGTTTTTGATCTTGTGGTTGAGTCTAAATACTCTAAATAGGTGATTTTAGTGTGTCTGCTCATATTTTGGAACATAGTTATTGTGTAAGAAGAAGAATTATTTCCATATTTTCCACATGATACATTTTGATTGTTCTTTCTTGAGAACCAATTTTTTTTTTCATTATCAAACTGTGCTGTTTCACAGTAATACCACGTTGACGTTAATCCAAAGACTGAATGATAATTGCGTTAAGTTCAATTCCGCAGTAAAGATCATTTACTCTAAGAAGTACACAATGCGCAGAAACGAGTTTTCGTCGGCGAGTCCATTACAAGCATTTTAGGTAGGTTTACATGTGTTTCAATTTTCAAATTGCGCAACGAATATCCTACCAATAATTCAATTATCTGGACATTAAAAATATGGTGATTAGGGTTATGTATATAAATATAAGTAGTTTTATGGAGTATATACAAGGTGGTAATGTGACATAGAGATATGGGAGCTTCTTGACTTCAAAATATTACGATCTTAGCCAACAAGCCTTAATAAAATGATGATAAAAAAAAGATCCAGGGTGTCAAATATGTACTTTTCTAATTTATTTTTCGCTATAAGTTTATAAATATATGAACGTAAATATTTGAGAGTATGTGCTTCTGGATATGAGAAATCATGATCTACCACCTATTTTGATCTATTTTCTAGAGGGTGTCACATATGTTATACTTATGATGTAAATGTAGCCTTAACTTTTTATCCTTAATATTAAGGTTTTTTAATTAAAATACGATTATTTCGAAAACTGTTACTTTCTAAGGTAAATAACAAGTATACCTTTTTTTTGCCAAAATAGAGTGGGCTAAACATTTTCTAATCAAAGAACGTTAGTATTAAGGGTATAAAAGTTAAGTTTACATTTACATCATAAACATAGTGTGGCGCCCTCAGGAAAATACATCAAAATAGATGCTAGATTATGTTTTCTCATATCCAAAAGCACATAAGAGGGCGGCTCAATAAATACCTGTGTTAGAAATGAAGACACCATTTTGTCAAAAAAAAATTTATTATTTAAAAAAAAAATTCTTTTAGAAGTATACACTTCTCCCAACGTTCTCGCCATTTTTTTAACCCCTCCAAAAAAATAGGATTTGTCACATTCTCCAAAATAAGCCTCTGTCTTGGTGATGACTTCTTGGTTTGAGCTAAATTTTTTCCCGCAAGCCATTTCTTCATGTTAGGGAACAAGAAGAAGTCGCAGGTAGCCAGATCGGGTGAATACGGGAAGTGGGCAGCAATTCATAACGCAATTCATGCAGTTTCGCTGCGACAACTCCAGATGAATGTACTGGTGCTTTACCGTGGTAAGAAAACATCTTTTTTTTTCGCCAACTACGGCCACATCTCCTTAAATTTTTTGTCGAAGCGGTCTAATAACTCACTGTAGTATTGTCCAGTGATAGTTCTTCTTTTTTTAAAATCCATGAGAATGACTCCCTTCGCGTCTCAAAAAGGCCATGACCTTTCTGGCCGATGGGACCGTCTTCGCCTTTTTTGGATTCACCGGGAGAAATCCATTATTTTGATTGTTGCTTAGTTTCTGGTGTGTAATGATGAATCCATGTTTCATCAACTCGACGCAAAAAGTCCTTCGGATCTCGCTTAAATTGCTCCAAATACTGCTTCGAAGTTAACAGCCGCATCCGCTTGTTATCCACCGTGAGCAATCGCGGCATCCATCGGGTCAATAATTTTTTCAACGCCAACTTATCATGTAAAATATTAATTGTCGTTCCAATCTACACACCTATAGCGGGCTACAGACGCACGTTATTGCATGACAAACATGCGTGTACATTCATGAATGACATGCATGCATGTGAACAAGTTCAGCCCACAGACGTACGTAGATGTACGTCAGTCTTCAAGTAGTTTCCGCAGTTGCTACACGCATAATGGCTTCTTTAAGTGAATTAGAAGTGATGGCAGTGGCGTGTGCTTTCTTAGTGAAGCAGAAAAGAAAAAAAACGAAGAAATGTCGTAGTCTGTGGTGCAAGCAGTGGCTTAAAAAACGCTCGGAATATTCCCATGTAAATTTGTTGGAGGAATTACGGCTGGAACCGGATGACATCTTAGGATGGACGAAAACACATATGTATAACTTCTAGATTTAGTAACGCCTTTAATAAGACGTGAAGACAGCGTTATGAGAAGGGCAATAAGCCCACACGAAAGGTTAAGTGCCACCCTTCGGTATCTAGCGACCGGCCGAAATTACGAAGATCTCAAGTTTCTACCATCATCTCTCCGCAATCGTTGGAGTGAAATTATTCCTGAGACCTGTGCAGCCATATTCACGTGTTACATAAACAATATAGGAAGGTAAAAACGCACATGTATTTTCTTAGAATTCAAAAACATAGGTATCAAAACGAAAGGAAATATAAATTCTGAAAATTCTTCTGGAAAAGATCTTATGGCAATTGGCTGTAATCGTTGTAGTACGTCTGCAAACCATTCTTCCACACAGCATGACTCGCCTCTACCAATGGCGCTAAGTTGTTACTAAAGGACGATTGCAGATTAGGAAACATTGACGTTTGATACGTGGACGGGTGTTGTGGAGTGTACGGGGGTGACATGACAGTGGTATATTCGTTGATTTGTTCTAGGCGAGCTTTAAACAGGACATCGTTGATAAGTTTTTCTGCAAAAGTTGCGACTGCCAAGATAGTTGGCGTAATTTTATGGCGACATTTTTCCCTATGATGTCTAACTCGTCTTCTGGATTGTTAAGCTTTTGCTGACAATATTTAGTATTTGTTCGGCTTTGTCTCCTCCATCGCTTAAGTCTCTTTTTCGCCTAGGTCACCTAAGTAGTGCTGAACATAGTGTTTTTCTTAACAAAAAATGCAATTGAAAGAACCACACAACTGTTCAATTTACAATTGTACTGTATTACATCCATATCATGATTTGTTGTTTTTTTCTAAGTAAAGCACATACCTCGTCCTCGGCTCTCGATTCCTTGTCCTCTTCATCTTCGTCTTCAGATTGCGCATCAGAATCATCCTCCTGCCCACTTTCTACATTCGTAGTGGACGATCTTTAGGTAAATATCATCGGCGTTGGATCCCGATTTTTTAGAACTTTCCACATTTTTGTACTCCCTCGTGTAAATCCGCAATTGCTTAAAATAGTCTTTTTGTTGCATTCGGCTTCACACTTTTAAGTTTCCGAAGTAACGACTCATAAGCAGCATTTTTTTGTTCTTATGTATATAATCCCTGCATTTTATCTTCCACAAGCAGTATATTCACGCGTTAAAGTTCTCAAGTCAGACATTGCAAATGGACCAACCTCAACTTGCGAATTGACGGATACTACTGTACAACGAGCATGAATGACGGAAAAATGTCTCCACACGCAGAGAGATGCTGCGTGTTCATGCAAATTTTCAGGCGCTGCTTGTAAAATTGAATGACACGCAGTATGCATGTACATTCATGATTGTAGCATGATTCTACCCACACACGCACGTTTTTGCATGTCATTCATGAATGTACACGAATGTTTGTCATGCAAGAACGTGCGTCTGTAGCCCGCTTATGACCTTTGTTACTTCGCGCACTTTCGTTCGTCGATCAGCGAGAATCACGTCTGCCGCGCGTCGTGGTCGCTTCGCCCAAAACGGTTGTTCGCCTACGCTTAAATTTGTTGAACCAATATCTAACTGCAGTTATAGATGGTGACCTGTTTCCATAAACAGCATCCAACCTTGCTTTTATCTCCTCGCTTTTTTCCCATGCAAAAACAAAAAAGCGAATTACGGAACGATATTGCACTTTTTCCATCTTAGCGAAAATCAATGGCTTTCAAATTCAAACTAACCTATCAATCAGTCTGAAGTCTGTTTTGGCGTCGTTGGATGGCAGTACACGATGATAACACCAACTTCCATCAGGAACGTCCTATGTCTTCAAACGCGGGTACTTATTGAACAGCCCTCGTACTCTCTAGTTTTTACGTTCATACATTCAAAAACAGCAAACTTACAGGAAAAATTAATTATATAAGTTCATATTTGACATCCTGTATCTCTTTTATTATCAACGTTTTATTAAGGCTTGCTGGCTCAGATCAGTGATGAAATTAGCACAATAACAGATTTTGCAAAATATTCACAAAATAAATTATTAACTAGGCTAAATTTATACAATTGGAATGTGCTAAATTATGATATAAACAAAAATGGCTAAGAAAATAAATAAACTAATCAAAATAAATCAAAAGAATCCGTGGTTTAGATTTGAATTCCGACATTTACAAAAAAACACGACAAAGAGTAGCAAATTGCTAAATTAGCGAAAAATACACACGGTTGGGTATTTTATAAAAATAGTCGAGATGTGTATGTAAACGCCATCAACACTTCGAAAACAAAATTCAGGAAAATATTGGAAATCCAAAATATTAATAAAACATAACAAAATATAGACCTTAATAATTTAGAAGATAGAACAGAAAAAAGAAATTCAACGGGTACTTTTTAAACAGTATTGTAGAAATAAACAACCCTATAGTTAAAAATTCGAATCCCAAATAAAACACGAATGTTTTTAAATTTAAAGAAATCAATCTAGGTAACGTAAAAAGGGTGGAACAAAAGGCATAACAGAAAAAGATAATAACAGATGCCTTAACAATAACTGGGCATTCATTTATAATTAATAAATAAACCTCTGAGAGGTGGAATTTTTCCTGAATCCTGAAAAGCATCAAAAGTTCGCCACTATTTTAAATCAGAATTTATTATGGTTTCTAAACATCCAAAACTCAAATAAAAACAAATAATTACGGCCTGATTTGTTTCGTATTTTTATTCTAGGCGACAAACCACATGTTCGTGTGTTTGTGATGAAATTTTGTTTTGTTTTAAAAATGTTGTACAATCCTCACGGGTGAACAATTTTCGAGCGTTTCTTTGTCTTTGGTCGCTCGTTTTTTAATTTGCGTTAACGCGGGAAAATTCAGTTTCCGCACTTATATCGTAAATAATTATTTTATTTTAATCCACTTTAATATTAATTTAATATTAACTTACTAAGTTAAAGGACATCTGAAGTTATGCAATATTTGGTATTCCTTGTCCTGATTATATGTTTTTTCCATTATTTTGTTTGCTATTTTTATCATACTATTTTTTCGTCATTGTCGCGACTGGCACTTGGAGCGGTCTATTATATGTTGTTATGCACCGGCTGTGCTGTTATATTTTATGTTCTTATTTACCTTCTATAATGTTTTATATTGTTACATATGAATACTAAGGTGTTAGTGGATTTCCTAAACTTTGAAGCTAATACTTTGCCAAGACGAACCAATCCCCAATTGCACACGGTTTCGTCACTACTTTATATAGGTTTACAGTTGTCTTCTGGGGCATAATACATTACACTTACATCACAATATAATAATGAAAATAATGTATCATACGAATAAAATAAATATTAGTGCGAGTGGGTTCGTGTTTATGGGCAGTGTCTTGAATAGCAGCCAGTACATATTAGATATGTGATTGTTGTTTAGTTAACTGTAACATTTGGTGTAATCCTTTTATATTATTATTATGATGACTGTTTTCGAACTTTCTTCTTCATCGTACTTTACGAAATTAATACAAAATATTATATTATTATTGCATTTACTGTATGGTTTTAAGCATATATTTAAAGTCGGGGAATTCAAATTAACTTATAATTTAACAAAAGTAAGATCCTTTTTCAATTATAATAAATTTTTGAAAGGTAATTATTATTGAAAAAAAGGAAAATTAAAACTCACAAAAAAAACATGGTTCGTTTACATCGTAAATCGCTCTAATTAGTACCCGAATTATGACGAATAGTAGTAATAGTGGGCCTGAGAGGGAGTTGTCTAATTCCTAAAATAAAGAACAGATAAACTAACGGGACTAGGTTATTGTGAACATCATTTGATGCATTTAATAATAATAATAAAATTTATTTTTCAACATAAATATAGTGTAAATAAACAAAAGCTAATAATAATATAACTTGAAGCCAATTCAGGTTAGTGGTTTTCCACTCCTTAATTCCTTCCATTGGCTCCTTAGATATTTACAATTACTTGTATCAAAATATTGCCTATTCTAGTGTACACATAAATAACCAAATTAAATTTAAAATAAAAATGGTCTTTTGGGACCCCTTCAGTGTGGAGGTAGGAAAACAAACAACTCAAAAAGATGTGCTTGCCGACGTTTCGCCCTTCATAGTGAGGGCTTTCTCAAGGCTTACACATGTATGAGTTGACGTCAGTCTAATTCATAAAATTAAAATTAAATTAAAATTATATAAAAGCAGCAAGGGTATTATTTAGAAATGATACTTAGTTCCAAAGACATACAGCATTAAGAGTAATAACAATAATCAAGTTTAGGCGATTTTTTTATGTCTGAAGTTCATATAGGTGCCTATACATGTTTGTCTTAAAGGTGGTTAGACCAAGTTCTTTAAGTTCATGCGGAATGTTATTATATGTTCTATATATTTGAAATTGAAAAGAGCGTTCAAACAGAGTTGATGTATGTTGAGGTGGCGAAATAATTCCTTTGTATCTCAAATTCAGCGTGTGTACGTCAGTTCTGAATTTAATTATATTATATGCGAAAATCGGTTGTTTATTTTAAATAATTTTGTGACAAAGTAGAGCAAACTGTAAGCAACGCTTGTATTGCATGTTTAACCTATGTAGGTCATCTACCGTATTAGATATACATTCGTATTTACGGATACCAAATATTAAACAAATTATATTGATTACACATAATTTTTATAAATAAAGTATTCGAACTTTAATAATTCATTAATCAATAATAAATGTTCATTATATTAAAACGAATGTAAACTGTGTAAACAATAAAGCAATATCAAAGGAAATTTGTTATCATTTGGATAAATTGTTGACATTTAACTCGAGGATTTATTAAACGTGTATAGTCACTACTTTATTTAAATGAGCATATTAAATTCGTCATTTTACGTTAATATAATGTTCACTACTTTTAAATTATTGCCCTTTAAATCTTAAAAATTCAGCTAATGTATAGTTTTTCTTCACAGCATATTAAATTCGTACATTTTACGGATGTTAATATAATGCAATTCATAATTTAAACTATTGTGCTTCAAATAAAAAAAAAAACGGGTAAATTGTAAATAAACAATTAAAAAAAAAAAGAAAACATGGCATGGGGAATGGAAAGTATGCTGTTAACACGGAGGGAATAAGAAAAGCAGTTCATGCGCCCGACGGAAGCAATGTACGAACTAATTTGAATTCCGCCAAATGGAAAAGGTTAGTCTTACTAAATTTGTAAATAAATTAATGCTCAATGTTAAATATAAATAAAATGATTTCTAGATTTATGTTAAATATGATTTTTTTCAAAACTTTCGCATGTTTCAATTAAAGGGAGCTATTAAGTTTTTCTTTGTAGTTAGTTATTATTTAACTTGATATTACAATTTTTCAGATAATTATCAGTTATCACTGATACAAACGTCACATTCTGTAATAAAATTACATTTTTCCGTTCTTTTGGAATTTTATTTTAACAAAAGAAACCCAAACGAAAAAAATTATTATACTGATATACAAGATGATAGTGAATACGTGTTACAGATTTTAAGGAAAACAGACATGCAGAAGTAAGGTGAAAGTACATATAAACATATACCCTTTGAGTCTTGATTTCGAGCTGGGCTCTTTGAAGATGGCTCAGTAGCACATTTAATGATTATTTGGATAATACTACTTATTTCCGTGATGGCAAAGGTATTTATATTCCTATAAATAGTTACATTTGTTCACATATCAGTTTTACCTAAATTGTGACTAAATAGGGTTTACGTAATAACAACTATTTTACTACTTAGTTTCATTGGTTTTCGCTACTACACAGTTCCGTTTTTATTACCTAATTTGAGAACAATAACTACGTTTTATGGTAATAAATAGGTTCAAAAACTAGTAGAATAACTTGTTTTTCGTCTTTGTCTTAACCATTTTATATATTTTTTTCCTATTCTATCTGTGGTTGAACGTAAAATACACCAATAATAAAAGGAACGTGGTTAAATATATTCTTTTATAATGGCTTATAGTTCAATAAAAACTCCCAAATTAACTCAAATCACTAAGCTTACAATTTTATTTGACAAATGTAGACCTGATACTGATGAAAAATAAGAGCTCCTGTAAAATAAGTAATTTTAACAAATTTTTTTGTTAGTTTTTGATTAAACAAACGGTAGATAGCGACTTCTCGTTGATCTACGAGATAAGTTTTAGTTATACCTCACGTCTCATTGTGGCTCTATGCAAAATGTAAATCCGGCGGGTTTTTTAAATCGATTTCAATATTGATTCTTAACAAATTAAAATAAATTTGTAGGTATTTAATAAGAAAACAATGGGCAAATACATTTGACTTTATTTTTTCTTATGAATACAACAATATTGTTAAATATTAAAAAAGATGCAAATTTTAAATACAATTTTATCTACAGATAATAAATTTAGTTTTAATGAACGTTTTAAGACATTATTTCATTAAAACTAAATTTCTTTTGCATTAAATTTTGTTTACAATAATTGCTTAAATTGTTAATGTCAATTATTTTATTTTATTGTCTACGTTTCTAGTATGTAACCCTTCAAAATCTTATTAATACTCCGATTTTAAAATAAATTGACAATTAAAATTAAAATTTATGAATTTACAAACTTTTTTGGCAAGCATTTTCTGAATGTTACCATTATATTACTTACTACACTTTATGACTTATTTCAATGCATTCTTAATAAATTGTAACAAGTATTGTGCCTAGCCGGAGAAGGAGCTTTTGGCCAATACGCCCTTGCCTCAATTAATTTAGGCTCTGGCAAAGAAGAACTTGCATTTACAGTTTTCAATATATTTTTGCCAGATAACCAGTAATGTATGCATGGATGTTCGTATTCAGAAGATTTGTAGAAGAAAATAAAAATGTTTCCGTTTCGTCACTGTCAATTTCTTCTGACTGAACAACGGCTTTATCAGTTGAATCATCCTTATAATAAATTATTTTAAACAATCTAAAGCACCCTTGTTATCGTTCTATTCTCAGGGAGTTCCTGGCAAACTGGAAGCAACAAAATTGTTAATTTAATTTAATTTTAGTTTAAAAAAATTATAAATCTGAAACACATCTCACATCATGACTTCGGATGCAGCAAAAAAAATTTACAGGATCGTGGTAGAAGTTTCTGGGACACCAAAAACATAAATTCATTCTATTCCAGTTTTTTCCATAACTATATGAAACTGTACTGCACTTATCCAGTTTTGAATTCTTGATGGTACACGTACAGACCAGTGGCTGACCCAAATTTTATTACTTTTAGTACAATTAACACCTAGTACCAAAACTGTACGTGAGAGGATGTACTGCAGATATCAACAATTCTCACTATTCTGCTGTTCTTCCATTAACGTTAATAAAAATTATCAAAAAACAATTAAAAATCTGTCGTATCCACTGTAGAATCTGGCATACATTTATGTTCTGTAATAATTATATTTTTAATTATTTATTTTATAAAATCTTTCTTTTCATACCATAACATGAGCATCAGTTGATAAAATTTTGTTTGGTCTTATAAGATGGAACACAGCATGTAAAAATAATCGTTATTACAATACAAAACAATTACATAGTGACGGAAAATCTGATGCATTCTGCTTAACATGGGGAATTTGAAAAGTCCGATTTATAAGTCCCCAAAGTGTTTTTAGGATATTTTTACTATCAGAACACTTAACAATGTATACTACAAAACGTTTTTCGTAATAATTTCTAAAATTTAACCAAACATTAAAAATATTTGAAAAAATATTTCACAATATTTTAAAACGTACAGACTTCAAATCCCAGTTTTTTTTCTTTTTAGTGATATTATTAGTACAGCGTTTAATTTCCATCGGTGTAGAGACATTAAAATTTTACATTTTTTACTTGAATTGGCAATGGATTTATTAGAATAATATTCAATTAGAGACTTTTGGATATTATAAAATCAAACCCTAAAATCAGATGAGTTTCTTCTGCGCATGCGTAATAACGTATGCAGAAGATATTACGATATCAAAAAATTATCCATTAAACAATTAAATTAAATCATAATGTGAATAGTCTAATAAATTCATTGCCGATTCAAGTAGAAAACAGTAAAGCTTGTGCCTCTTTATTGGTAGCAATTAAACGCTGTTTGTTTAGAATAATAATACAACTAAAAAAAAGAATTCTGACTGGGATTTGAACTCTTGTATCTACGTTTTGAAATATTAAATATTTTCTTAAATATTTTGAATATGTTTGGTTAAATTTTAAAAATTATTACGCAAAACCATTTCTAGTAGACATTGTTAAGTGTTCTGATAGAAAAAAAAAACACTTTGGGGACATATAAATCGGACTTTTCAAATTTCCCATGTTAATCAGAATGGTTCAAATTATCCGGGACACACGGTATATAACAGGTTAATTGACAGATGTAATTCAAAATAAAAATCAAAAATGAACGGGTACGATGAGAGCGACGTGAGGTAAAATTAGTAATATGTTTGTTACTTTTTAACGTGAGTGAGCATGGCATGGTTTTAATTATATACGTTTAAATGTTACTTTTGCCGAGATATTGACACAAGAATAAGGTATAAAGTAAATATACTGCAATACGATTATTATAATATAAATATTTGTCAAAATTTGTTTCCTTTCTATCGTGCCTGTAATTTTAATACTGCCATATTTGCGACTCATCATAACTTGTATTCGCTTGCATATGAATTTACCATTGAGTTATTTTGTTAGGTGCCAATAACAAGAACGTAACTTCAGAGGCAACTATTTACACCCAATACCTTAAAAGTACTTAAATGGGTACTTTATTTTATTCGTATGTTACATTCTAAATATTGTATTGTGATGTAAGTGTTATGTATTGTGCCCCAGAAGGTCAGTATAAATCTATATAGTCTGATAACTAATAACTAATAACGTTATAATGGCTAGATATAAAACTATGTAGTAGCAAATACTTATTAGTTGATATTAGGTAGAATTCTGCAATGACACACACAATTTCATTTTTATTAATAAATACTGGAAAGTAATGTGGAGACTAATTGTTACGGTTTATTGGTAAATAATGAAAATAAATATATAGCAGTGTTCGATGACCCCCCGGCTAATTTTCTTAGTCGGAAGTGGTCGTGGGTGAATTGAAAATCGTTCACAAAGAAGGCCTCTACACTGCTCGGAAAATTTATAAGGCGCCACCTAGGATTGTGTAAAAGAAATATCTAGAGCCACTAAGTACTCATCGATACAGAGATATACCGTACGTGCATAGAAATCTGTATATTGTTTTAGCGGCTAGAGTTTAATTTAACACATCGAGAAACACATAAACATACCAATAGACAATATCAAATAAAATCAATAGCACATATAGTTATCAAATACTACTCATTGTAAGAAATCATTTATGTAAGTTGCGTTGTCTACTTGTCCACTTCATTTTCCCGCTTTTTGTAAATTTAAAATGTCTATTATCAATTAATTTTTGGGTATTTTAATAACCTTGTGATATCGTTACTTTTCCTTTTTCCGTTTTCGTGGGTGGATCACACTACACCATAGAGGCATTGAAAATTATTATATTAATATTTCTGGTAAACCAGGATCATCCCATGGTGTACGACGAAATCACCCTAGAATTTATTATTCTAACCAGAGTGAAGTCCATGTGTTTGGGATATTTGATCCACCTAACGGCAAATAATTATAAAACCATTTGTTTAAAATCTTAACATCTGGGTGAGTAGCATTTACCTTTCTGTTCATATTCAGTTGATTTATTTGTATTTCTTCGATAGCTTTTAAAACCATAATTCACGTTTCTACTAACGTCCACCATCTGCACACGTTCTTGTACCATCGTGTGTACATCCGTCGACTCGACGCTGGCTCCATATGCCCAGCTTCGTGACTCCAACCTTCGTCAACAGGATCATCCGTACAGCTTTGCCAACAACCAACTTATCTGCTCGTCATCACCGTTGCATTGTCCAGGTACTTCAGCACTCCATCTACGGCGATAAGGTCTGCTCATATTATTATTTCTTAATCAACGGAAATCTCCGGCGTATGCTTACCGTGCTGGATTTCACTGTAACACCCCCAAGTAAAGATTACCATCTTCTTAAGAAATAACGTCACCTGTCCACATATATATTTGCATCATGATAAAGCACTTTACCTATTAAGTTTAAGGAAAATAATGATTGTACCTTTTGTAAAAAGGGGGTTTCTCTATTTTCAACCATGTCTCATTATTTGAGGTTAGGCGTCGCGCCAAGTATAGGGTGCGCAAAATTTAAGGTGTTACACTAACCTTTAGTTTAACCGTGTATATATTAAATTTTTAACATCTACATTTTATATGGTCAAATAACGTGCAAACCTCCCTTAATTAACTTAATATTTTACAATCAACCTATAAATAATTATCATTTATTGTTATCTTATATCATATTTATATTAATTGCTATCTCGTGAACTTTATCGTGGATACCATAACTATTATTAAACTGCATGAAGGTCTATTGTGTGTTCTCATTAAGCTGGTCCTCCTCCCTGTATACCCTATTGACTTTGATCAGGTCGACCCATTACCAACCTTGATCTGGCGCCTAGGGTACAAATAAAGATTTGTCGGGTTAGGCAGATCGAACCCCGCCTTACCGGATGTAATATAGTCGGCAATTTCCATCTGGTGTTTCCAACTAGAGGACCCATCTACTTAGCATCTCACATTTACCACGTTGCATCATGCACGAGAACAAGTTAAAAATACGAATATAAATTCGAGGCGCAAACGCCCCCAAATAGGTTATCTTATTTGACCGTCGCGAACACTAAACCCTACACTTGATTCGCACGACGAGATGGTTCCAAAGGTACTTAATAACAGAATTAATTGTACTTAAAAGGATCCTTCGAGTTTACATAAGGATAAGAATAAGCGCCAAAAAGGTACGTTGTTAAACTTTCAACCACGATACAAATACATATAACGCGACAAAATTAATTAATGACATGCATAAAGAATTAACTTAGCTCTTGTAACTAGGAAGTCTTCCGTGTTCGACAGTTAATCGGTAGAGATAACAGCTCTCGTTTCCAAATCTAGTATTTGAGTATCCACGAAGAAAAGCAAACCAAACTGGACTCCCCTGATAACAGTTGCTGGGCTGCACTAATGATTAGATAACTGGCTTATCTTGAGTGGTGGCCTTGACTCGACGATGGCCTCCAAGGAAGTTGATTAACCATATAAGTATAGTTGACTTTGTAATTAGTTTTCTAAGTTTTCCAGTAAATTCCAAAGGTGGTGTGATATCCACTTTGATAGGTTATAATTTTTGGATTATGAATATTGCCAGTACAACCCTCATCCAATATCTATCGATTAATTAAAACGGAGTACGTCAAACGAACGACTAAAACGAAAGAAAATACAAAAAAATGTGCCTAAAATTAATAGAACCCGTAAGAACAAATATTTCATTAAAACAAAAGAAAGAAAGGTACTTACACTGGAATCGTAACCAAAAATTTATTCCCTAATTAGAATCGGACGATTTTACTTCACTCGCTATTATTAATCACGTGTCCAATTGTTCAACTTTTAGACAGCATTTTCCAAGTACACCCTTTCTGAGGTGTCAATTTCAGAATACACGGATACCAATTCGAATAGGCAACTCTAAACAGGTAAAATCTCCAAACTGCCCAACATAAGAATGCATATTCAGACGCATTAGTGTAAACACGATGGCCTATACTGTAAACAATAAACCAATTATTTAGGAAATAATCCCGTCACATAATATTTACAATTTTCTTACTGGTACATTAATTAAAAAAGAAAATTTTACGTATCGTTACCTAAAATTGTCTAATTAAAGTTTTAAACTACTGCATTCTAGTGGCAACTTTATGTGCTTTGTTTTATACTTGGGTGATGCTTCAGGTCATTTTTTATACATATCTTCAGAAGCCGTTTTAAAAAAATATGAAACTTGGCAGAGATTGTTAACTCTACAAACCCATTTTGCTGATGCATGTCCGATTTTTCTAACACATTCATAACTGTCTCATTTGAGGGGGTTAAAGCATATTTTTAGTCATATCTTTTTTTTTCTGTCACTTTTTGACATTTTACAGAATTAATTAAGAAATTTAAAAATTCTTACTGAAAAAAGGTACTGTTGTTTGGAGTACACAAGAAAAAATCGATTTTAATTTTGTTTAATTTTAATATATATGTAATTATTCATTTTTCTGTTTTTTTGTTTTAGCTATTTTTTAAAAACAAAGTAAGCTTTAAATCAACATAACAAAATTTTATTAGCTAAAACAATGTAAAGTTTATATGAACATTCACCCTATTTTTGCAAGTTCTGTTGGCCTTTAATATTAACACCCTGTATAATTTTTAATTAACTTGCTGATGAATCTGTATACATATAGTACATTACTTCTTCTCAAAACCTTAAAGAATATTTTACAAAAAAAACCATTACAATTATAGCTTTAGTATATTTTTAGTCGATTTTTACTAAATGCTAAGATTTCAAGAGAATTAGAATAAAATTTGGTTTGATTCTTACGTTTAATAAGAAGAAAATTATGTAGTAGTAAAAACTAGACTATCTAAGACTACTTTAAGTTAAGAAAAACAAATAAAGAAATAGTTTGTACAAAATCAAATTGTAAATTAAAAACAAACTCAGATATTTTTATAGTATTATTTATTTACTTTTTTATTTCGGTGAAGTGGTAAGTTAAAAATAAATGTTTTAATACTTTAGAAATTTACATCGTGCTGAAGTTTGTATAATATAACTGGCGATGATTTATAGCTTGAATGCATTATGAATTTCAAATATGTATAAATTAATTGTCTCTTCTTTCTTATATTTCATTAAAATCATTTATATCCGTACTTAATTTTTTGTGAATTGAACTGCGCAATACTTAACCGGTCACATTTTTTTTAAAATTTGCATTAGAGTAAATAAGAACCAGGCATTAAGAAGGGATAATTTCGGAGTAGGCGGTAACAGATATCTTTATTTAGCGTTGAATTAGGTAAAGGTTGTTCGCTAAATATAAACTACCCACTTGGTTTCTATTAGGGTAAAATTCGAAACAGTTACTAACTATTTAATAAACTGGGGTTATTGTACCTATTGTTGGTTATAACTAACTTTAGTCGTAAGGTTTATACTAATAAATAATACAATTAAATTTACAATCTCTTTGTGTTGAGAAGTTGTAACGATATAAACTTTATTTTTTTAATAATCTAGTTTCCATTAATTTAAATAATTGCTTACTCTTGTGCTTAAAGTAAATTATTACTGTCATTACAAATGTTCGAACAATTTTAAACAGCTTGATTTTCGCGCCACTTATTTTCGATTTTACATTTTCAATAATAATAACAATGGTTGTTAGTGAAATTTTTTTTTTTATTTTTTTTGTTTATTTTACATTGGTATAAATAAGAAATCAGTTCAAACAATATAATTTAGCTTTTACAATTTGTATTTGCAATTTTAAGATTTAATTTGTACTTATATTAAATTAAAAAATACATAAAAGTAATTTTTGTCGAGAGATGTGTAACCAGTTACATAAGCCGATTTTTATAACCAATTAAGCGTTAGCAAAAATAAGAATGTCTGTTGTAAACAAACTGCGAGAAACTCTCATAGCTGTTTCGTTCCTTTGGGACTCTTCAGGAGTGAGAGAACTAGAATGTGAGTACACTATTGTATACAAATGCGCGGCTGTCGACTAATTACCCACAGAACGGCACATCATATACGACAAATAAGAGTTGCAAAAGATAGTACAATAGCAAACAAACATCTGTTCACTGAACTTACACTACTGAAGAGTTCAATGTGCAGCCATTAGTATTTTCCAAACTTTTTTCATATTAGTGTATAGTAACTCAGTACAAACTTGAGAGTGCAATAATAGGTAATAAAATTGATTAAAGCACATTTAAGTCAACATAAATTAAACAGTATTTTTATTTTTTAATCCTGATGAAATAGTTTGTCAATGGTGATAGACAGACAAAAACTTTACCATGAGTGCTAAAGTAAAACTACAGATAACTAAACCGAAGGATGTTATATTACGAACTGGATTGGAAGTAGGAAACAAAAAAGTGTGACCAAAGCGTACATAAACAACCACTGCTACAGATGTATTTATGTCTCTTTTTAACCAATATTCGTAATTGTAAACGACTTTAAAAAGGCACTTAGTTTATAATTTAAATTGAAAAATAACGTAACATGTTTAATGTATAGAGTATACTCGGTCACTACTAAAATGTTACATTTCTGTTATAATTCTATAAATATTACAAATAATACGGGTTCATTTATAATTAACGCGAACACTATTTATTAAAAGTTACATTTTCAAATTAGACATTTTTAAACAAGAAGGTTTTACTAAATTTTTGACGCAAATTGAGAATTTTTTTTGCTTTTGTTTTTATTTGCATTTCCAAGTAATATGATATTTTTTTGTAAGTTGCATTTCAAGCAAGTCATCAACCAACAATTCACCAGACACTGCATGTTATGGTTTAAACAAATATAATTTCTGGGAGATGTTTTCTTAATTATTATATTGGCAGTTAGCACAGGTACACAAATTAATGTTTTCTTTAAAATATTTAATGTACCAAGTATTGACAATAGAAAACGCCGTAAGTAAAATAACTATGGATAGCAGAAGGTAGTGCATCCGACTTTGGTCACACTACTACGTGACAGATGGTGCTATAATTTTAATTCACTGTAACATTTCAAACAATTTATTATATTGTTTCTACAATTCTAAAAGCTGTTCACTTGTAACAATTTAATTCAACATTGTATTGCATTTATTGTGCTATGCTATAATGTAAGAAACTACCTAGTAAATTTTTACAAGACCCATCTGTTTACTAGTAGTTGTAGTATCTATGACGCTACTACTACAAATCGCTACTTCATACCTTTTTTTAAACCAAAAATATTTAGGAAAATGTAAGTAAATTATCATTACAGAAGCTGCGGTATGTGTGTAGCCATTGGCCCATTACATTTGAAAATCAAATAAGCCATGATAACAAAAACAAGACAAAAAATGGGATCACTGCCATTGGTTGTAAAATATAATAGCCGAGGGCAAAAACTTTTGATCCAGAATTATGTGGACTAGTGAAGTAACTTTCCATAGTAATCGAAGAATCGATACACTTAATGTGCACTATAGGTCAGTTAAAAACCCACGCTGGATGCAGGAGGTGCAATATCAAGTAAAGGTGGAGCGTAAACGTTTGGTGTGGCATTATAGGTACAGAAATTATAGGGCCTTTTTTTCTTTGATAAGCATTTTTAGAGGGCAAATATATTCAAATTTTTTTGGAAAAACAATTGTCATTTTTCTTAGAAAACATGGCATTGGATACCAGGAGAACAATTTTTTCAAGATAGTTACCCTGCCCATATTAGTGAATTTTTGATCGAGTAATTCTGAGAAGTGGATTGGGAGGTACCAATTTCCATGGCCTAGCGAGGTACTGTTTAAGAGCAAATTTAAACTTTTTAACATTATGTAAATAAAACCTCCTCCACTTTATTGCAGACGCGCCTGATTCAACGTGTCTTGATTTTTACTTATGAGTAGCGATTTCTAGGGGGGGGGGGGGGGGGGGGGGGGGGGGGGGGGGGGGGGGGGGGAGAGGCGGAACTGGAAAGCAGTTGTCTTGTCGACTGAGGGAAAGGTTAGAACATTAGGGGTGTTCGAACATGATGGCGCCGTCCTTTTGTAATTTTACTTCTGATTTTCAAATGTAACGGGTACACACATACCTTAGCGTCCGCGGTTTGGCCCTGTTGCGGTAATTTTACTTACATTTTCGTAGATATTTCCGGTTTAAAAAGGTATTAAGTAGAAGTTTGTGCCAGTTATTTTGATTTTTTTGCTGTATTCACATATGTTTTGTTAAATTTTTCAATAAATTTGGTTAATTGTGTCAGTTGTTAACAAACGTCCTCTACCGGTGTTCAAAAAACATATCTAGTATTGATTGTAGATTTAAAAATTAAACATAAATAGCTCTATTAAATGAAGCTAAGTTTACTAGAGTGATGAGCATTTTTGAAAATTGAATCCTAAGATTTTCCTACCACTTTATTTGACAAGTGAGAAAATTTTGATTTCAACTTTTTTGTTCAGAAAACAATATAGAGATTAAAACAGTTCAATCTATTGGCATAAGTTACTTGAATATTTCTGTAGATATTTCTAGTTTTTTTCTTTGAAGTCACAATGCCCCCCCCCCCTAGCGGTCAATGTACAAACTAGAAAACAATTTCCACCAATTTTCTAAGGTTTATTTTATTAAAAATATGTTTCCTAAACTGTGCAATTATTAGTCTCTGAGATACAGCCGACTACCTTTCTTAATAGGAGATCCGCTACAAAATAATGAACAAAAAATCTTTATAACTCAGGATGTAGCACTTCCGCTCATTTATAATCAATTAAATCAATGTCAATCAATTGTTGCAAATTTGTAGATTTACATAAAAAACTATGCTCTTTCAAATAAAAATATAATGGTTATTGTACAACTTCCGGTTATACAGGAAGTAGTCATTAACTTCGTTATTTTAAACGAAACACCCTATTAAAATATTAACACCTATTTAAATATTATAAACTAATTGGATTATTTTTCGTTGAGGAGGGGCACCAAAGAACCATTAAGACGTTTTTTCAGGCAACGTTTCTGTGCAGCCGAATGTGCACTTCTTCAGGCCTTTAAAATAAATAAATGGTCCGCTACTTGAATGAAGTGTACAGAAACAACATAGATATTAAACAAACACAAAATAGAATTAACAATTAAATGTAAATAAATACTCTAATAAAACACACACTCTATAACGTAGAAACAGAACAAACATTCATGTAATTTATTTTGTGTTTTTGTTTAATATCTATGTGTTTTTTTACACTTTATTCAAGTGGCGGGACCATTTATTTGTTTTAAAGGCCTGGAAGAAGTGCACATTTAGGGCTGCACGAAACGTTGCCTGAAAAACGTCTTAATGGTTTTTTGTAGCCTTCCTTATACTGAAGAACAATCAATTAGTTGATAATTTATAGAAGGAAATATTTAAACCTTTCATTAAATATTATACTTAATATAAAATTCTGTAAACGATGATACTATATTTGCCTATTCCAACATTTTGCGTTATTCAATTTTTTCTAAATTTTTAGTCGCCTGTAGACAATTTCATAAAGTAGCCTATCTCAGGTAATATTTTAATCAGATACTTGAAATTTTAGGATGAGGTACTAAAATAGTTTGTTCGTACAGGGTGTTTCAAAATTATTTCTAAAAATGATATATTTTAAACTTGAAAAACTTATTTATTTTAAATAGAACACCCTGTATATTTTGTATGTCATTTTATGCATTATTCTGATAAGTTATTGGGCTTTAGAAATGTATAACCCTAGTTATGCATACACAAAACGTTTAAATTAGTTCCCAAAAAAAACAAATGTTTCGACAACTGCAAGGGCCCTTGAGTTTACAAACGGTTAACACTATGTTTAATTGGTATCTTAAAAAATGTAAGTCGTAATTTAAATAACATTCCAAACATGCACAAAAATGTGTTATAAAGTTAACGGTGACTTCACCATACAATTAATGAGGAGAAATACTTAAATCTAAACTTATCTGATGTAAATTGGTGACGGCTTCACAACAACGGTTACATATCATCACCGCATAAGACTGTATTGGTAATCTATGTGATATTGGCCAGTCTACCCAAAACGGTGGCCCAAGGTATCGGTGACAATAAGAGCACCCGGTCAAAGATCTATATGGCATACATCCCAATCAAACTTTAATTTAAACACCAATGTTGACTGACGTTGACGTTCACAGAGAATTCATAATTCGGTAGGTGAAAAATATTTTAAATCTTCCAGGGAGAAATTCTGAAAATTTCCAAAATGTTGATTACTGATTAATCAGTCAACTTTGTTTACCAAACGTAGTCAAAACAAGTCCCCCAAAATATGGTATAGAAACTCACAAAGACATATAATGAAAATCAGTTAAGCTTGCGTTTGTACCTTATAATATTTTTTTATAATGCGCTTTTTCTTTTTATTCATGTGTACTAGAAAAACACAGCATAGATGAACTTAAGTTTGACCGTGTTAATATACGCGACTGTAATAATCGTATGTCGACACTTAATTAATATTTTGACATTCTCATTTTGATGTTTTGTTTTGTTGGTTTAATATTTCTTGCAAACTTAACTAATCTTACTTTATTTATTTTTTTAAGAATTCAAACATAAGTACATATTAAACGTTTATAACTTCATAATTCATAGAAATTAATACAGGCAAGGCGAATGTTGTTCTAGCCTTAAGTAACGGTGGATTGTAAAATGTTAAAAATAAATACAACTGTTGTAATAATAAACTAATCAAGACAAACATTTTCAGTAATTGCCAATGTAGAGCAGCTAGTCAGTATAAACTCTTGTTGTTGAACTAATTATTTGTCACTCAATAACACTAGTATAATGCTATGTGATGATGACTTACACCCGTAAAGCAGAATTTGTTTTGTTTCCATACTGTAATGATCAAAGATCTATTTTTTTTGTGACCTTTGCAGATCATTTTATATCGTCTACTTTGAAAACTTCCCATACAACACAAACCTGTATGTTAGATATCATTAGATATCCTTACTAGATAAGGTGATCATCCAGTAGATGTCTAGTTAAAGCTTTCTACATACAATGGATGTTTTGTGGATGTCCAGTTGTCACAAACGTGGACGTCCAAGGGATGTAGTTTGTGAATATCTACTGGATGTTTAGAAGTATATCTTGTCGCAATGTCCACTGTACATCTTATAAGTTTATTCTGTGGATACAGTATTTTTTCAATATCCACAGAATATTTGTTTAGTTTATCTATGGCATATCAATGTAATGCATATGGTAATAAAGGAAACTCTGTTTACTTTAATAAATTAATATACTTATACTTAGTATTCACTCAATAATTATATTAAATTTTATTTATTAACGTAGATAATTTACTTATTTTTATAAAAATAAGCATTTGTCAACATATGTCACATAAAAACTCCTTTTCTTAGTCAAACACACTTCACGATCGGATAAGTATTAATTACTGGTATTGCAGTTAAATACAATTTCAAGCATTTTTATGTTTTTAGAAGTTTAAATGAAATGGATTAGACTTCTACATTCAGCCACTTTGATATAAAAATTGCATGCACAATAATTTAGAATATGCGAACATAATATTAAAAAGTGCCTTACCTTGTAATACTTGAAATAGATTGAATTGACACCAAATAACAACAAATTCAGGTATACGTTCTATTTGTTGTGTGGAACTGAAAATCTTTGCTCGCACTCATCGGTTCAACTAAAAGCGGGGTTACACAAACAAATGTTATCACGACTGCGAATTTTGTTTTTCATGTAAAATTAATTTAAAAAAGTTAAAAGATAATTAACTTTCAAGGTCCTCCGTTTTACGTTTGAATTTTAGTTTTTGATTCGTACATACATCGAAACTTGATAAAATCAAACCACATAATCAAGTTTCACGTCTACAGAAACGGCGGGTAATATGGGCAACAAGCCGGTCGCTTTATCTTTATCTTCCTCAGTCCAATGCAAATGCAATTCCTCTTTCACGCGAAAACGCGACAGATCTACATGAATTCTATGATTGCAAAATGGATTTCCCTAGCAATTCTTTGGATATACACTGTACATTTGTTATTTACATCCCCTAGATGTTGTTTAAAGTATATCTTATGGACATCCATTCAATGTCCAGGATATACGTACATTATTTAGCCATTTACTAGATGTCTACTGGATATTAAATGTTGTGTGGGTTTAAGTTTTAATATACGAAATTTTATATAATAAAATATATATTTGTTGATTTGTACATTACACACTAGTGCGTAGCAAAATAATATAATGTTTATTAATATGGTATCCCATATAAGGCCTTTGTTAAAAATGTAAACAAAATTACTGAAACATTTAGCCTTTATTAAGGCTAGTAGAGAAACAAAAAAAGAAAACACCAAAGACTGCACAAAAAACTATATTCGTGCACGTGTTTCGATAGCTAAGCTGTCATCATCAGCAAACTTACACTGAGTGCTTAGTTTTTTTGTGCAGTTTTAGTGTTATTTTTTTCTGTTACAGATAGACGCTGCAGTTTAAAGTTCTATTCTTTTGACTAATAGAGAAAGAAAACATTTTTGTGAATGTTTAACTTTCAATTATTGCATTAATTATAACTGTCATTGCACAGATTTGAATTAAAGTTTTTTCTAATATTGACATTAACGATGTGTTAATGTTTAATTGGGTTTATACCTTGCATACCTTTTAGTTACTTTTTATAGCATTGACGTATTGTACCTATTTGTTGTAATGTAATATTTTATTGTATTTAGATTCGTGGTATGGGAATGAATTAGAAATCTCAATTCTTTTAGTATTTAATTTGTAGTTCAATAGTTTTTGAGATATGTAGTTTGAAAATTACTAATAACTTCATATTTAGGAAAATAATATGAAGTGTTATGCAATTACAACCAATTCAAATTTTTTAATTGTAAAACATGATGTTTATTATATTCAAATCTATACTTTTGTTGAACAAAATTTACATTTTATTTGTTTTTCATGACTCACTATTATTAACAAAGCACAGAAATAATTACTTTAGCTTTCCTACCTGGAAAACCGTATTAATTATGCGAACAATATTTAATTAACGGTGGGTTACAAAACGGTTGGAATTAAATTTAGATCTATCAAAAATAGAATAGCTCGGATTATTACTACGGATATTAATTATTTGAAATATTTCTAGTTCTATCAAACAATATTTTAAATTTAACTTGCTGGTGTTTTTCCTATTGAAAATGCAATTTCGGAATGCACCATATTTCACAAACCAAATTTTTATCAGATTTATCTGTTTCCACACACGTTTTAGATCTACTTGACATGAATTTAAAATTAATGCAAATGAAATCTGTGTATTTCCGGTTTATGATTTTTACGCTTAACAAACGATTTTTGAGGATACTCAGTTTAAACGTGTATAATTTAATAAAAGAATAAAGTACTTTTGTTTGACACGTATTTATGTAAAACAATTTTAAAGAAGAGATTTTTTTATTTATATATGTATAACTAATAAAACATAAAGCAGCACTCTGTAAAAAAAAGTTTTGATGAATTTCATTATTCATTAAAGAATTGTCAAAGGTTATTTGTTGTATATACGTGTCAACTTACTCCGGTAAATTAGCCAAAATTAGGCCAGACCGAGTAATAATTTCAAATTGAAAAGTGACGATTACAGTGTGGAAGATAGTGGAAGTTAAATAAATGATATAAATACTGAAATTGTAAGTAAATACTTTAAATATTAAATTTAGAGGTCATTGGAAGTAAATTGAATGAAAGTACAAAAAAAGGAGAGCTACCTACGATACGGATACCGGTTTTCAAAGAAGTAAAAAGACAATGAGATCCCCTACTAAACTAAAAGAAGAGGGTAAACTGGATTCGATTCTAATTCTAATTAAAAATATGAATGTCGACCAAAAGATATAAAATGAAGTACAAAACATAAGAAAGGAACAACAAATATTTCACGAACAAATAGCAAAACTCCAGAAAGAAAATGAAAATTTGAAAAAGAAAATCGAATAATAAAGGAAGAAAATAGCAAATCAAGGAAGAACTACAAATCATAAAAAACAGTATGGAATACCTAGAAAAGAGAGAAAGGAAAACAACATGATTATTAAAGGTTTGGACACAGAAATAAGAGAACCACAACAATTGGCTGTAGTGGCAAAACCTTTATCAAGGAAAACCTAAAATTGATGTAGAAATAAAGAAAGCGCGCGAATTAAAGGAAAAGGTATGGTTAGTTAAATTAGAAAATGAGGACACGAAAAACAAAGTAATGCAGAACAAGAGAAAACTTAATAAACTTGAAGTGGGTAGAGTATATATCGATGATGATCTGACACAAAAGAGATGGAGAAACAACTGCAAATAAGATTGATGGCAAAGAAAGAAAAAGGAAAAGAAAAAACTGTAAAAATGGGGTACAACAAAATAATAATAGAAGGAGTAGAATGGAGATGGAATAAAACTACGGAAAAACTTGAAAAAATGGAATCAAAAACTAATAAAAGGACAACACTCAAACATTAAGACGAAGCATGCAATAGAAAAGAATACGAGATACAAAATAGAACAAACAGAAGGAGTTGATAGTGAAGCAAGAACAACGATTAAAATAATGAAAAGGTGAAAATAAGTAAAAATTCAATAAAACAAATATGGGAACTAGGGACGTGGAATGTCAGAAGTCTAACAGGAAAAAACATGAATTAGTAGAAGAATTCGATAAATTACGTTTAGATTTATTAGGTATAACGGAGACTAAAATGAAAGGAAAAGGGAAATGCTACTAACAAGTGGTCATTTGTTAATCTACAGCGGGGTAGAGCACAATGTTAACGCGAAGAAAGGATAGCTTGCATTATAAGCACAAAAAATTTGAAACATGTGCAGAAATGGACAGCTTTCAACGAGAGAATACTAACTATTGAGATAAAAATGAACGAACAAGCAACAACAACAACAATAGCAGTCATGTTATGGTCCGAACGACAACGAGATCAGCTCTTATCAGAGGCAGTAGAAAATCCTAAAGGTAGATTAATAATAATGGGAGATATAAAGGACGGGTAGGAAAAATGAATCAAAAACAGGAGAAACAATTGGTAAATATGGCGAAACAACTAAAAACAATAATGGTACAAGATTTATCGAATTCTGCATAACTCATAATTTAGTAATAACAAATACTTTTTCCAACACAAAAGATACATAAGTATACAAGAGAAGTGGCAACCAGAAATGAGATCAATTATAGATTATATAGCAATAGATAGAATGCACAGACAAGAAGTTAAAGACACAAGGGTGAAATGAAGTGCAGAAATCTATTCGGACCACTTCTTGGTAATGTCCAAAATAATAATAAAGAACGACATAAAAGTAGCAAGACAAAATCAGGAGGAAAAACGGATAAATTGAAAGACATCATAAAAACATATAAACTGAGTGAAGAACAAACCGCTGAAAAGTACAAAAAAATGGTAGAGCTCGAAATGAATAAAATTAAAGAAAATATACATGATACTAACATTGAGACAACATGGAAGTTATTTAAAGACACAATAAAAAAGTAGCAAGAGAAACATGCGGGAAGATAAAAATAGATTCTACCAAAAACAAACTAGATGGTGGAATAGTGAAATAAAAGAAGAGGTAAAATTAAAGAAACAGAAATGGAAAAATTACTTAAACAATAGTAACAACGAAAATTACAAGAAATGTAAAGAATAAAGAACTAAAGTTAAAAAAATGTTTAAAAAAAGAAAACTCAAGCATGGGAAGAATTTGGAGCAAAAATGGAACGCGATAGTTGCGGAAATCAGAAACTATTTTACAAAGTGTTGAAAAATCTAAGGAAGGAAAAACAACTTAAAATAAATACATCAAATCAAAGATAAAACAATTTTACATCAGGATTATCAAATAATGAACCGTTGGAAGGAATATTTTGAAGAAATATTAAACGTGAAGCAACTGCAAACAACAAACAAAGTAGAAGAAAAAGACAGTGAAAAAATAGGACGTATAGAAGACATGAACAAGACAAAATAAATATAGAAAAGTGCAAGAAGCAATTAAAATGCTAAAAAGGGGAAAAGCAGCAGGCCACAAAGGCATCACACCCGAAGTGTTAAAAATTTAGGAAACAATGGGCTAGAAGTATTGACACTCTTGTGTAATAAAGTATGGAACCTAAAGAATGGGAACTAGGAATAATATTACCTATACATAAGAAAGGTGACTACAAAGAATGCACAAATTATAGAGGAATCACCTTATTAAGCAATGTAGCCAAACTGTACGAAAGAGTGCTGGAAAAAAGATTACAAGTAGTAATAGAAACACAATTAGAAGAGTCTCAAAGTGGTTTTAGAAAGGGAAGAGGAGTACAAGATCATATATTCACTATAAAAGAATTAATCAATAAAACTAGAAACAGTAACATATGTGTTGCGTATGTTGATATTGAAAAGGCATTTGATAGTATACCCAGAAAAATCGTATGGTAGAGTTTTAAAAATAGGGTAATTAACAAGAAACTAATAAATAACGTTATTAGTATTTACAGAAATACAAGAAACTACATCCGAACAAGAAACTTGAAGTCAGAAGAATTCACAACAAAGGAAGGTCTAAGACAAGGCGGCGTACTAAGTCCAATCCTATTCAATGTTGTACTTGACGATATTATAAAGGAAATTAAAGCAAAATTGAGCAAGCTGCAAGTAGGATACAAAAATTTAGAAATGGTCACGATAACTGAATGTACATTTGCTGATGATTTAGTAATTTACGACAAGAAACCTGGAAATAATAGCCCTGGAAAAGAAAAAATCTCAAATATAAATGTAAGCAAAACAAAGATAATGGCAATAGGAGATATGGAAACGAAGATATCTATAAAATTGAATGGTTTGGATCTGGAACAAGTGGACGTATACAAGTACTTAGGAGTTAAAATACATAGAAACGGGAGGATGGAAGGAATTAACGGACAGACTTCAGAACGCAACAAAATTGTATTATGCCCTATGCCATCCTTTCCTGCGAAACAAAGAAATAACGAACAAAACAAAAATAACAGTTTACAACACAATTTACAAACCTATATTAACATATGGATGTGAAAGTTGGGTATTGAACGAACAGTCAAAGAGCAAAATACAAAGCATGCAAATGAAATACCTTAGAGCCGTTAAAGGTATCACAAGAAGAGATAAAGTTCGCAATGAAATTGTTAGAGAGGAGCTGAAAGCTAGAAACACCTTCGGGTATATATTAAGGATTAAGATTATATATATATAACAATGTTTAAAACAACATTTGTTAACAGATTCATTTTGTTACCTAATAAATTTAAACAATGTCGCGTTTTTGCATAAAAACAGTCATTCTAAAAATAACTTATGAAGGTTTTCCTATGTTATTTTGTAACAATATATTAAAATTATTTGTTTTTGAAATTAATAAGTTATGCATTATACTTATGCAATCACACAAGTTCTAACGAGATTGGGACCAACGTTATAAAACCAGAAATAGTCAGCACGTTGATAATATAGAGTGTTAATTATCTTCTTCGTTATATTTAAAGCAAAATTCTCTTGCATTTGAATAATTTGTTTTAAAATCCCAAGGAGTATACCTAACGTAATCACATTGTATTAAGTTATATTTAGTTACTACAACTTGTAAACATATCTGTTTGAGTTAAAACAAAATTCGTTATTTTTTTGTTTTAGTTTACATGAAAGTGTACTAATGTTTTTCCGCAACATTTTGTTAACAAGGATTATCTCCCCGAGTGACAATTAACTTTTTCTAGAAAAAATGTTAATTTGTAATATATAATGATTTGAAAGTAAACTATGAATTATAACATGTGTTCTTCCTTGTCATTACAAAGTAATCAATATGAAAAACGATAACCTAAAATTATAATATAAATAGTTTAAGAATGGTTTAAGTAATGGTAACTTATTTGTTATCCGTTACTCTGTACTTTTTGTGTTTTATTATGAAGTGTCACTAAGATTTAGGGAACTTGGAGATTTGCAGGTCATGTCCGAGTTAAACGATTGGGTTTCGGTGATGTGAGTGACGACGGATTAATTTGGAACGATTCATTTTTGCTTCGTTTTAATTTTTGGTTTCGGCGTACGCCACTGGGAATTTTTGATTTTTTCTTTTAAAATTCTTAGCAGATCGAATATTCTTTTCGATTGACTTGCATTAATAAATGAAAATGGTTTGGAACCAATGTCAGAAAATTGTAGTACGTATTCATCCTTCATTTCTCTGATGGTATTTTTTTCTACAAAATCTTTGTTACAATTTATTATTATTAACTTTTTTTTGACACAACTTAAGCACAATATTGCAACTATATTTTATTAGATAGATAAATGAGAACAAATTTATGTAGTAATGTATAGTGTTTAAAGCGTATTTCAATAAAAAAAAAACAGTAAAATTTTTATGATTTATAAATAAAAAAAACTACCGCAGTCGGAATCGAACTTTGGTTAGGGAGCGGAAAAAGTTGCTAGGCAACAATTAAACGAATTCGTTGCGAAGGCCGCTCAATAAATGAAAATTCATTCAGTTAATAAATAAAAATTTATAAAAAATAACTTGTGTTACTGATTTTTTAGTAAAATCACGCTTTGAATACTTATTATTATAACATCAATTTGTTCAATTTTATCTGTCTAACATAATATGTTGTTATATTGTGTTTGAATTGTGCCTAAAAGTAGATAATTTAATTAATTTATGTTGTTTTTTATGTGGTCGGGGGTGAACGATGTTGGTTACATTAATTTTTAATTTAGCATAGTAAACTTTTTATGGGACACACGGGTATCTTACTTACAGATGTTTTTGTTTCAAAAAATCTAACTTTTACGGATTGAATACACGAAAGCGATACACTATAACAGTGCATGTAAAATATAAAAAAAAATTGTGCAACCGAACGAGAAAATACTACATCGCGGGTACCTGTCCGTTTGCAAAATGAACATTTCCAGCCCGGAAAAATGTTCGACCGCGTAACCTAGCAACCAGTCCGCTTATATGTTAAAATGTCCGCTTCAAAAATATACTGAAAGTGACTTGGAAATTAGCTGTAAATACTCTACCGAAATTAATGATTATTGCTAATACTGCAACTAAGTAGTTATTCAAAATACGAAGGCAAGTAATGACGATTTTATTAGATTATGTTCGAACATTGATTAGAAGAGGCACATTTTCAGAAAAAAAAATCACTTGATATAATTTTTCACACTTTCAGCAAGTCTATGACTGTAAAAGTGACCTGATGGCTTTATTTAGACTGTCATGAATTTACAAAAGAACAAATGAATAATAACCGAGGACATAAAATTTATTTTACATTTATGCTCACTGTGCCCCACGGGTAGGGTAGACTGGCCAGGTCAAAGGTACAGTGGTCACAGGATACAATTCCGCATGTAAAAATACATAAATAATTAAAATATATTTATTTGTAAATGAGCTAAATAAAAAGTTGAATTGAAAATCAACATACATTACAATTGCGTAGATCTATGCCAAAATTAACATGTTTTTGGATCTGGAGGTTCCCATAGTTGTTGTAAGACTTGAATGTTTACACATAATATCTTCAATGTCAATAACCAATTCATCTCTTACATTTGGAAATGGTTATTGTGTTTTCTCAAAAAATTCACAGTGAATTCTCTATTACTGTTAACTGTCATAACATTTCCAATATAATATTTGATCATCTTTTTGGTTGGAAACTTCACAAGGACATTTTTTTGTACATCGGTAACGTCCAAGTCAAAATTGTCGTCAAACTCAAATTCTTCTGGACCGTCGGTATTGTCACTGTCTCTCAGTTCAACTTCAGTATCTGTATCACTATCGCTTGTTTCATCACATAGCTTTGATTTTTTATTCTTTTTAGTTTCTCTTGATTCATTACCATCTTGAACGATTTTTCTCTTCACTGCATTAATTTTTTTATTCTTTCTGAGGTTGTACTGTTCTTTAATTTGCTTCAACACCGGAGTGTCAGTTAAAATTGTGGTATGTTTTTTTTGTGGGGTTTTCTATTTTTGTTGGTCTTATTGTTACCGGAGTTTATAATCTCTATGTTGTCAAAGTGTGGCGGCGTTCTGTGCCGTTCGTTTTGAATAACAGGAATGTCTGTCACATCAGCAGACATATATTCATGATCTTCAAAAATATGTCTGTTAAAGGGAATATCCTTTGTACATCGAAAACCAAGATATTATATTTGGCCTAGAAAAGGCTTTTGGATATGAAATGCCCAATAGTTCTGCCACCTCATATATGGAAATTCTTTTTCCAGGATTATTGAAGAGCCAAGATTTCGCAGCGTCACCGTAATAGTCTTCTTCTTTGGTTTGAAAAATAGTACGATTCAGGGGCTGCAATTTATGGCTCGTATGAGGTGGCAGAGTGAGTAAGCTGGTTGCATTTTCTTTGGCCAATTTGATCGCTGTAACAGAAACATGCGTTTCGTGATTGTCAATGATTAGTAGGACAGGATGGGATGCCCTCGAAGGCTTTACATGTAAAATAAAATGGCGCAACCAGTCAATAAACATTTCACTAGAACTCCAGCCAGTGGGTGTTGCAGCTCCTTTTGTACCTGCTGGGGCACCTTTTAACATGTTTTTCCTTGAAATGCACTCTAGGAAAAATCATGAAGGGTGGAATTGCATTACCAATAGCATTTTATTGGTCTATACAGTAACAAGACTGACTCTTTAGGCAGATGTTAGTTGATTCACCTGCTTGAAACTTTTGGAAGCTATAACTGTCCTGGGTTTTACACTGTAGTCATCCCAGTTTATGTCCATATTGAAAATTGTTTCTGGACCGAACTTATATTTTTCAGTAATGCTTCCAAATTGGTAAAAATTGGTTAACAACTACTCTATTCGAAACCCATAGCCCTTGCTATTGATGTCAACTCTGGTTTTCTTGAGATACATTCTTTTGGCGCTTTATAAAAGCAGTCAGCCAATCTTTATCGGCCGCTTTGTTTATTTCCCAACATAATGGAACTTGCTTTCCTCTAGCTTTGGCAAATTCATATGCTTTGCTGATTGTGGAGTCAAACCATGAAATAGTCTTGAACTTGTTCGCAGGTAATCACTTACCATTTCTTCTTCTGCAGTGCTGAAAACTTATCGGACGTTATAATTAGGAGACATCGACAGCAGTTCTAATAAAGTAGCTGTTTTCCATTCTACATTCACTTCTCTGCACTTTTTAACATACCTAGCTAAGGTGGTTCTAGGTATATCATTGTCATATATCATCGACTCCTTATCAGTAAGACCGATTTGGGTTTTCCTTATTCTATTTTCGACCATTTTACTCGAAAGCCATTTACTGAAATAAAGCCATCATGATATTATTTCATACATACTTTATATGGGGCACAGTGGTCACCCTAAATTTTACTTCGATTAATAGTGACCACTGTTTCCGACATTTTCATGATCACTGTACCCCAAAACCACCATTTGATATAATTTACCAATAACTAATTCTGCAATATTTATTTTTCATAATCCTATTAGATGACAACAATATTAAGAATACATAACTGCAAATAATTACTTGTAACACTTCTGGCGTAAAAACAAAGTGATTGGAATTTTTACTCAGATGCACTATAAACACCCAAGTGAGCACTGATGAACAACTGCATTTCGAGCGCAGTCGGTAACAACGTTGACTTGAAAGCTGTCGGTTAAGCTTCCTGCCTGTGAGATGGCGCTCCTATGCAGATTATGGTTTTAAAATTATTTCGAAGTGACCATTGTGTCTTAGATTTGCTGTTTTACATGCTACCTAAGCTTCAAAGTAAGTGTGCAATTAAAAAATGTACGGGAGAAATTAGAATATACAGGGTGTCCGGAAATTATGAGCAAATAACTCGAGGGGTTATTCTACTTAAAAAATTAATGCCACAAGTTCCTATAACATTTCTGAAAAAATCCAAAATAACGGAGTAACACTTCAAAGCTTGATTTTTTAAATCTAGCTTTTTTTAATAAAATATTTTCTCTTCAAATTTGACACACTTATCAATAATGTTCGTTTGTATTTTTGTTCACAATTTTGACGTAAATTCCCCCAAAGTTAAGGGCATTGCATTGCCGCTAGCTAAACCATAATAAAATCGAACAAAAAAGGTATGGATCATTATCCAAAGGTCAAGGGCAGTTTAAACCCTTTAGGTTTGGGGAATTTACGTCAAATTAGGAACAAAAATACAAACGAACATTATTGGTAAGTGTGCCAAATTTGAAGATAATCGGTTCATTAAGAAAAATTTTATTAGAAAAGCTTGATTTTTAAATCAAGCCTTGAGGTCGTGTAACTCCGTTATTTTGGATTTTTAGGAAAAATGTTATAGGAACTTGTGGCATTAATTTTTTTTTGTTCATAATTTCCGGACACTCTGTATACCCGATTATTACCTAATTGCAATTGGAGGTGCATTTGAGTACCACTAACCACTGTCTACCTGGAGCTCATCATTTTAACCATTTTATTAAATAGATTAACTTGTAACAAATAAAAAGAAAACACATTAAATCAAACGTAAAAATTGTAACGCCACCAGTCATAAGCACGAAATTATTTTGACTGCTAATTTTTTCGATTGTATTAGTTTCGAATTATGTCAGAAGATACTATAGGTCGATAAATTCAACACTAAATAAACATAAACAAAAGAAATGCTCTTCTAAATAAATTACAAATTATTTAATTTATAAATTCATATATGTAAAAGTCCACAACTTCTTTTAGTCACAAATCAAAACTAGTCAGTTACCAAAACTTCTCTAAACTAAATCGTTTAGTTACGAACATTGATGGCTAATTTAAGACAGTAATATCGCGAATTATGGAACTCATTATCGTTCATAGGTTAATAAATTAGTTTCAATTAAGTTTAGTGCTTTCGAGTATTCTAAAAATGTGTTATTTCTATAAAATTATTGAACAATTAATATTAACAATGTGATAATAAAAAGAATACTTCAAATTGAATGTTTGAAATTTATAATCAAAATTCTCGATTTGAAAATATTTAAAAGTCGACATTCCGATATATTGGAGAGATATTGCTTCCGTTACGGTTTTTGTTTATAAATTTTTTTACGTCTACTGCTGAACTCAACAGTGATTTACATATGCATCTTCTTCTAACGCATGCACTTAAACTATAACTACGTTGTAACGTACAGTGTAGGTTTTAGACCAGCATCTACTGTTCGACGGTTACTCTTGAATATAAGCACTAATTCGATATCGGAATTCTTTCATAATTTTAACTTTAGGAGTTTTTACAATTACTTTTACGTATTACAACTTCCACTTAAGAATGATTTTTAAATACAGGGTGTCCCATCGGGAACGCCATTGATAGATTATAGAAAAACTGTACATGGGAAAAATTTGAAAATTTGGTAGTATACTAACATCGACGGGGGCAGTTCCGTTAAAATATTTTCAAGATGGTGACACTTCTGGTTATACCGAAGTAGGTGTCAAGTTGCTTATTTTAAATGGATCATCCTATATATTATTCTATTTTGGATTTTGCACAAAATTGTAGACACATTTTGTGTATAATATCCTATACCTAAGTCTAACTGTTTTGGACTTATTTTAAATTTTATGTCAAAATGACGTTTTCAGGCCTAAACAAAATTATAAAATTTTCCTATACTAATGCCTTTATTATTTAATTGGAATAGATTTTCTTGTAGCAGGGGACCTATTTTAGTGGGCTATGTCGATATTTTGATAATAAATTAATACAGGGCGATCAAAAATTAAATTCAAAAACACGTCAAAAGTCATTTTTTTATGCAAGCACTATGTTTTATAATTTTATCTTATTAGCATCAAAAATAAGGTTGACTTTGTAGAAGGTTGTCTATTCAAAAATTCATGGTTTTCGAAATATTGGCAATTTAACTTTTTTTTGTTGCACAAATGCTATTGATTTCTTTTTAATGAATGGTTATTCTTAGTTGGCCATGATGGCGTTAGAAAACAATCATCTGTCAAGGATATGTCAAACTGTGTATCAAACTAAGAATGCCAACAGTTAACTGTACCGACTGTGAGTTAAAGTACACATCGTTATCAAAGCGATAACTTATTATGCTTGAAACACACGTGTGTCGATAAAGCCAAGTAATTACTTGTACAGTATTACACACGCAACGAAAACACACCTGGCTTTATCAAACACACGTGTGTTTCAAGCATTTGAAGTTATCGCTGTGGAAACGATATGCATTAACACTCACAGTCGGTACAGTTAACTGTAACACATGTTCTTAATATAACTTTATCACATTGTCCATAAATAATAAATAAATTTAAGTAATCTTCGTTTGTATAATTTAAGCGTCCCGGCATGATTATTGAAAATTTTTAACAGTTTGACATATCCTTGACAGATGATTGTTTTCTAACGCCATCATGGCCAACTAGGAATATCCATTCATATTAAAAGAAATACACTAGCATTTGTGCAAAAAAAAAAAGTTAAATTGCCAATATTTCGAAAACCATGAATTGTTTGAATAGACAACCTTGTACAAAGTCAACCTTATTTTTGATGCTAAATAAAATAAAGCTATAAAAAACATGGTGCTTGCGTTTAAAAAAAATGACTTTTGACGTGTTTTTGAATTTAATTTTAATCCTTTTTTTTTGATCGCCCTGTATTAATTTATTATCAAAATATCGACAAAGCCCACTAAAATAGGTCCCCTGCTACAAGGAAACCTATTTCAATTAAATAATAAAGGCATTAGTATAGGAAAATTTTACAATTTTGTTTAGGCCTGAAAACGTCATTTTTGACATAAAATTTAAAAAGAGTCCAAAACAGTTAGACTTAGGTATAGGACATTATACACAAAATGTGTCTAGAATTACAGGCAAAATCCAAAAATAGAATAATATATAGGGTGTACCATTTAAAATAAGCAAGTTGATACATACTTCCGGTATAGCCGAAAATGTCACCATCTTGAGAATATTTTAGCGGATCTGCCCCCGTCGATGTTAGTATACTACCAAATTTTCAAATTTTTCCCATGTACAGTTTTTCTATAATCTATCGATGGCGTTCTCGGTGGGACACCCTGTTTACGTAACTTACAATTAAGATATTAAAATTTTGCAAACAGCAATAAATCAAATTATTGATTAATTATTGGATTGGGTACGTGTTTCCTCAAGAAAAATCTAAATGTGTACCTTTATTTAAAAAAATTAATGTGTGGGTGTTGTTAAATTTTTGAAAATTGATATTTGACAGCAAGTTTACCTGGCAAGTACAGTTGTGAGTAAGTGCAAGAAAGATCATAAAGGTGCAAGCTAAATGGGGTGTAGATCTAAAATCTCTACTTATTTAATATAACAAGATGTAAAAGTGTAAATGTTTTGAAATGGAACTTTAGCCGCATCCACCGAATGACTTTTCTTACATGAAGATTTAAAACTGAACGCTCTTGTCAAACTTTTTAATTTTTTATTTCGTGTAAAAAAATTGAAGTTTGGAAAAAAGTATTCACTACTCCATAAGAAGCGACAGTTATTGATTTTTTCGAACCGGGGTAAGAATAAATACAGCGTTTCAGATTAAGATTATAAACTTCGTTTACAATAAAAATATTTTAATGTTTTAAGCATTTATAATGATTAACAGGTCATCTTCTGGTGATACGTTTTTAATTATTGTTCTTACTTACAAAGTTTTTATTTAAATAAAATTAGGTTTGATAAAGACCTCGTTTACTAAGTTGAAACGTCGGCATTTTTATGCCAAACAAATTTAGATGGAATATACACAAAATCAAAATATAAAAATACAAATGTATTATAGATGTCATTTTGTGGATGTGGGCTAACGCTAAATGGTTTTTACTCCACATCTTATGAAATAATGGGCAGTTATGCGACGGTTTCTAAGCCGAAAATTTTAACTCCCCTTTTTTTTACTTTTTCTGATGAATTTGAGTTAGTATGTTATAATGAAGCAAAAAAAAATTTATGTCAAAGATCTGATCTGATCTGAATAGTTTTGTGCATAGTCTATGTAGCCAAGAGGGCAGTTAACCTACACAGATTTTCGACTTTTTAAAATATTTAGTAAAATATCCATTTTACGCATTTTTGTTTCAAATAAAAAATATTTATAATTTAATTATACACATTTTTTGTTTAAACTATTTTTGATCCGCTAAGCAATTACTGAGATATAAGAATCACGTAACCAATATCAATTTTACAAAAAAAGTTGAGGGAAAAAAGTTGTTGGAAATACTATTGTCTATAGCTTTTGTTTGAAATTTTTTTTCTAAAACGCAATTTATTTTCGTTTATAATGGCGATGTGGAGTTCTACGGTAAACGCTAGTTTTTATCTACAGAAAAATATTGAGACTAAAACGTTAGCAAGTATTATGGAAAATCAAAAGTTGCCTTTTCGTAGTGATCTAACTCCTCTTAACTTTATTCAAAATTAATTATTGTCGCACAGTATGCTCTTTCCCTTTATAACATTATATAAAGGCGTAGTTTTCTAAAGGATCGATTACGGCTATACAGCGTGCTCTTCAACTAGAAATACGCAACTGATAATAAGATCCACTGCACCAGAATCCGATACTGTTTAAGTTCTTTCAATGACGCCATTGCAGCATAGAAGAAAAAAATTATATGTTAACGGGCATGAAGTCGGACACCCTAAACTCAATATTTTGATTTATTTTTCCAGTTCAGACTGTTCAGTAAAATTAACTATAACTAGACCTTTAGCAGTGTTATACACAGAATATCTGATGAATCTTTTCCAATAGGATTATAGAAACTTAATCGCAAATGAATGATAATTCTCTATCCAAGACTAAATTTAAGAATAGCATGAGAGAGAATAATCGTTCAATATCAGCGCGGTTGGAGCACTACCGTAACTACTTAGACAAACTGAGCCTGAGCTCAAACACAAATATTGTTTTATATACTTACGGACCAGATGTTATCATAATCATCGTCTTATTCGAAGTGGTAATCCGAAACCCATGTGTTGTTTATGCCAGCGTTTCTTAACTGCGTGGAGCGTCCTCTAAGAGGACGTATTTACATAATTGATGGAAGGGAGCACAAGAAATTGTAAAAAAAGGAATAAAGATAAATGCTAAAGTTAGATGTAAAACATTCTTTATTGAAATTTTATTTAACAATAAAGAAGAAACATTCTAAAGGCTCGTGGCTAACATGAGTTTGTTTTAAGGCGGACAATTTCTCTATATTTGGTTCCATGTTAGAGATCGCCACTCTGAGTTCATTTTCTGCTTGAAGTTTATTTCTATATTTAGATTTCAAGACAGCAAGTGCAAAAAATCTAATTTTACAAAGATAAGATAAGATAAGCGCTTTTATAACGGAATACCCGTTTGGATGCTCAGTCCAGAAGTTTCACTTTTGTAAGGTACTTGATGAGACTTTATCAGTTGTTTTTCTTCTAGTGATAGTCCGACACGTCTATTCTCAAATGGATTTTAAACCCAGCTCCAGCCCAACGTGGCAAAGTTTCAAAACTGTTTTTTTCAACTTGTTATGCCATACCATAACTGCATTTCCTTACAAAAAAAGTCAATCTTTTCACTTAAACCTAATACATTTACGAATTTTCTTTTAAAGCTGAAGACAGAGTGTGTTAAGTTTTTTAAATATATCTACTAAGTAAGAAAACTTCAATTAAAATAATCTGTCGTAAAAAGTGTGTTGAATGTTTGTGGCCTTCACTCGCTCAAAATATAGCTAATTCCCTTCTTAGTTCTAAGACACGTTTAACCAATTTACCCCGTGACAACCTTTCGAATGAAGAATAAAGTAGCAAATATTTAGGATCAGCTCATAATTATCTTCATACAGTACAAAGAACATCCTTGACTTTAGTTGTCTCGTTTTTATGAAATTGACTACTTCAATAACTACTGTCAAAACTATGTTTAGTCCAGGACTAAACGATTTTGATGCAATGCCTCCCGTTGTATCATGCAGTGAGTCCAGATAATTTCTGAATTTTTTTACTGAAGCTTGTAAACTGTTGTATTTACCTGCTCCATCGGTGCAAACAACACAATTTTCCATTGTAAATTTATTTTAATAATAGCATCATTTGTAATCTTATACAATTTGGGGCTGTAGTAGTTCTTTCTATCTGTTTGCAAAACACTAAATTTTCACATATTTTAGAACCTTGATAGAATCTAATGTAGCATATCAAAATGGGAATCATTATTGAGGCCAGTTGCTTTGTTAAATTGTATAGCAAACAATTTTTCATTCAGTTCAGATTCAAGCTGTTTGCTAAATATCAACTGATACATTGTTAATTTGTCGACAGATTGTATCATTTAACAGAGAAATATTGTTAATCGATGAAGCAAAATTTTGAGCGAACATTATTTCTACAATGTCTTTGAAAGCAGGTAAATGAGTTGCTCTGCAATAGCGTAGGGTTTTTGCATTTAGCTACCGTGCATGATGCAAAGACAGCCTTTTTATTTACTGCCAGCACTTTATGAAAGTTTGACTTCTGTTTTTTTGAAAAATCTCAGTTTTGCTTTTAAAAACTTACGCGGTTTATTGACATATTCTCTATGCAGTGTCTTTAGATACTTCTTCAATTTATTTGGTTTTATGCTATCTGCAGCCCATACTTTTAAACATATAACGCATTGAGATTTTTCTTCGCCAATAACATCAAGGCTAGTAAAACCGAAATTTAGATATGTACAACTGGTCGTATTTTCTTGTTTTAGATTTCGGACGATCTCCACTTGAAACTGTCGATGTGCAAGTCAAGTCAACCTCAAGTTCGTTTTAAAAAATATCTACAGTGTGTCCCAATTTGAGTAGTATTGTATGGGTTCCAAAGTGCTGGCAGTAAATGAGAAGGCTGTTTTGGCATAATACAAAGTGGTTTACAAAGTATCCAAATGCAAAAATTCCTACCCTATTGCAGATCAATTCATTTTACCTGTTGGCAAAGACATTATAGAAATAATGTAGGTCAAAATTTTGCTTTACAAATTAACAATATTCCTCTGTTAAATGATACAATCTGTCGACGTATTAACGATATATCAGTTGATTATTCAGCAGCAGCTTGAAGGAGTACCGCAGACTCCTACTGGTGATTCCATTTGTACCATATGGACACAGGCAATTTTCAAATATTATAAAAAATGATCAAAGTCAATTTTTCAAATGGCGCTTTCAGCTTTTTTACATCATTCGAAAGAAAATTGAATTTAAGGGTAAATTGCTTAACCATTTCCTATATCCACCTTTCGAATTATGTAAAAAAAGCCGAATGTGTCATTTGAAAAAATTAGTTTTTGATCATTTTTATTGTGATATTTGAAAATTGCCTCTGGCCATATGGTACAAAATTTAACTATCAGCAGGACATCAGGAGTAAGCCTGGATTCCAACTGCTCCATAAACTTAATTTTATAATCTCAACTGATTTGCGAGATACACATTTTTGTTAAAACTACTAAAGATCATTTTGTTAAAAAACAATTACATATGTCAAAAACGGTCAAGGATAAGATAATATAATTTAGGTTATATGAGTTCAGAATTATATGGCCAATTGAAATTATAGGTCTGTACTTGAAATTAGAAAGTGGATAGCAATTTTTGGCACACCCTGTGTAGATGAAGGTCTGAAAATATTTTAGGTAGAATGAAAGTGATCGATTTCATGTTTCTGATTTATCTGCAAATTAAATAACTTTTTTCGTCAACCGTGCGTTTATAACCTACATTAATGTAAACAAAATTGATCGTTAATGACACCTATTAATGAACGACATTAGTATAGGCAACTAAACATACATATGGAGTATTAAGTTACCATTTTATCTGTCAATCAACTACAATATGAAAATATAAATAAATCTGTCATAATTTGTAGAAAAACAAATTTTTAGATAAAACAAATCGAAATTAATTTACACAAACTTTGAGACATTTTTGTACTGTAGGCAACATTCCGATGATAAACTTAATAACATTTGTAAGTAGCTTAGCTCATCTATTTACAAACTATTGTCTCACGACAATTCTTCAATATTGTTTAATCATTGTTCAAAAATTAAATTCTTCAAGCAGGGGTGTAAGAAAAAATAAAACTATAAAAAAGAATGACCCGATAAACATTCCGACTCCTAAAAATATGTTTTGGAGGTGTTCTTACAAAAAAATACACACCTTGTTTTGCTGTGATGAAAACTATTGTATTTGACGCAACAATTGGAATTGAGTATCTCAGTTCGCCATCAACTTAGTGATTTTTAATTAAAATACGGTTGGCAAATAGGCATACCAAAGACAAAAAGGTGAAGAATAATCAAAGGCAAACTCAAAAAAGTAAACACAATGAAGTTAGGTTATGTTATATATTGTGAGTTCACAAAACGGTACTTTCTAAAGGTACGTTCACATAGATTATCTTCTCTAAAATTATTAAATTATTTTTATTATTTTTTATTTATTTATTTTACGGGCAACGCCCTATATACAGAAAATGAGTGTACATACAAGTAATTTAGTTTAAAGTTAAATTATAATTACTATGTTAGATAATAATAAATAAAAAAGAATAATTCAAATTACAGAAATCAATATAACAATAAATTAATTTAACTAAACACTCTAAAATGGTACAAAAGTTATAACAGAAATCAATAATTAGCATAAAAAGAAGCATCTATTTTATTTAACTAAGTTTTGAGTTGCTTTTTAAACTGTCGGCACTAGTTCTGTAAAAGTTAAGGTTAAAATGCAAATTTGCTGATTCCATAAACCGTTGGAGAGGAGAATTAAGAAGGTAGGAAGTTTTACAGAACCTTCCTGAAAATTGTGAAGTGTTACGAAGAGTTTTGATCGGTACATTAAAATTGATTTGATGCAGAAGATGAGAACAATCTAAAACGCCATTAACCAGTTTCTGAAAAAAACACCATATCCAAAAGTATTCTGCGAGAATTTAAAGTATTTATATTTAAAATGAAAGTATTTTAGAGTAGTTTGATAATGTAATTCCAGCTTTATATGCAATAAATCTAAGAAATCTATGTTGAACTTTTTCTAATTTTAATATATATGTTGAATGATAAGGTGACCAAACTTGAGAACAATACTCCAAATGTGAACGTACTAATGAAACAAATAAAACTTGTAGAGTATCAACATTAGAGAACGTTTTTGTGCAATGAAAAATGAAACCCAATTCTTTAGTTGCTTTTAATCTAATGTTATTTATGTGTTCTTTGAATGACAAATCTCGAGGAAATATAACTCCTAAATCAGTAACTGAAACGCAATTTTGTAATGAGTGATTATCCAGAATATAGTCAAACTTTATGGGTTTAGAAAATGCCAACAGTTAATTGTAACGACATGTACAAGTTTTACTTGGTTTTATCGACACACGTGTGTTTCAAGCATTAAAGCTGTCGCTTAGATAGCGCTATGCACTTTAAACGCACACATGTCGTTACAATTAACTGTTGGCATTTTCTTATTATACTATTCATACGTGTCAATGTTTTACACGAGATGTCGTAAGACACACATTTTGTTTATGGGTTTAATAATGCGATGAAATGTAATTGACAAACACTTACTCAAATTTAGTTCCATCAAATTAAAAGAACACCAATTAGAAAAAGCATTAAGGTCTTCTTGAAGCTGAAAACAGTCGCCTACAGATCTGATTGTTTTAAATATTTTCATGTCATCAGCAAAAAGAAGAATCTGGGAGTGTTTAAAAATATTTTTTATTTCGTTAATAAAGATTAAGAATAGCAAAGGAGCCAGATGAGCACCTTGTGGTACTCCTGAATGGACTAAAACATGATCAGAATAAAAATTTTGTACTGGACTATTTGACGTCTGTTGGAAATGTAGCTATCAATCCAAGAAAGTAAAGTACCACCAATACCTACGTTTTCGATTTTCTTAATTAAAATTTTATGGTTAACGCTGTCAAAAGCTTTTGAAAAGTCAGTATATATGACATCCAGCTGAGTATATTCATCAAAAGCTTGATATATAAATTTTGAAAAACTAAGAGATTCGAGGTAGTCGGGCGATTTGGGTAAAATCCATGCTGTTCTTCAATGATTGTTTGTTTTAATAACGGAAACATATTATTAGCAATAATTTTTCAAACAGTTTTGGAATTTCAGATATCTTTGAGATAGGTCTGTAGTTAGTGATATCGGTTTTATCTTTACTCTTGTGAACTGGTATAACATAGGTTAATTTCCATGTATCCGGAAAAATTCCACTTTTTAAAGATTTAGAGAACAATATTTGAATTGGATATGCTAACACGTAGCAATAATTTCTTAAGAGAAGAGCAGGAATACCATCAGGACCATGGTTTATTTTTCGCGTAAATCTTTTAATTCCATCATAATTTGATTAATGTCGATATTAATGTAATTTAAATTAACATTGTTTTCGGAAATAATTTCTTTTGGTAATAATTTTTATTATTTGTCTTATAAACAGAACCAAAATGTTTGGCAAAGAGATTTACAGTTTCCTGCCCATTAGTACTGACTGACGAACCAAGGCTCATTTCAGAGGGTAAATGATTATCTTTCTTTTGATATTTTATGTATGACCAAAAGTACTTAGGATCGTTTTTGATTTTTGATTGTACATCATTAATATGTAATTTAAAGCACTGATTAGAAAGGGTTTTGCTATTCATTATAATAAGTGAGACAATTTGTAGATTTGTATAACTTATGGTAGATATGTTTAGTTTTAATTAGATTTCGCAGAACACTAGAGTACCAGGGAGGAAACTTTTATTATAATTTGATGTACGTTTTATGGGTATGTAATAGCGAGAACCTAAATTTAAGATATTATAAAAAGAGTTTACAGCATCATTAATGCTTAACGGTAGAAGAAATTCCCAGTTTATAATGGACAAGTAGAAATTAAGATCTAAGTAATTGCCGTTACGAAAGTCATAATAATAATGATCAAAATTTAAAATGAAGATGTAAATAAAAATTCAAATAGTTAACGGTGGATGATATTTATCTTCCAAAACTAATGCTTCCAAACTACGCTCCACTAAGTCTAGCATTCTATCATCACAGTTCTTAATAGAATTAAATTGAAACATATTATACAGATTTAAATTTTCACAAAACTTTTCAACACATATTAAGTTTTTGCCATTCACTGAGAGGATGTTGTCTTCAGAAGTATTCCAAACTAAGTGTGGCAAATTCCAGTCACCCATTAATAAGAGGTCGGCATTTAAATATGATTTCATGATATCGTCAATCGTACTACTTAATTTGTCGTAATAGTCTGTACTGCAGTTTATGGAGAGTAGAAGCAACCAAGAATAATATTTTTATAACCAACGTTGCATAGAATAAATAATTGCTCAACTTCATTGAAAGATGTGGGAATTAGTTCAGAAAAATACTTATCATTGTCGGCAATTAGAACACCGCCACCTTTTTTAGCGATATCACACGGTCTATCTTTCCTATGTACACTCATGTTATGTAATCCTAATTCGGAATCAAATATTTCAGGAACAAGCCACGTTTCAGTAAGCATTATTACATGAAAATCATTAGATAAATTAGCAGTTTGAAGTTTAGCAAGTTTTGTTCGTAGACCTCTGACGTTCTGATAATAAATAAGAAATTGTTTAGAATTTGAATTGTTATTACATTTCAGTTTTTGAAGAAATAATTCGAGGTAGACCATTAATATACTTAATTGTGAGATTTTGTTCGCCGTTTTTCTTGGCGTTGTTTCAAATTTGCACGCAAGTTCGATAAATGTTTTAATTGCATTGGAGTTTGGTCATTTTGATGTTAATGTTGTTCAGGCTTTTAATTTTATGTTTGTTTTTTAAAATTTGAAGTGCGTCAGCTGGCGATTGTAAGGTAACTTTTAGAGGTCTCGGTCTTTCATTATTGTATTGTTTACCAAGTCGGACAATACGTATATTTTCTAAATCAACTGAAGCGATTTTATTAAATTTTATTAAATACTAGAGTATGGTCGCTTCGCTCACGGGTTAAAATATTTCGATTGTTAATCGCCCGTATTTATACACTCGTTTTTCGTGCGTGTTTTTAGGGGTTTTTAGTGCAAATATAAAATATGGAAGGTGATCAGTACCTTGACAGTATTCCATGGTCAACAAGAAAACATGTTCTTCCTGAGAATCACCACTTTGGTTTCCGGAATTAAATGTCAAAACGTACGTCAATTTTTTTAGAGTTTTTTTCGTGTGTGTTTTTAGGGTTTTGGTGCAAATATAAAATATGGAAGGTGATCAGTACCTTAAAGTACTCCATGGTCAACAAGAAAAACATGTTGTTCCTGAGAATCACCACTTTGGTTTCTGGACCTGGTCATCAAGACCCTCCGGATAATTAGAAAAAATGTACAACACAATTTCACAAAACACAATCATATTACACACTTAATTAATATTATTACATGTAAATACTAGGGTGGGTAAGGGTTGGCATGTTTAGGTTTTAGTGGTTTTTCTAAACCTTGAAGTAAATGCTTTACCAAGACGAACCAATCCACTATTGCACACGTTTTCGTCACCACACTATACAGGTTTATACTGATCTTCTGGAGCACTATACATAACACTTACATCACAATACAATATTTAAAATGTACCATACGATTAAATAAATAAATACACTCGGTTGTTAAATAACTATTAATTCAAGCTCTACTCAAATCAGCCTGGTATTCATATTGACGATGATGTCATGCCTATGAAATCTTAAAAAATTTAGGATTGGCACAAGATTCAAATTTTTACTACACCCTGAAATTGTGTTAGTTACAGAAATAAACTTAGTAACCTGTTTAAGCAATTGATTTACACAAATTTAAAGTTTTTATTGACAAAATTGACTAATTCTGCTAAAAGTACACTAATCGATTATTTAGGTTTTACAACATGTTACAATGATACTATTTATTTATATATTGTATATTTATTTAATATTTGTGACAATTTTTCAATACTTTTAGAAAGCAGTTATCAATATAATAATACAAGTTAAATAAAAACAAGATATATATTATAAAACACATTCTCTTCAAATTTACTAATCTAAATAAAAGTTGCATGCTTCGTAAAATACGGAATTCTGCATGCTGAAATTTCGTTAACAAACCGATTTTCTAAAGAAGTTTATTTTTTTAATTTATAGTACCACTGTTCATGTCGCAGCTCAACTAGTCACGAGAAATTCAAACAGCCACCCTGGCGTGTAATGTGCTTAAATTGTCCCAGTGTTCGCATTGGCATGTTAGAACTGAAGTGTAGTAAATAGATGTCCAAACTCGACATTTTCGCGCTTAACCACTTTTATCACGTTTTATTTTCATCGTTACATTTTTAATATCAATCAAACAATTTTAATTGCTTTTTAAACATCTAAAATTTTTAAAATTGCTTAATGTCTAATATCAACATTAAATATTTTCTTTTCAACCCCGCCTGTCTTTGAGAAAAATTATTATTACAGCAAATCGTTTAGCAAATACCGTCTCGAAGAAATAAATATAAATTTTATGATGAGGAAAGATCGATCGATCGGATAATGATGTTTTGAGAATCTGTTTAGAAGTAAATAAAAAAAACGATAACAGTTAAGTCTTATTTTAAGTAAGTGATATAAGTTAATGATCTATAAAGATTGGATTACAATGAAAAGCTATAAAACATTATAAACCAAATTACGTTTCAATTATTATTCAAAATGCAATGAAAAAGAGTTATAAAATTTTAATCGTATATTTATACATTCAGAGTAATTGAAATGATTTTATTTAATTTTTTTAAATATTCTTATTTAAATTATTAATTAAAAAGAAATCGTATACACCGATCATTTTCCATGTGAGACACTTTATTAATGATAAGTTTAATTCTAAATTACTAAAATCAAATTAAAACTAAAAACAAATGGGATGAGTAAGAAACCTACCCGACATCATAACTGTATACAGTGTGTCCCAATCCGGATATTATTGTATGGGTATCTTTGTTATTAATAAAGATAGAGATTTGATTAAATAAGCAATGTTGTACAAATTTTCATGCCGATCAAATATTACGATCAGTTCCGAAGATATCCGCAAAAGGCTGAAAATAACATTTTCGAAAATATCAATTATTATTTTACTTATTAGGAGAGCTATTAAAACGGTTTAGATATATTGATACCGATTTCTTTATTTTAAATAGGCGACATATTGAATTTTTTATAAATAATTTCTACTCTTTTTCTGCTTTCAATGGTATGTCACATGGTATGCTTGTAATAAAAGATCTTTGCAAGCCGGTTATTATTTGTCATCTGGTAAGCCATAGAAACAAAAGAACTTTGATCATTGTTCAAGTTATCACTGATAATTATTTATTACTTTGTTGTATAATAAGGCCAGTGATTATTAGAAATCACTATTATTAGTGATTGAACAAAAGAAATTTTGCAATGGCGACTTTTTCACTAAAAGAAAAACGATTGCCCGATATTCCACAAAACTCATTGAATCCGAAACGAGTCTGATTTTGCTATGGTAGAACGATGCGGATTTTTGGCCGTAGTGAAGTACATTGTGGCGGTTGAACAAATTACAACTCGAAAAGTACGATTCCTAAAATACAAAAATATTACACAATTGTGTAAACCATTACCAATAATTAATGCGTCGTTTTAAACCTGACTGGCTCTTCAACGTCCAGCCCATACTCTTGAATCTTGTGACGGGATTATTTCATAAATAATTGATTTATTGAGAAATTTTCTCCCTACAGTTATAGGTCGCTGTGTTTACACTAATGCGTTTGAGTTTGCATTCTTATATTGGGCAGTTTGGGGGAATTTACCTGTTTAGAGTTGTCTGTTCTGATTTGGTATCCGTGTATTCTAAAATTTACATCTCATTTTCTCGCAAAAATTATACGTTCTTATCCCATTAAATCTTCGTTGTGAAAGGGTGTACTTGAAAGTGATGTCTAAAATTAAACAATTGGACATGTGCTTTGTAATAGCGATTGAAGTAAAATCATTCCATTCTAATTAGGAAATAAATCTCAATTCCAGTGTAAGTACCTTTTTTGTTTTACTTTCCTTTGTTTTAATAAAATATGTGTTCTTACGGGTTCTATTAATTATAGGCACCTTTTTTTCTGTTCGTTTTGGCGTTTTGGTTTTTCGTTTGACGTACTCCGTTTTCAATTGGTCAGTGGATATTTAAGGATGGTTATACTGGCAATGATAATAATCCAAAAATTAGAACCTATCGAAGGGGATACTTGGAAATTCAAGGCTTAAACTATAATTAAATGGTTAATCAATTTCCCTTGGAGCCATTGTCAAGTCAAGGCCACCACTCAAGATAAGCCGTTTATCTAGTCCTTTGTGAGCGGCCAACAACTGTTATCATCGACGTCCATTTTGGTTACTTAAATACTAGATTTGGATACGAGAGCTTTTATCTCTACCGTTTAACTGTCGAACACTGAAGACCTCCTTGTTACACCAGCTAAGTTATTTTTTTATGCATGTCTTTAATTAATTTTGTCGCGTTATATGTATTTGTATCGTGGTTGAAAGTTTAACAACGTACCTTTTTGGCGCTTATTCTTATCTTTATGTAAACTCGAAGGATCCTTTAAGTACAATTAATTATGTGCGCTTTGAACTTATTTAAATAATCGGCCAAGGTCCGGTACTCGTCGTAATTGTTATTAAGTACCGTTTGAACAATACTTTGTCGTGTAAATTATTTGTAGGATTCATCGGTGTTCGCGACTGTCAAATACGCTAACCTATTTGGGGGCGTTTGTGCCTCAAATTTATATTCGTGTTTTAACCAGCTCTCGTGAATTATTAGTATTTGATAACTTTATATGCTATTGATTCTAATTGATATTGTCTATTGGTATGATTATGTGTTTCTCGATGTGTTAAATTGAACTCTAGTCCCTAAACCAATATACGTATTTCTATGCACGTACAGTCTATTTCTGTATCTATGAGTTCCTAGGGGCTCTAGATATTTTTTTACATAATCCTAGGTGGCGCTTTATAAATTTTCCACAACAGTGTAGAGGCTTTCTTTGTGAACAATTTTCAATCCACCCAAGACCACTTCCGACTAAGAAGACCTACCGGGGTCATCAAACACTGCTATATATTAATTTTAATTGTTTACCAATAAACCGTAACAATCTAGATAACTGAAATTTTAACAAGAGGTTCTTTTTATATTGTAGACAAGAAATAAATCTGGATTTTTAAAATTCAAATCTTAAATAGGAGATAAAAGCTTGTATGGAAATCCGTCATTTTTAAGTTAAATAAAAAATACAAAATTATTTAGGAACAGTGATAGTACCTTGCAATGTGTTCTATAAAGCTAAACAAATTTTTGATAATCCCTACGAATATTATAAATAAATGCGAAAGTATCTATATTTATATGTTACTGTCTTGTTACGCGTTCACGGTTAAACCACTAACTGGACCGATTTAAATCAAAATTGGTACACATGTATGAAAAGCTCAAGGACTGACGTAAAATACTTTTGGCCTCCTGAACTGTGAAGCACATTTTCAGTTGTTCGTACTTGGCTTGAAACTTGATTTTACACACAATGCGGTAAAGTACGGCTACTATGCAATAAAGTACGGCTATTATGCGGTAAAGTACGGTTACTATGCGATACAGTAGTGGCTGATTTATCTGCTTTTGGAAATTTAAAAAATATTTTACACTATACTTGACACGACAATGTACAGAATAAGGGCGCGTTTAATTTTTTTATTGATGATGATATTGATGGCGCCATCTATGTCAATTAAACAAATTAACTGACACATGTTACGTAGTGTATGTCAAAATGCTTAAACAGCAATGGCCTACTTAAAATCAGTAGAAATAATTTTGATCTTTTTAACTTTTGATGATGATTGTCGGCCAAAAAGTATTATATAAATTTCGTGTATAAAGTGATTTTACGGCGCGACAGCTTTGTTTGAGGAACGAGCCTAAAGGACGAGTTCCTGATTAGCTGGAGTCTTTCCACATTCTAATGTAAATAACTATTTGGGCCTCCTGAACTGTAAAGCACATTTTTCCGTTGTTTGTACTTGTCTTGAAACTTGATTTTTACAAACAATGCGGTAAAGTACGGCTACTATGCGGTAAAGTGGTGGCTGATTTATTTGCTATTTGGAAACGTTTTAAAAAAAAAAGTTAAAAATCCGATAAATTGATTGTAAAAACTTTCTTTACACCATACTTGACACGATAATTTACAGAATAAGGGTGCATTTAATTTTCTTATTGATGACGATATTGATGGTGCCATCTATACGTCATTTAAACAAATGAACTGATACATATTACGTAATGTAAAAACCCTACTTTCTACACTCTAATGTAAATAACTATTTCAGAGACGAATATATAGTACTTAAGCGATGTCAATGCGGACGAAATAACTAGCCATCAGTCAGCGGGATTCGATCAGGTATAGTTAAATATCCTATTATCCTAACTAAGTTTTGTTAATAAAATAAACAAATTGAAGCATTTTTTAACTTTCCAATTAATAATTGCAATTGTAATTGAAAATAGATACTACCACAAATGATGCGCTTTCCTTTTCTTATATTTTTATGTTGCTTAATTTTTCGCCATCATTTTCAATAAAAATCGTTTAATAATAATATTTACACTTTATTTATATTACATTTCGAACCAATTTTATTCTTTTGAAGAAGCTTACTATAGTATAGCCACATTTTTACAATATTCAATCCTCATTATCTTGACCCGTCAGGTACAAATTTGCAAAATTTAGATTAGGTATGCTCTTGGGTTTACGATAATAGTTTTGCAATTATTTAAAATGTAATTCTAATTATTGTTAAATTGTAAAAGAATATGCCAAATATAGTGAATCGTATATGTACTTATTTATTACTCAAATGAATTGCAAACAATGATTATAAATCATTTAAAAAAATGTCTCCCTTTATTATTTGAAATTATTTTAGATCCATGATTACGAACATTGTGTTGAACGAAATTGAGATGATCGCAGGCGAAATAAAGCCGCAAAATCTTTACCAATTAAAAAAATGCTAATCAATTGTTACTCTAGCTAGATTTTAGAAGATCTCCTATTATGGTGCCAATAATCGTGATCTAACTCGGTAAAACGAATACAATTATGTATTGGCGAAAGAACTAATGTTTTGTACCAATATTGTAAAATCGCTATAATATATTGATAATTATATTGGAAAATTTGTTCTATCAGGTAGATTAGAATGACAAAACCTCGGCTCACCTTGAGGACAACAGATTCGTCAACAAAATATTTTAGTCTGTCTGACGTAGGTGATAATAATTCAAAAGTATATTTTCCATTGAAATTCACTTCTTGGAATTTACGTAAAGTGATACGTGAAATTCTTTTGAAACTAATGACCCAGATTTCTTTGACAACGAATTGATGTGACAACATTTCAAAATCTACGCAAACGTTCTAATCAAACGGATATATGATAAGAAACAAAGGTATATTTGGTATAATTTGTAGTGTAGGTCTTAACTCAGGTCTGCGATATTAGGTATTGAAGAAGAATGCCATTTAGAAAGATTTATTGACAACCACGAAGGTCCTCTCTACTATAAGTAATCAATAATAATCTCTGTGGTAATCAGCAGAATTACATTCTAAAATAATGTGACGCCATTGAGAAGCAGAGACGTAATTCAAAATAAAAGAGATTCGATTGGCCCTAAAAACTTAAAGACGTGAAGGAGACATGTTGATCTGATTTAAATCCATCCTAGATTGTGTATAAAATATCGATGAACTGAGCACAGTACGCTCTTGTAAAAGCGTCTAAAACCCTGCTAAATGATGTGCTATAACCGATTCATAAAAAAATGTATTAAAAATTAGACCATAATTTAATTAAACTTTAATCTGGTACATCATGCCAGTTCAGATCTTTAACCATAATTTCTGTAATAATAGTTTAGTATACAAAACAACTGGTGCAATGTATCCAATAGATCGTAGATACGAGCAGTAACACAGCTAACACATCACTCTTTATAATATAAATAGAATTTACATTTACAACATATGTAAAACACCGTTACTTGGGTTTCTATGAAATTCTAATATTATAACTAAAATAGGAATACCATTTGGTAAAGATAAAATATTAGCTGTCTTACGAGCTTCAGTTATTACGGACAAGAACTCCGGTGAATTAGATAGAAATGTGTGCAACGTAAATCCATCAGATAATTACGCATAGAATGAATTGCTTATTAGACATCTGCCACGATGTCATCGACTTAAATGTCATTTGTTTGTATATTTGAAGCCTTTCAAAATTTTTACCATCTTCCAGAACTTGATATGATCGATCAGAATCGTGAATTTCAATTTGTCCAAACATCTTGCTGATGTCTGTCGTGAAGGCAATTGAACGAAGTCTGAAATTAGTTTTTTAAACTTCAGATTGTTGAATTACACCGTGATGAGGTATTATATAATGTGGTGGTTGTTGAGTCAGAGACTATGGCCTAATGTAATATAATCTAATATATATTCGTGATATTGAAGTTTTGAATTGGAATTACTTAACAATTTTTTTCAAAACTTAAGATGATGCGACGAAGAATTACTAGAAATAAATGTTGAGAGACATTGAGAAAATTCATTCGAAAAGATTTTGAAGTATGATAAATTGTTTGGAATAGCCTTTTCCATTATGGTTAAACCAAAATCGTCGAAAGCGTTATTATTGTTTTGCCATTTAAATTAACAGCACGTTATCTAAGAAAACATCATTACCTAGAAGAATATTTATTTTAAATGAATCTACAAGCTATTTATGAGGTCGATCTAGGAGTGGTAGGAGTATGGGGTAAGTAAGTGGAGGCTAAGGTATCGTCGTAAATTACGTCCCAATTAGTCAAAGCTTTTTTGACCATGTAGCCCCATCAGATCTGTTGCCGTCGTCTAGAGAAAGTCCACTTGGTTCCAAAATACTAAGGAGAAGTGAGCTCGTTGAATAATCGTGTCTTAAATTGACAGATATTTGAAAAGACTAGTACCGATATTTTTGGAAGAAATGGCATGTAGCCAGTGAAATTGATTTCAGTTTCTAATAATTTATCTTCATTTATTTTGTCCCTGAAACTCTGAGTTTGTCTACTTGTTGGAATATCTATGTTGGTAGATAGCCATTCGCTTAAAGTTTTGTTGAGATAGTACACTTGTATAGATTGATTTTATGGTCTTTGCAGTTAAAGCAGCCACCCAAAGCGTATGAATTAAGATTTAAACATACACAAACGTATTTCGTTATTTCATTACTTATTATGACAAGTAGCTTAGCATCTATCTTTATTTACTACGCACAACAAAAGATAAATTGTTAAAACGTTTGTCGTTGTATATTGACATACAACTGCAAAATCCAAAAATGAAACTATATCTTAGTGTCCATACAAGGAATTAAAAAGCTGTACACCATAAGACAAATTACGGAATGCCGGAAGACAGATATCACACATTCTTCGAATTCCTAGACTACCTCTAGAAATTGGTATAGCTGTTTGAATCCACTGTAACTCATTTAAGCGCATGTTCAAAAGAGATTCCAGACTTCTTCGTAGGTAAGAATATGCTTCTTTGAAAATAGAGGCTCTTAATAATTGAAATTCGTTAACAGAACGGATGCCGGAACAAACTTTCTCAAATTGACGAATTATAATTGGATCATTAATTTTGAACAGACGAAAAGTTCACATTTTGTCGTTTTGAGGCCTTTTTCCGATGTTAGTTGAATAATTGCACAAAGATCGTTTAAAACTATTTCTGGAGAACCAGCGAGGGTTGCATGGTCTAAATATTAGATGTTCAGTTTTGATAATAGTTTGTAGTGCTAAACGACATTGGTCGACAAGCATCACCTTGTTGAACACCTACCTCAGATAAATAATTTTGTCTCCGAAAATAGAAAAAATATCAATTATTCAAAAAGGATAAAGAAGAGGAAAGTTAGATTTAGTAAGGGAAATCATAGTATCTCATTCATTAGAATTAAATGCATTTGCAAAATCAATTTTTTAGGATAATATTATCCTTGCTTTCAGGAAGATTAACAAATAAACGAATGTATGGATAGCAGCTTTGCAATCTCTTTTGTCGTAACTTCTAATTGCTTAGGAGCTAAATGCGAGAAAATCTGGTTATTATTTTTATCATATTTATCTGGCTATTATTTTTGATAAAGCGCAAAGCCATACCCCGTAAAAAGATAAGCTGGATATCTTTGTTTTTTTTCGTTCTGTTATAGCAGTAATAGCACGTCTACCAGCTTCTCCAGCAGAAAAAGAAATTATTTCTTTAAGTAACTGAGGTATTATACCGTCGATACCAGCGGCTAAACCTTTTAAGAATGATTTAATTGCTTTTTAACACTTCTGATTCATCTACTTTCTATCGAGTAGAAAGAACCATTTTGAAACAAACTTTTTCGGAATTTTCTTTAATTTTAAAAGTAGAATCGCTGAGTTCTCTTTCCGAATCGCAAGATGAATATCTGTAATTGGGTCGACAATATCTTCTAGTTTTCGGTTGAAAGTCTTTAGACCCGAGAGAGGTAGATTGAGATCAGAAACTAAGTCTTTATGAATATTAGACATCTGAATCTTGGAGACCATTTAATTTTAAAAACTTTGTGGAATAAATTACGTCAAAGAAGTAGAGATAAAGTTGAACAACTTTGAGATGTGGACAGTGACATTGACTAATGTTAAAATTTGCCATATAATGTAATGATTGAAATGGCACATAGCGATGTTCAATATTGCACAAATGTTTCTCGTTTAGGAAACAATTAATATGCAGAATTAACAACCTAAACAGTATTTATTAAAAATGTTTAATTACAAAAATTAATCAATCTTTTTTTAAAATATCAATGAGTTGGTAAATACGAGGTGTGTTAAAAATAACGAAAAAATTTTTTTGGAAAAAATATTTATTTATTTGTCTACATTAATGATGCCGCTTTTAAAATAATCCCCATTAGGTATTATGCACTTGTGCCAGCGCTTAATGTCATCTATGCTTATAAAACGACGACTCTTTAAGGTTATTTTTATTTTTGGAAATAGGAAAAAGTGGCACGGAGCCATGTCTGGCAAATATGGAGGCTGGGGCATCGTTACAGTATTGTTTTTGGTTAAAATTCACGAACAAACAACGAAGTGTGAGCAGGTGCATTATCGTGGTGTCAAAGCCACAAATCCGGGCAACTTCCATTCGCAGCTGTTTTTATTCAAAATTCAACAATTTTGGAACAAATTTTGCTGCCACGCGTTTCATACCCAAAACATTCGAAAATTTTATGGCATGAGCCAATCGATATTCCAACATCATCAGCGACTTCTCTGATTGTGTTGCGGCGATCATTCATAACCATTACTTACACTTTTTCACGTTTTTATCGGTTGTTAATGTGCTGGGGCGTCCGGGGAGTCTTCAATGTCTTCACGGGCATCTTGGAAACGCTTATACCACTCGCAAACTCTTGTTTACTCATAACAGACTCACCATAGGTCTTTGTACAAATTCTTTGATCGATTTCTTTTGACAAACGAAAATCGCCGAGCTCATAAAAACACGTCTAACCCTAGCGACTGCACAGTAAGCAATGAATACAGCTGCACATTTTGTCAGATTTCAGAGGAATGTATACCAACATAATAAAAAAACAATGTTGACAATTGGACTCTCCAAACTCAAAAAATTTGAAAATTTCCGTTATTTGCTGAAAATAACTTCGTATATCAAATAAGAAAATATCTCCACATTTGCATCAATGCAAGATTAATTTATTTATTTGTATAATGCTCGGTTTACACAAACCCAAGATTATAATTGGCATTATAGAAAACAATCGGGGCGAAAATGACGGATAAATATCCGAAATGTGTGGACCGAAATGTGACAAAACGTGTGGCGCCAAGTTTCCAAATCCCATAATTAAATTTTGAGCAAAAACGCGATTTGACCTCATTATACTATTGAAAAAAGATTGAGTAATTCTAGACTTCTATAAACGCCATTAAAAAATTTTAAGATGATAAATAGTAGATGATTTTACTAGGAGTTATATGAGGTACCAACCTAAAAAGTTGTGAAAACGAATGAACCGTAGGTTTTAATGTATAGGCAGTAAAAAGGGTGTTTAGCGTCTGCCAGTACTTCAATAATTATACTACAAGGAGTAGAAGGCGTTTATTTTTGTGTTAAGCTCAGAAACTTGCTGCTGAGACTTTAGGCGAAGCAGTGCAATCTGAACAAAACACAGATAGAGCCTTCTACTCCAAGTAATATATACCATTTTTCTTCAGGGTTACAAAATATTATTTTTAAAATTATTAATTACCTTTTTTTGGTTAATAAAAGTATTTAGACAGAAAACGTTTTTTAACGTATATTTATGACCTTAATCACTACTTTATATTATATACCTCAACATCTTAATCAAATGCCCAATTGTAACTGCTAAGAACTTTCAAATTTAAATAATGTATAAGGAATACGGGGAATGTATTATGAGAAAATCGATAACCGTTACTAAAGATTTATAATATTATTTGCCATCAACATATACTATAAGAAAGTTTACCTAGTAATAAAAGTAATGTATTTCATAAATGCAATATTTTAGAGAATCTTTTATAGCACAAAACTATATTCGAAAGTGTTTTATGGAAGGAATATAAAGTGAATAAAGATTCAAGTACAAAACCTGTAACAAGTTTTAAGAATTCTTTATAAGTGAGTAAAATTGTAAAACAAACTCGCATATGAAAATATATGTAAGGTTAGATAATAAGTATTCAATAAGAGAATTGTTGACATAGATCTGAAAAAATAAATTCTACCGCGGGAATATTATTTATTCGACATTTACTAAACATATTTCTTGTATTTGTGTGATACATCTAGTATTCTTTTATCTAAATTTGCATGGAACACCACTTTTTCCACAATCTTACCATATTCTTGTTTTTATTTATATGGAAAGAACAACCCGCAAATGTAATTCCATCAAAACAGGTTATAAATTTAAAAACTCCAAATTTATGCCAACAATTCTATTTGCGCTTCCCAATTCAAACATTAACCTACAAAACACGTACAAATCTTTGAACAACTTCGAGATTAAGCTCTTCAAAGTTTTTACGTTCTACAAACTCATTTTATTTAGTGGTTTTTGTTGACAAAGTGCATACATATTTGATTTATGACAAATATTTACGTAATAATTATAAGATTTCAACTTAAACACAACGGCACACACAAAATATTAAGTATAAGAAATTTATAAAACAAAGTGTTTCATTTGTTAAGTTTTGGTTGCTGCAGAAAATAAAGATTACTAATTGGAACTCCAGCATTATATTAAAATTTCAAATATTTACACAATAGCATCTCAACTTATATACGGTTTAGATAATCTTAATAAACATATATTCATAATCCTATTTCTTTTCAATCAACTTTTGCAAAATACTAATTATTCACCCTCTTAATTACAATTCTTTAAATCAATTTATCTTAAATTTTTTAGAATTAATTCATATTCGAACATCTAATTTAAATTATTATTAAACGATCAAATGACCTTATATCCAATGATTCTTAAAATTAATTGAAACTTTTATCGAATTTAATATAAAGAGTGAAACCGTAATTATCGAGAATCACGAGTTGAAACACGAAACACGTTGTCAAATATTAATTCCACGAGTTCGAACGACGAATGGAATTATTTGACAACATCTTGAGTTAATTAACTAATGTGATTACCAGCAATCGTGATCGCAAGAGTTGTATTTAGCAGGTTATGTCTCGGATTAATAAAATAACTACTACTTTATTTACTAATTTTGGGATGTCAACTGGGAGAAACTAGGCATCTCGATGTCCACTAGATGAAATGTCTATCGATCGTGATTATCAGGTATTAGTTAATAGTTATTTACGTAATATATGCAAAGCAGATTCTTTCGGGAATGAGTAGCATTGACACGTATTAAATTTTTATTATTGTGGTATGTAAACCACAAAATTTAATTAGTAAGCTTTGTCTAGACGCAAATCACAGTCATAATGAATACATTTGCCATCTGACATCAACTTAACCTATTTAATGTCAAACTTTTATTTAAAATTTGAATTGTGCGTAAATTGCATTCCAGATATCGAACAATGTAAGTAAATTAACAAATTGTCTGTGGAAAGCTTCTTACGTGGAGTGTTTGTTGAAACACGAGTTCGGGACAAAACGTTTCGGTGCCTGCTTTACGGGCGCTCTTGATTTTTCATAGGTAGGCAATGCAAAAAGTATTATTTTCCACTACTAGCTGTGAAGTGAACAATTATTGCGTCTCCTAGTCAACTGAGAAGTTGAATTTCTATTAGTTGTTCATAATTTTTCTATTGTTGAACTAGGTTAATAATGGACAAATTCAATTTTTGAGAATCTAAGAATAGTTGTTTAACAAAAACGAGTGAAACATAATTTTGTATATCCAGGAGATTATTATTAACGTATTGGTTGCTTAAAATTACCTAACACGATACAATTATTTGAATAAAAAAATGCAATTAGTTTAAAATTCGCGCCCCCATCCCATAACCGCAAATACATAACTTGAATTTATTTATTTATTAAATATGATGGTAGAATTAGTTTTTCAGGTTTCCCAAAGGAGATTTAACCGGGCGAGTTAAGTTACATCAAGAATTTTAAGTAAATTACAAACATTTTGTTGTAGGTGTTTTGAATGGTTAACAGAATCTGGAAGGTCCAATCTGTTACATAAAAGTGTCGAATTACAAGTGTCAATTTCTGAAAACCAATATTCGAATGATGCAAGGTATATTGGCGAAGCAATAAATGCCCGTTAACATCTCTAGCTACACCAAAACTACTCAACCTTGCAGCTCAAATACTCTTAGGTAAAGAAAATTACGGAGGAACATTTTCAAATTGCAACGTGAAAAGAAAGCACTTCAATTGAAGTTAACATCTCCCAACGATTACTTCCCGAAAGCAGAGCACAAATTGTGACAGCCCAAGTGGACTTAAAAAATAAACCACTAAGAAGCAAGAGATATACAGAGGAATACAAACAATTTTCACTAAAATTATATTTTACGAGCCCCAAAATGTTAATTTTAAAGTAGGTTTTAAATTTTTTGCCAGCTCAAACATAGAAAAGCTATAACTACAATGCGGTGCCAATGTTAGGGCAGTAGTAAAATTTTCGAAACCTAATTAAAACAATAGATGTATCACCGGAAAAAACATACCTTCTCGTAAACGATAAGAAAATCTATTATTTCTTCGATGTCCCCTATTTATTGAAATCGGTGCAAAATAGCTTGATTAAATATGATATAATCTTTAATAACAAAAAAGCATCTTGGAAAGACATTAAAATTTCTACATGTCAGACAAATCTAAACCGCTGCGATTGGCTCCTAAATCAACTAATTTACATATTACACCAAATAATTTTCAGAAAAGGAAGGTGAAATATAGCCACACAAGTGTTTAGTGAATCAGTTGCCGTTGGTTTATCAACGTATGTAGCTTTAATGCTTTTGATTTATTTGCATTCCTGTACTACTTGATTTTTACAAGAAAAATGTTTATTTTTATTTTTGGCTTAAATTTGGCTAGTAGTGGAAAAAATAGTATATACACCATGGTTGTGAAGCCCATTATTGCCTTAGCACCAGTTTATTTCGCGAGGGGCTGACTTGTGAGTGTTACAGTGCATAGCGCTATCTAAGCGATAACTTTAATTCGACACACGTGTGTTTTAAGCATTAAAGTTATCGCTGAGATAGCGCTATGCACTTTAACCCTCACAATTCAGCCCTCGCGAAATAAACTGGTGCTAAACAATAATAGACTTCACAACCTTGGGTATAATATACTATTATCACATTACAGTGTTTTATGTTGTGAAGACCCAAACTACTTTTAAATTGAAATTTACTGAATAGTTCTAAGTACAATACAGAATTTATATTTTTCTTTAGCTCGGTTAGCTTCATTTGGAGAAGGAATAATCCAGGGTTCAAACAATATACAGGGTGGGTGTTTAGTGCGTAGACGAAGGATTGCTCCTGAACTATTAGAAATGTCACTACTTTGGCAAAGTTATTAGTTATTAGATCTATTATTACTACTTATTAGAGCTACATTTTAAAAATATTTAGATACGTACAGGGTGATTCGCAAAAAAAGCAAATATTTTTTAAACCGATTCCTCATGACATTTTTTTTTGGAACCGCTGTGCTATGGCTCTGTTTAAGATTTTTAAAATCTAGTTGCGCCATCGACTTTGATAATATTCAACTTACAAAATACATACCAATTTTTTCTAAAAAGCGCAATGTTTTACGCGAAATGTAATTATTCTCGATTTTTCAAATGGAACACCTTGTATATTTTTTCAAAAATTGATTTCTCGTGTAAAGTTGATAACAAAGGTTTAAGGTTTTATAATCATAAAACCAACTGTTCTTGGGATATTAATACTTTTGTGATAACATTTTAAAATATATTATCACATAAGTCAATATTACAATTTACTAGAAACAATTGTATCAATATTGTTTGATGTCAAATAATTAGCTGATTTTTGTATTTGGTATTCGGTATTTTTTGTTCCACCCTTAACATAGATTTTAAAATTGTGAAGCGTCAATGAATAACTAACAAAATTAACGATCAACCGGATTTTGTTAATAACATTTTTTTACGGATGAAGCAATTTCAATAAACATAACTATCGTTACTATTCTGATAGTAACCCTCACATTTTAAGAGTCGCCGACAACCAGCATCGATTGTCCGTTAATGTATGAGGTGGCATGTTTGATTGTACTGTCATTAGCCCTTTTTTCTTTGATGAAAGTCTCACTGGTGAGAGATATTTACGGTTTTTGAAAAATAATTTATTTGACATTTTGGAACATATTGAGCTAGAAAAATTTGTACGATGTGGTTCTAACATGATGGTGCTCCTCCACACTGTTCGATATACGTCAGGTGTTATCTTGATGAAACTTTTAGAATGAAGTGGACAAAACGAGGTTGTGTAGAAAATTGGCCAGCTCGATCTTCGAATCTTACGCCCTCGATTTTATTCTTCTAGGACTACGTTAGGGAAATAGTTTATAAAGATATTCGTACCACGAGGAAAAATATTAAAAATAGAATACGTGCTACATTTGAATCTACACCCGAGATGTAGTCACATTGAACGTTCTTTTTCTGACCGTATTCAAAAATGTTTGGTTCAGCATGGGCAGTATTTTGAACATTTACTTTAAATTTGTTGATTGGTTGTGTTCCTTATGTATACGCATTTTGTTTACGATTGTTGTTTCGTTACAAATTTTGTGTCAGTTATTTTTAGCATTAGTTAACCCCATATTTTTTATTATTTGTTTCTTCTCTTCAATCTGGTTAGTAGCCGATTGTTTCTGGAATATAATGATTACTCGTGTAGAAGAGGTTTCAAGGTTCGGTGGTTCAAGAGTAAGTGAGAAGATAAATAGAACGGTGTTGCAGACTCTACCGATACGTTCAGCTGAGATCTTACACTGAGGAAACGGAGTATTGTAGAACAAGTAAAGGTAAATGCTGCAAAACAAATTTAATTACTTGACAACTTCGCCAATTAGAAAACGGAAAAGGGTAAATGCTGCGAAACAAATTTAATTAAGTGACAGCTTTGCGGACAAAATAATCTGTTGTATGGAATTGTCCTGGAGGAAACAAATTTAATTACTTGCCCCAAACTACCACGTAACAAAGAGAAATTAACAGGATTGGAAAGCGGATTGTAAGATACGTAGAAATGTGTTCTGAGAACTGAACTCACAGCGAGTAGGAAAGTAAGTGCCTTTTGGTCCGGTGACGTTTTTGCGGAGTAGGGAAGTTTATACTCGTCAACGCCATCTTTTGACGTTTGTTACATTATTTTAAGGGTGTAATGTAATGTCGACTGCAATAAACGCAAGTTACTCCCGTGGTACATGCACAACTTTATGCACGGATAAAGGTTTTCTGAATAAAAATTCATATTTTAAAAATAAATTAAATTTTCCACCCATATCTAAAGTATTGATTTAAGATTTGAAGAGTAACTATGGCAGCAAGTAAACAACGGTAGCCATATTTCCAAAAATTGCAATTTCATTTTGTGTTTGCCGTGTATGTATACGCTAATTGTGCGGTCTTTCAAATAAAGAAAATCAACGAAGTCGATGAGGTTGCGGCAAAAGCAAAAAACAGTAGTTTAGTTCCCGAAAAATCTGAAGGGGTGTATAAAAAACGTATGAAATATATTTTAAATGGTGCGACATAAGGAAGTATTCTATCGCAAACTTTTACTGTAAACCACGTCTTCTGGCTTATTTTTGGTTATCTATCGAAAGAAAGAAAACCTTCTTTGTTGTGGTTTTACTATTTCATGCTTAAGGCATCTATCAAAGCCAACAACAACGATTTCAAATTTTAAAGAAAACATCCAATGAATTCAAGCCCAAAAAGTCTAAAGATTTGACCAGAGAAGAGATAGAAGTCTTTATATACCAAACTCCAAATGAAATATATTTAACGAATAAAATAAACAAATTTATTTTAATATACAATTGTTTAACCAAGATTTATTGAAACAGGTAGCTTTAATCTTTGGAGCATGCCGGAAACAAGAACTTGTTCAGCTAGAAGTTGATGATATCGTTGACCTGCAATCTTCATTACTGATCACTTGACGAGATACTAAAACCAAAAACAATAGGATTCAGATTGTGTAATTACCAGGAATGAACAGGGACATATATTGTTACACAGAATATGTGAAATTAGACTACATATTATGTTTTTGCTTTGTGTTTTTCACTATAGTTTTAAAAAGTACCAGATAAGTACGTCAATACGCCAACCGAAACAACAGAATTACGTACTAGTGTTTCAAAAATGTAGCAAAAACACTGGGTTAATAGAGCATTTTGCTACAAAAATAATCACTTTACATCCCTACTATAGCAAAACTCCTTCAGATCTGTAATAATTGATAATTGAAAATTCAAAGTGACAAACGACAGCTTGTATATTATTTGGCACTTTTATGTAGGTAGAAACACTAGCGTGCGTTGTACACACAAATTGTTGATGTACTAATATTATTTGTTATTTAGAATGCAATTTACGCACCTTGTATTTTTTGTAAATGACGAAAAACAATTCAAATCTTCAAATAAAAGTTTGACAATTAAATAGGTTAACTCAGACTTGATGACAAATGTATGCATTTGCGTTGTAGCCACAGCTCACTAATTAATTTTTGGGGTTTGAATGTTATAATATCAGAAATTTGAAAGTGCGAATTTAGAAAAATATTGTGCAAAAATAGTATACGCAACTTGTGCGTAAACAGTATTCAGGAATTCGTGCCAATGCCCCATTCCTGAAGAATCTGTTTACGCACATGTCACGTAAACTAGCCCCTCCGAAGAAGCTTACATTTTGTAAGCGAAATGTCAGTCAATTGAAACTGAGAAAAGTGTTTTATTGCTCCTTACTCTACTCTAGAGATATAATAGCGAATACTGAAAAGCAAAGACAACTAGATATGCGTCGCTATGACAAATCCTTAAAAGGACGAAACAGCTGTCGAGTGTTTCTCGGTATTTGTTTGTTATTGTTCAATATCTTGCGAATTTACAGTAGGCGATTTGTAGCAGCGTTGCCGACATCTGTCAAAATTAATTTCCATTTATTGTCCATGTTGCATCGCGTTTTGTAATATTTTTTTATACATAACAGTTTCCTTCAAAAGAAGTCAGGGAATTATTTAGGAATCCTTTGCTTCATTCATTTATAAGATGATAGTGACAAATTATAATTTTCTATCCCTAGATAAATCGCTATAATTCTTTCTTACTCTGTAATACTTCTGTTGTTTATTTAATGTTCCTTAATTTGGTGGTTGACTACCTGCCGATGAGCTTACTAATACCATGAAAATACGTTAATACATAATAATCACTTTAGGTGCAGTTACATAAATTTTGTAAACATTCTTTTCATCCATATACACTGTAACCAAGATAAGAATGAACAGCATGAGGATCTTGAAAACGGTAAAAAATACAAAGTCGCTCAAATTGCAAAAAAGTTGGGCAATTTTAATTATTTCTTACAAAATTAGGTTCTAAACAATAATTATGTGTGATACATTGTTGAACTTGTAATAAAAAAACACTACCAAATACAAGATTTTTTTGTATGCGGCAAATAAAAATAAAGTTGTTGAAGGTTTCTCCGAGATAAAATGTTGTATTAAAAATTTTAAAGCACCATTTTCTAAACCTTTAAAAATGTCAATAAAAAAGTGTTTTTAAATTTTTAATATTTTTTAAAAATAAGCGGAAAAAATACAAAAAATGATAATCCAAAAAGTTGATTTTTTTGTAAAATCTCGAAAACAAAAAACATTATTAAACTTTTTCAAACGCCATGTAAATATACTCTAAATTGCCCAACTTTTATCAATTTGAGCAACCTTGTATCTTCTACCGTTTTCAAGATCCTCATGTTCTTCATTCTTATCTTGGACACAGTGTATATTAGAAACTATAAGCAACAATAGTAAACACAATGTGCAGTTTAATATATGAAGGGTTCCTAATGTTGTAATGTGATTCTTTTACATCATCTGTTGTTATCGCTAACTTTATAATGCTTCATATCTCTAGTATGTAAATGCAGCTTAATGTCAATATTTGAAATTTTATAAACAAAATTCTGCACGATTCCCATGGTGCGGACTCATTTAAAATTCTAATGGCTCGTTTTTGACATTTAAATATGCTACTAAAAGACGTTTTACTGCAGTTACCCCAGAATGCAATTCCATACTTTATAACTGAATGAAATAAATCATGATAACAATTGAGGGCACATGATAAACTGACTGTTCTTAATGCATAACATGCAGATGCTAATTTGATGACAATATTTCTGTGTGTTTATTCCAATTTAAATTCGAGTCAATACTGATTCCAAGAAACTTCTGGTAAAGAACCATCGGCATGCTATTGTTATTTACATTGATATTCAAGATATGTTGATTTTGTAAAACATGCAGTTGTTTTTTTATGTTAATATTTAAGTAATATTAGTTAAACCACTCCGAAATTATGTTAAATTCACTAGCAATCAAATTATTTAGTTATCAGCAAACAGATTAAAGTGAGCAGAAACCGGCAGGAAATATATATCGTTTATGTAGAGAAGCAAAAGAACAGGACCCAAAACAGAGCCCTGTGGCACCCCATGTAACACAACTTTTTTGAAGAACAAGAGTTTGGCACATACACGTATTGTTCTCTTTGAGTTTAGTAGATTCGTAACCAGTTATTAATTGTACCACGGAATCCATACAAATTTAGTTTTTCGAGAAGTACTTCATGATTGACGCAGTCAAATGCTTTTCAAGATCACAGAAGATTGTAGCACAGCATTTATATTCATTTAGATTAAAGTAGACAAAGTTAAGAAAGTTATATATTGCGTTGTTCGTATTGCGTCCACCGCTAAATCCATATTGTTGATCGGCTAATATATGATGCTTGTTTAAAAACTTTAACATACGTCCCATTATTAGAGTTTCAAAAATTTTAGAAAGACTACTTAACTGAGAAATAGGTCTGAAATTTGTTGGATCTTGAGTATCACCACCTTTGTATAATGGGATAACCTTTGATATTTTTAAAGTATCTGGAAATATGCCCTCCATAAACTAGTCGTTTATTAATTGACATAGTACGTGTAGAATTTTATTATCTAACAGTTTAAAAAATTTTAATATTAAATTTATCATAACCAGTCGTCTGTACATTTTTAATACTGTTTATTACTCGTTTAATTTCAGCTACATCCGTTGGTTCTATAAAAAAGATTGGTCTAAAACCCTATTACTCGTTTTGATTAATTCTCCGGTTTAATTCTTGGTTTAATACTTTTGACAATATTGTCAGTTACGGATAGAAAATAATTGTTAAATATCTCAGAAACAACTTCAGGATTATCAATCACAATATGTTCGTCAATTTTTATTGTATAATTAATATTTTGCAATTTCTTCCTACCTGTTATTTCATTGACAACCTTCCATATCTCTTTTTGGCTGTTATCTGACTGACTTATCCGATTCGTGTAGAATAACTTTTTTGCTAATGTTACAGTTTTATGTAAAACTGATTTTTAATTAGTGTAATATTGCCCAATGAAATTTAGACCCGTTGATTTATACAGGTGGAATAAATATTGTTTGTTAGCACTAGAGATTTTTATTTCTTTAGTAATCCAGTTTTTATTTTTGTAATGTTTCAATTTTTGTGTCGGAAAATATGAGTTTAATAAGTTATTAAGCTTACTTGAGAAAATATTAAATTTATCTGGATTGTGCTTTATTGAATTTTATAATACGTTGTTTAGAAAATAATCGTTTGTAAATTGTAGTCTGTTTACATAAACTGGGTATTTTATTGAGTTTGAGAGTACTTTTAATAAGTTCGTGATCGCTAATATTAGTGTTTATATTTACTACATTAATATCATTATTACCGAGATTACTGCAAATGTAATCAATTATAGTGGCACTGCTTTTAGTGATGCGTGTAAAATTTTTGACGTGCATTTTTAAATTATGTGAATTTAGTACCTGAAGTCATTCTCTTATCAGAGTCATTATAGTCGATATTTAAGTCACCTGTCAAAAGAATATTGGATTTATAAGGTATGGAGTTTAATAACTGTTCTAATTTCTCAAAAAATGCCAGGCTATCACCTGAAGGAGGACGATAACAACAAATGACGAATAAGTGCGTTGTAGGTATGTTAATTATAGTGAATTCAAAGTGACCTTCCAGTACTAGTTGGTCAAACATCAGAGGTTTAATACAATTAATATTATCTTTTACAAGAATTAATGATCCCCCATGCAGTTTTATCTTACGTGTAAAAATTTATGCCGTATAGTAACCAGGAAAATATACAGTTTCATGAGATTTTAACCAGTGTTCCGTTATGCAGAATATATCCGGATACCCAATATCACCTAAAAGCAATAATAAATCATCAATTTTATTTTTTAAACTTGGAACATTTAAAAGATATAAACTAAAATATAATTGTTGTGGAGGTTCCGTATTAACATACGTTGATCTTCTACTCCCAATCTCCTAAGTAAACAATGCTGAAGGGTTTGTGTTACGCTTTGATGTGCGTGTGGGTTGAACTCTTAAAGCAGCTGAAGTTTGGTTACTAGCAAATAGGTCTATAGCTATTCCAATTTGGTCCATATCTTGAATACCGTATTTCTTATCATTTAGTATTATCCTGTTGAAACGCAAATGTGCTTTCATTCCGATGCTCTTAGCTCTTACCAGATGTGGTTTTAGCAAAGCTCTTTGGTTCAGTACTTCTTTAGAAAAATTTTCTGAGATACTGATATTTGAACCAGATAATTTAAAAGCGTTTCCAATAACTTCTTCCCGATATTTAAAATTATTAAATTTAACGATAATTGGTCTATTTACTGCTTCTTTAAAAAACCAAGTCTATGAGCTCGTTCGACCTTATAGTCTTCGATATTAATATTTAATTTGTCACGTATAATGTTGATAACTTTTTTCAGATTGCGTCCATGATTAATTTAGCGAGTCAGGAATACCGTAGAAAACTAAATTATTTCTGCGACTTTGGTTTTCATAGTAATCAATTAGTTGTTCTTGTTTAATTAACTTATCTTTAATAACTTTATTTTCATCCTTTAACAGTTGTATTTCATTTTTCATAATTGTAATATCTGTATTTGTTTGAGTCACCGTTTGTAGAATTATATTAATCTTATCCTCCAAAGATAAATTTGTGTTTGACATTGAAGAAATATTCTTTATACTTTCAATTGTACTTTTCATTATTCACCAACGTCAGATAGATTCACTTATTAAAATAACACAAAAGATTATAACACTAATTAAATTATTTCACTTAACCACAATTTATTTTCTGATTATAGAAGTATAAATTTTGAGATTAAATTCGATCTATTAATGATAGTATTTAGCGTATTAAACGGAGCACTACCAAACGTGTAGGTCATGTAGGCATTAACTATTTTTAGTGCCATTTCGATAATAAGCTTTAAAAACAAAATCCTTTACTCTTTGGAAAGAGACATATTTTCCACTATGAACCAATAATATAATTAATACAACCATAACCTCTTTTAAGTTATTTTTACCTTATTGGAAACAGAAGAGACTTGTTTTGTTCTAATAAGAACAGTCTTCGTAAATAGAGGGATAACAATACACAAACCCTACGACGCGCCGACAATGAACTAAAAATGTTTGACAAAACCAACTACCAACAGAAGAAACTGAAATTTAGTAAATTACGTAGGGAGAAACTTAACTTGTCCTCATTCTTTAAGGCTACCCTGTATTATAGAAGCTAGTCCAAAATACGTTTTATCAACTCATAAAAAAAGTCTTGCAATTTATTTACTAATTTTGTATAAATTAAATTAAACGTGTGCAATAGAGTTGAAAAGTTGCTATACATTAATCTTCATGCAGGACTTCATAATCCTAATTCTTCTTTTCTGCTGACGACCTTCTAGTTTTTTATTAATTCTTATTTCACGGTATAAAAGCCGCTATTTACGTGGGTTCGTACAAACGACATAAATCAAATGTGTAAATTTCAGTTCACAAAACATTATTTGATTTCGCAAAGTACTTATAAATTTAAATTAAATTTTAACTCTCGTCAATGGTTTGGACAAATACAATTTGTATAAAGCATATGCATATTAATAAACTCTTAATTTTAACGCTTTTTAGGAATTAAACCAACGATTTCATTAAATCTATATGCTTACAAAGAGCTTAATTTTACAAAAACACATAAAATATTTATTACCAAAATCTGCTTACTTTCGTTGAAATAATGAATCCGATTTGTTGTCAGAATCCGTTTGTGCATTTATTTTGTGCTACAAATCCCATTTATTTGTTATCTCATATGTCATTGTCTTTAATGGTATGTTAAGAAACATTTTGCTGTATCTTTAAAGGGTACTAGTGTCGAAGTGCCAACTACAACTGACATCAAAGTATTTTTGATATCTAATTTGCTGCAAGACACTTCAATGTGTTTGTCGTATTTTACTAAAGCATTATTTTACTAAAGTCCGTGCTTTTGTTAATGTCCATTTGCATAGTAAATTTCAATATTTGCAATTATAGGTAATACCACTAATTCACTTTCAATTTTTAGCAATTATTTTTTAAAATAGTAAACAATGTTTCCTTCATCAGTATATTATTAAATTAAAAATATGTTTTTGTCACTTTTTGTACAAATATCAATGTTTATAGTAAAAAACTTATCCAAATTAAAAATTACACCTAATTAAAAGTAATTTGTATAAAACGTTATATTATTTTCAAAGACTAGCACATGTACATATAAAACGATTAAAAAACAAGATTGACGATTTAATCGTTTAATTTTCTACACCTAGAAAAGAATTTGGAGAAATTAAACGATCAACGAAAATTAAAATATTTTTTCCACGACATACTTAGAAAACGGACGTCTCTTCTCTACAAATAGTGAGGAAAATTCTTTTTGCCTCACTAGCGAGGAAAATATGTCGTGTTACAAAATTGCCTCTTTAAAAAATGTAAGAATGTGTTATTAAAACTATATGCACCTAGTACTTAGTTAAACAATTTAATTTAGTATTCAATCAGGTTTGTTTAATTTAATCTTATATTTCGACTCTTAAAAATTGCTACCCTACATTTATTGGTTAGAATTAGGCGGCTGCTATGGCAGATTGAGACCACACCGATACCACAGAATACTGTAGCGAGACTATTGTGATTAACTTCTGTAACAATAAGCTCCGTTTACAACATTACTTCTTCAATTAGGTTGTTTTTGGGAAATGTAGTGGACAAAATGTTGTGTCTAACACATGAGGAAAGCATTTTTCCACTCTCTTCTAATGCCTCACTCGCTTCGCTCGTGAGGCAATTCGAATGGAGTTATGGTTGTAAGTGTTTGTTTAAATTGTTTTAATTTACCATCAGATCAATTTTTTGAAAATCAATGTATTTTTCTCAAAATTTTTTATCGAAGTATGAGCATGAGTATCTTTGTTATTAGTAAAGATAAAGGCTCGGTTAAATAGGCAATGTTCTACAAATTTTCATGCCGATTGCGTGGACGTTAACTAGGATCAAACTCCGGCCCGTTCCAAAAGAAACGAAAATGCCATTTTCAAAATTATCAATTATTTGACTTATTGGAACAGGTTTTTACGAAACTTTCTTCGCTAATGTACGCAAACTGTAATTTATTTTCAAAAAGATTGTACCAAGAATTATTTTGGAGATATTCTTGTTTTAAATAGGCGCCATATTAGACTTTTCATAAATTTCATAAATAATTTCTACTCTTTTTTCTGCTTTCAATGATATAGCACATGATATGTTTGAAATAAAAGATCTTGACAAGCCGGTTTTTATTTATTATCTGGTAAACCATGAAAACAAGTAAACTTTATTTATTGTTTAAGTTGGGTGAAATTTTCCAATGGCGACCTTTTCACTAAACGAATAATATGACTATTAAAAGTTACAGAGTGGATAAAACAATTGCCCAATATTCCACAAAACACATTGAAACGAGACTGATTACGCCGTAGTAGGTGGTGGAGCGATATACGAATTTTCATGGGCGTAGTAGGTTAAACAAACCACAATTCAAAAGTACGATTCGCCACTTCATAGGGCTGAAACCAGTACACTAGCGTTTTTAGCGTTGCGTATCTTACGCAGCGCGTTTTGCGTTATAACTTAAAACATGGATTTAAATGAAATAAGGTACAAGAGCGTGAAAATCACACCGACGCCTAAAAACACGCTGGCGAGACGTCGACGTAAAACTAAGAACGCTACTGCTTGCGATTGAATAGTTTAGCGTGAAATACGCCGGAACGCAAAACGTGCTTTATCAATGCAACAAGATACACACTATGACCGTATTATACGCTGAGGTACATCCGGGAGAGCTTATAAACGTTTTCTTGGTGTTGGCCTTTAATGTTAAATACCTGTTTTACGACAGCCACATACCACATTTAAAGTTGGTTTATGTAACAACCCATCTGCAAAATATTCTTCTACGCAGATAATCATTTGGTCGTAAAGTTAGAGCAACGTGTAATTTATATGAAATAGAGTATCCGCCAAAATAAACAGTACCGAAAATAAAAATAAATATGAACGAAAATAATGCTCTACCAAAAAAACTTTTTCTTCCGTTGTTAGAACCATTTTTAAATCAAATTTAACTGCAGCGTACTATTAATATATCAACTAATGACAATTAAGTCAAATATGACAAATCCATATTACATAAAACAACTCCACAGCACTTTCTGTTTCGGTACTGTTTATTTTGGCGGATACCGTAAATCTACGTTTTCTTAAACTTGTAGACGTTTTTCTATTTCCCAGGTTGACACCTTCGGATTAGTTACGTGTTAGTCCCTCTTCTTCCTTATTTAAAATTGTCTCGTGTTTGGGTTTTTTTAATTATCCATATTGTTTCGGATTCAATGTGTTTTGTGGAATATCAGGCAATTGTCATTGGAGAATTTCTTTTGTTCAATCACTAATAATACTAATTCCAAGTAATCACCAATTTCTTATTTTACGACAGAGTAAGAATCAACCGAGTGACAATTTGAACAATCATCGGAGTTCATTTGTTTCTATTTTCATTAATGAGTGAGGAAACTTTTGTACGAATTTTTTTTTAGTAACTCTCCTAATAACTGAAACAATTGATATTTTCAAAAATGGCATTTTTTGATTTTTCCGGATAACTTCGGAACGGACTGGAATTTTTTATACTAGTTAGCGGCATCTCAATTGGCATAAAAGTCTGTACAACGTTTCCTTTTTAACCGAATCTTTAATACGCATACGATGTGTGTGATCGAATTGCCTTTTACGCGTGATCAACCAGATGATATAAATAATATCATATGTGCCACGATTGATAAAATACTGTCCGAAGGAAAAGTGATAAAAATAATAACCGATACTGCATCACAAACAGTAATGGAACAGTTAAATGACAAACTGCACGTGTATGAAGAAACTATTGGTAATCTAAAAGCTGAAGTAAATTCCTTACAATCGACCAATGTCGCGTTAATGCAAGATGTAGATAACCTCCAGCAATACTCACGCAGAAACTCTTTGCGTCGTCTGCGGTAAATGTATCGAAAACAATTTATCGAATGGCAATTGACCGAACAGCAATTTATCGAATGACAATTGAACGAATGGTAAATTTATCGAAATAAAAGCAATTCGTTTCTTTTGTAAATGCTTTGAAGTTGATTTATAATTTTAACGAAAAATAAAGGAAGGAATGTCACATTCTTCAAGAATTAGAAAGCTATTATTGTGAATCTCTGCAATTGTAATAGTCATGGCTTATCGCTAATGGGTGGCTCCTAATCTCGGAAAATCCCAAAGCTAATTGCTGTGTTGTGTATCGCTATTGGGTTACTAATCATAATTACGGATATAAAAGCCTGACTCCTTACGAATACCATTTACTTGCAATTGTTACTTTGAGTGAAGCGCAAGAAAAATATTACAAAATGCCTTTAGTGTTTATAAATAGTGAAAAGGGCAAGAAAAAATTATACGTGGATGGTCATTTATATTATCAAGATCGAAAAGTTGATACCACAATTTACTGGAGATGTGAAAACTACAGAAAAACTAAATGTGGTTGTCGTGTTATCACAGTCGAAGATCAAGTGGCTAAAAGAGTGATAATCATAATCATGCTGCCGATGCAGCACATGTAGAAGCAAGTAAAGTTATGAATAACATCCGTGACAGTGCTAGAAATACTCAAGACGCACCTCACTATATTGTGTCCAATGCTACTGCAACAGTTACTCAAGCGGGTGCAGCTCAACTTCCAAAGGTAGATATTATCAAAAGGACAATAAGAAATATTCGCCAAAAGCGGAATGCTGCTCCAGCTTTACCTACTCAACGTAGTGCCATTATTTTTCCTGAAGAATTTACGAACACCAAACGTGGGGAGCCGTTTCTTTTATTTGATTCCGGGCCTGCAGAAGATCGCATTTTAATATTTAGTACCAGACGAAATCTTGGACTTCTAGCACAGTCGGTGTATTGGTATGCCGACGGTACTTTTAAAACTGTGCCACATCTATTTTACCAATTGTTTACCATTCATGGATTAAAACAAGATAATGCTATACCATTGATATATGCACTGCTACCTGACAAAAGAGAAGACACAACAACAGATTATTAAGAAAAGTGAAGGAATTGCAACCCTTACTAGGACCATCAACCATTATGACCGATTTTGAACCTGCCATGATCAATGCAATGGTGAGTGCATTCCCTCAATCGACGCATCGTGGTTGTTTTTTCCATTTTGTCAATGTGTTTATCGGCAAATCCAATCACATGGTCTGAAAGCAAGATACGAAACGGATGCAGATTTTGCTTTGAAAGTGAGATTACTTTCTGCAATAGCATTTGTTCCTACGCAATATGTGGTCGACGCTTTTGAAATGTTGTGCGATGACGATATTCTGCCAGCAGAGTTACAACCAATTATTGATTATTTCGAAGATACGTGGATAGGGCGTCCACAGCGACGCCAGCGTCGTCGAGAGCCACGATTTTCACATATTTTATGGAATTGCTTTGATGCAGCAGTTCAAGGTTTGCCAAAAACCAACAATTCTGTAGAAGGTTGGCACCGAGGTTTTGAACAACAAATTTCTGCAGATCATCCAAACATCTGGAAATTTATTGAAGCAATTCAGAGGGAACAAAGACTTCACGAATTGAGAATCGAACAATATGTAAGTGGACAAGAAGCAACAAGTAGTCGTAAAAAGTACAGAGACTGTGCTCATAGAATAAAACAACTTGCTGAAAACTTTGACAGAAATAACATGCATGACTATCTGCGTGGCATCGCACACAATATTGCTTATTAAAATAGCATACTATTAAGGACTTAAACTTAAAATATTATAATAGAATCCATAGAAGAAAAAGGTATAAATACAAAAAATAAATAAATAAAACAAAGTAATACAAAAAATTAAATAAGAAAAAAGGTTAAAAAAAGGGAAACTAGTAAGCCGACCTCCACGTGGTATTTCCTGGGTAGCGCTAACAGGCTTTTAAGTAGTATTTTAATATTTTAGTAGATATGCTTTAAAAGCCAGTTTCAAAGTAGGTATATAATAGCTTTATAATTCTTGAAGAATGTTCATTCCTTCCTCTAATTTTTCGTTAAAATTATAAATCAACTTCAAAGCATTTACAAAAGAAACGAATTGCTTTTATTTCGATAAATTTACCATTTGTTCAATTGTCATTCGATAAATTGCTTATTCGATAAATTGCTTATTCGATAAATTGCTGTTCGGTCAATTGTTTTTCGATAAACTGCATTCGGTCAATTGCCATTCGATAAATTGCTTCGATAAATTCACCTAGACCCCTTTTGCGTATATACGGGATTCCTGAACGTATAAAAGAAAACTTACCTGAAGTGATTGTGGAATTTGTCAAGCAAAAAGTTAGACTTAGAAGTTAATGCAGCAGTTATTGACAAAGTGCATCGAATAGGAGAACACCGAGAGAACGCCCCAAGGCCTATTCTAATCAAATTCATTTCCTATTAGCACCGTCAATTAATTTTTTCGAGAAAAAAAAGTTAAAAGGTAGTAAAATGTTAGTTAAAGAAGATCTCACCTCTGCACGTGTAAAGCTACTAAATGCGGCTGTCGAAAAATATACTTTTGGAAATGTAAAATTGGTTTCCACTAGTGCAGCACCTCATTTAAGCGGCATTTTTTTGCATGCATGTGCCGCCTCTTTGCAATCAGGATCAATTGACGCAAGTGGCATCTGTTGACAGTGAATTAAAGTAAATTCAATCGCTTGCCCCCTTAAAGAATAATGTCCAGAGTTTGAAATTACATACATATATTATCGTATTTACAGAACAATTTTTTTACACGCGGTGATATTATACAATATCAAAACTATTTAATTCGTATGTTCGAAAGTTCCCGGTAGAATGTGGCGTTGAAAAAGACACTGCCGTTACCTTGTCCCCGTTTTGTTGTTTCTTGCGTACGGACGGCAAATCGACAACTACACGCGCGACCCCCTTTAGGGTCGAATCGAACGGTGTTCCGGTGATGGCGGTGCGAAGGGTTGTTTCCAGTACACGGTGCTATCGGATTACTAAAAACAGGTTAGTCAGATTATGTATCAGCAGCGGTTATTGAAGACCACAATTAATCTTGTAGGTTAAAGCAACTTCTGACCTGTCTCTGCTCCCTAAGGGATAAGAAACGGAGTTTAAGATTACGGCTTTATTAGTGACGAAAGTTATAAGTGCACACCGGATAAACTATAGTCACCCGAGTAACGATGAAGCCTTTATATGCGAGCGGTCTATACAGTTATATCCCTCGGTTTCGGTGGTGGTCTGACTACGGCTTAATTAAAGTAAATGGAGTAATCTTGACACACATTTTGCCAGTGCTACCGAGTGAATCAGCCACACTGTAGGGGTTCGGTGATAAGTACGTGATATGTAAGAGAACGGATTAATAACGGTGGTTTTATAGATGGGTTTTAAGCGGTTAATACGGTTTTGCCACAACCTCTAGCTAATGTTAATCAGCAGTGGAGGTGGGCTTTGAAAATAGGTTAATGAAAATAATTGAAACCTATGTCTGAACGAGACGGAATTCAATCACCTATTTCAGACTAGAATCGCAGTTATTGAAGTGAGAAGAATGAGTACAGTGTATAGTAAAGCGAAGCTTTAGTGCGGTTATTCGGACAGGCGTATATCCAGAAATCCCCAAAATAGCCTGTGCCACCATTTTCGTGATCTACGAATCATTCCATATGTAGTTCATAATTGATCTGCCCGATCAACTCCTCCCATGTGCATGTTATAATCAGCGACTGTAGATAGCCATTTCACTTCCATACGTCTACCATCTGTCTGTGTCCTTTTGACGGTGACCTCTTCCGTGCCATGGAAGTTTGAGGCAAAATGTACTATCTTTGATTTGAACATCCTAATTTGTGTGTTGGAGATGCAATAATCATAGTCTCCTCGTTTCATTTCTTTGTTCTCCATCATTAAAGGAAATACAGATAATTTTCTACTTGTCCCACTCTAGTTTACTTAGTGAATGTACAATCCTTTCTCTAAGCCCAAAGTCCTTATATTGTTCTTGTAACTCCCCTTTTTTTCTTGGTATACTTCAAATGTTGAAACATACACATTTCGGTCGGCAACACTATAACTTGTAGCCTCTTTTGATTGGTTTCATCGGATTATATTGTTTCAGTAAGCTTCGGCCTTTGAAAAGTATCATACTCTCATGAATACTAATTGGCGTTGTTGTCTCATAGCAACATTTATCGTCTATTCAAAGTATTCGTTAATGGCCTAATCTTGTAAAGTTTGTCTTTATTATCTTTCGGGATTAGGCTGTTGTCGGTACTTTAGAATTTTCTCAAAGTGATTTCTTGACATGCAATTGGCAATAATGGGGAGGCCCAAGTCTGCACTAGTATTCAAATAATATTTTCCACACATACTTAGAAAACGGATTCTTCTTCTCTACAAATAGTGAGGAAAATTTGTTTTTCCTCACTAACGAGGAATGTAAGAATGTGTTATTAGAACTATATGCGGCTAGTACTTAGTTAAACAATTTAATTCAGTATTCAATCAGATTTGTTTAAATTAATATCTTATATTTAGACTCTTAAGAATTGCTAGTCTACATTAATTCGTTAGAACTACGCGGTTGCGCTATGACAGATTGAAACCACACCGATACTACAGAATACTGTAGCAAAACTAATGCGATCCACCTATTATCAATTTTTGCTTTTACGTACGAATATGTGACGAAATTCTGTAACAATAAGTTTCGTTTACAATATTACTTCTTTCATTAGGTTGTTTTTTTTTTGGGAATGTTGTGGAAAAATATTGTGTCTAACACATGAGGAAAGCCTTTTTCCACTCACACTCTAATGCCTCACTCGCTACGCTCGTGAGGCAACTCGAGCTCAAGTGGGAAAAAGAATCGCTTTCCTCACTTGTTGGACAAATAACTATTCCATGCAGGTAAACGATGATAGGCCATAGGAAATTTATCCCAATAAAAGCAAGTAGCTCTTTTCGTGTCAAATTAAAATTTTTATTTCTCTGCGTCGCATAAAGATTGCTAAGAAAAACAATGTCATCGATAGATTCTCACAATAACCGTTAATAAATCTGTGCAAGAATTACAGTCGATAAATTCTGTTTTAACAGACCCTTCAGGAAAACTAAATTCTGGCATTTCTTCTTGTGTACTTTTGTGGATTGCGTTGATTTATTTCCATTTTCCTCCTCATGTTCTAAAGTCTGGTCTCTGATGTTTTTTTGGCGTAAGGTTCTCTATTTTTTCCGTATAGCATCCATATTTTCATTCTTCTGTTTTACTGTTGTTGAACATGGCGGCTGTGGCTCTATCATGTCTGAAGCTCTCTGAAAAGATTGTAGTCGGCTGTACGAACAGGACGGTTGAGGACTTGTAGGTAAGGAAACATTAGGAGTAGCATTTTCGGCTGTAATATGTATGGAATCTATTATATTATTTTGTTAATCTAATTCTGTATCATCAAAATTGCTCTCCTCTTCGTCCGTCAAAATATTATTCTCTAATGGCAAGTCTTCCGACAATAATTTGCAATATTTTCCAATTCCTGTACATTCAGAGGCTTCTTGAAAAACCATTTTATTTTTATTTCCGTCATAATTCTAGACAGTACTTTTCCGTCCTGCTAAAAAACACACATTTTTTTTAATAAAAATAGGATTGAATGTACCTTATTTATATATATATAAACTTACCCACTATGCCCCTATTCGGGGATTTTGTTAAAAAAGCTTTCTTGTTGAAATTGACGTTTCAAACATTTTCTACCTCGATATATACTTATATTTATTGATGTTTTCATTTGATAAATATCTTGGGAAATTGATTAATAAAAAATATTTCGTGCATTAACTATACACTTCATCAGTATAATCTTATGAACATTTTGAGGAATCTCAAAATAACTAAAAAATAAAATTTTAAGTCACCCTGTGTCTTTGTATGGCTACATTTTGTGAAAACGTTTATAAGAATGTTTAGCTTATTGTTAATCACAAAATCTCCAGTTTTCGTTTGTCAGCGACTTTAAAATATACCTTGTATATGTTTGCGAATATCATTAATAGCATCTATATGTCAAAACTTACGTACTTACAAGCTTTTGTTATTCTATTTGATTTTATTGAAGCCACCTACCAGATAAGTTATCATTATACTCAGTATACTATTGGCTCGGAGTAATAAACCTGTCAGAATTATCGAATCTCCCGTATTGCAGTGGCGTGGGTACCTGATACGTTTGAAAAATCATATTTTTAGTAGGTAAATATATTATAATAGTAAAATCTACCTTGATATAAATTATTATGTGGTTTCTTTTATTGTTTCAATCCTTACTTTGTGGAATCTACAAATTTTACTTCTTACCTATTATATACCATTATTTTGTATTTTGGTATAATACCCACATCTACGGCTATGATTCTCGTTTCGTCAGTACCTGGGCTGATGGCAACGTGTTTACACAGATTAATCTATTGTTCTCAGACCCTAGATGGGTCGATATGCTGCAAAAAGCGGTACAATGATCGTATTTTGGTTAGAATTTATTGGTGTTCACTTAACCGTAGAAGTACCGCTTTCACAAGAAAATAAAGAATTATTTCAAGCAATTATGATTTATTACTCCGCGCCAATAGTATACAGACTTTAGTTTCTTAATTATTAAAGTACAAATATACACGTAGTTAAATAATAAGAATAATAAAATTTGACGTTCTCTAAGTTTAAGGAATTATTAAGACAACTAAAATCGACTTAATTTAATTTGGCAAACTTAACTACAAATTGTAACCAGACAAATATATAAATAGGAAACAATGTATCTGCATTGCAAATTCGAAATAACTGGCAGCAGTAAATACGACAGTTATTCAATCCTTACGTTCAAACTTTAGTAATTTTGTCCAAGGAAGTTTCGATATAGATTTTTTCATAGTTTGAGAAACATATTCATTGTATTCGGCAACAAACAAGTTGACGGAATACCCTAAATGTCAAACACAATAACTAGGAAGTATCAACAAGTCTCAATCATTTATCTTTTTTCGTAATAAACTTGAAAAGTGGCAAACACAATTAACTAGAGTAATTTGTGTAATAATTTAAGGATTAATGATTAATTGTTGAAACCTTTCAAATCTTAACGTAACATAATGAAACGACATTTGACAGTTTGCTAATGATAACTTTGCTATTGAAACACGTGTAAGCGATAATACGTGATGCGGTAATTAATGTTTGCTTTATGTTAGGGATTCTCTCGTCGTTGTTTTGTTTGTCATGTCTTAAGTAATGTGTTTGATTTATCAAAGACAAATAGACATTATTGAATTATAGTTACAATCAAACGAGCGATTCTCAATATTACTTGAAATTTATCGACATTTGGGACAAGTTTTGCTTTTTACTCCGCAAGTAGAAATAATCTCTTTGATAATGTAAAAAATGTATGGACATACTAGTAATTATTTATTCACAAAATAATATAAATGTATACATGGTTATTGACAATATACGACACGGAATATTGTAAAAAAGTCATTTAATTTGTAGGTGGGTGTCGAATACAAATACATTTAAACATTTTTTGATATTATATAGGGTGATCCCAATAGGTTATCTAAATCATTTTTTTTTAAATCAGCACTTTAAATATTATTATATTGTTGGAATGTACGATTTAAATGAGATTTACTATATTAAAACTTGAGGTTTTGTGATATTTTCAAAAATTTGATTGTATAAAAATCTTTGAAAATTAAATTGAACCGTAAAGATTTTGTTTGTAGAAATGTTTTAATTGAAAATCTGAAATTGGGACGTACAATTAAAATAATTTCAAAACTAAACTTTTGAGAAGTGATTACTGAGGGACAGTAAGAAAAGTTTTTCAAAAAATTCTTAATAATTAAACTATGATCAGCAGAATTTATGTAAACAAAAAAAAATTAATATGCAGCTGTCCATTTACAATGTATTTTTAACAAGGTCGATTTTATTAAATTTGGTTTGAAGAATAATCTTCTGAATGGTCAAGGACAAGACATGTTAAACAAGTTTAATTTCTACATCTTACACAACATTATTTTAGATCGAACAAATTGATGATATTTTTAAACTTTGAGGTTTTTGTAAAACTGTAGTAGGTTCATATTGTCTATCACTAATGTTTAATTAAATTGTATAAAGTAGGATCCATTTTATAAATTATTACACTTCAAATCTATAGTCTAACAAACGCCTTAATTTGAAAAAATTATAAGTAGCAAAAAAAACTTTACAGACCTGATAGAGAAAATAATATTAATAAACTAAAAAAATGCCAACAGTTAACTGTAACGACATGTGTGCGTTAAAGTGCATAGCGCTATCTAAGTGATAGCTTTAATGCTTGAAACACACGTGTGTTGATAAAGCCAAGTATAACTTGTACAGAAGCATACACGCAGCAAAAGAACACCTGATGCAGCATTTCGTTCTTATTATGAGCTCATCAGAGGTGTATACTTAAGTGCGGTATACAACTGTACAAGACGGCGTGTCAATGTTTTACACGAGATGTCGTAAGACACACATTTACATATGTTCATTGCTCCACGAGAGTTTAAAGACCAATTGCTGTCTTGTACAGTTGTATACCGCACTTAAGTATACACCTCTGATGAGCTCATAATAAGAGCGAAATGCTGCATCAGTGTTCTTTCGCTGCGTGTTTGTTTCTGTACAAGTTATACTTGGCTTTGTCGACTACACGTGTGTTTCAAACATTAAAGCTATCGCTTAGATAGCGCTATGTACTTAACGCACACTTGTCGTTACAGTTAACTGTTGGCATTTTTCTTAGTTTATTAATATTATTTTCTCTCATCTTGCTCTGTCACAAACCAAATTGGAGAAAAATTTAAGTAATAATGGAGAAAACGAATTTTGCAATAACTTATAAATACTTCTTTTACAATTTCTTTGTAATTATCGGGTTTTTGTTACCTGAAAAAGTTAATAATTGCATCTTTAGAGGACCTCCAAGTGCTTAACTGAATATCATTCAGCTGCTCTTTAAAACGAGGATCCTTTACTATTTTTTGAATTTGCGGCTCAATAAATGACGCGACTAATTTTGGAAAATTTGTCTAAGTTATTGAAAAGCCGCACTTTCTTTATCAAAGACAGCTTATTGTACAATGGGGTAGCCAAATATTTTTAGTTTTATATTATTCATACGATTAATACAAGTATTTTACAATCGTTAAAGAAAATTTATAATAGTTTTAATCAACATGAATAAAAACTTTGTAAGCGTAAGCGATTAACTAAGGGTAAATTTTTATGTTAGCCTCTCCTGGGATAAACTCTTTGTTACACCACGAAACTTGAAGATCAAGTACGCAGCACAACGAATGGTCAGACTAAGTTGTCGGCGAGGGGGTGGATTTAGAATTGTCTCTCACTTACCTTTACGAAGACTAAAGGTCCTTAATTTGAGTCACAGTCGGGATTGTCGGCACCACCCTAATTTTTTAATTGATTATGTCAAATGTTCACTAAAGAAAAGGGAGAAATGCAAACATTTGATGCAATAAAAGAATAACGTAAGTATGACTGGTTTTCTATTAACCAAAAATTTTACAATGGTTTTCGATGCTTGTCAACACAATAGAACAAACAAATATGCCAAAACGGCCAAACTACCCCCGGTACCGGGCGTGACGGAAGGTTTTACACCGCGTTTCTAAAACTAATACAAAAAATATTGGGTTCTATCATGCTGAACCACTGACAAAATTTACTACAACTTTAAAAATAATACAATTAACCTAGACGATACCTAATTAACTCCAATACGCGTAAACATAACGAAAGTCAATAACTCCCGGAAGTATCTGAAGTAAACGAACAGAGTAAGTACTTACAGTTGATGTTTTCTTTCTTCTAATGCAAAATGCGGAAGATGAACCATTAATTGAAGAATAATCCACCAGGATCCATTTGTGTTAATCCGAAGTTTCGTCTAACATGCCTAAAACCATATTGCATGTTTCTAAAATAAAATTTCGTGTGCATAAGAGATTGTCCAACATCCGCAGGTTCTTTTAAATAATTTATATTTTGTCTTTCTTTTCATATTTCAAATATAAGAATTTATTCAACATACCTATACGAAATTTGATTTTGAATAATCTGTAACTTTACAATCTTATATAGAATATTAAAAATTGTATCTAATAAAAGAGTAACTTTAACCTTAAAAGGGAACCCGATAATTTTTTTAAGTTGTCAGTCATGGCAGTGTTCAATTTGTTATCGAATGGTCTTGATTAAATCATTTTTTTTAGAGAATATGCCAAAAACATATTTCTTGCACATATTCACGTTATGTATTTAAATTAAGGTTAAGATTTATCTACTCGTAGTTAATTATTATAGTAATGGCAATCTTACTTTCTTTGTACGTCATTAAAACTAGTGACGTATTTGGCAAAAACGTTGTCGGAGTTGCGCACAGCTGATTATGCTTGTTTAAGTAAATTTATAGGTTACAATTAAAGAAAAAACTTTTGGGGGTTTTCTTTAATAATTACTTTGTTATTATTTTATGTCTTCATAAATATAACAAAAGAAAGTATTTGTGCATTTTTAGTTAATTACATCCAAACTGTTTACTAACATATGCACACTTCGAAGATAAGTAACACAAATTAATTTTGACAGATTCAGACGCCGATAAACATCCGGCAACACCGTGTTAATATTCAACATAAAAAACTCTCATTACACTATTGATTGTCAAATAATTAATACATACAAAATGTTTAGGAGTTAGATTGGTATGAATTTTTATGTTACAACTGACGTGCAACTAAAGTAAGATTGCCATCACTATATAAGGATTTTGACGTATTTTTTATGTTATTAATTTATTGAATTAAAGTGACAATTTAATTCAGGTAAAACAATCGCATATGCCGCAGTGTAATTGTCACTTTGACATTGCCAAAAGTTATCTGCAACTTTTATAGCGACAAATCGATTTCCAAAAACAAAACACTTGAGTTTATAATGTTATAATTTTTTTATTTGCCCTTCAATTATTTTGAAAGTTATTATAAACGTACCGTGTACATATTTACTAGCAGTCAATAAATGTCAAATTTGTAGGTGGACTTCTTCGTCACTTATTTTACATAAGGAAAGTTTGAAGTCATGTAACTATTTTCTTTAACTTAAAATATATGAAATTATAAACAATAATACATCCATCCTAGATAAAAGGGGCAAGTAATTAAAAATCTTCCAAAAGTTTTCAAATTTTTGATTTTATCTGTACACTTTTCCTTTTATTAGGGATTGTTGGTGCGAAAGAAATCCCGAGTTACTCCCTTCTAAACGTATAGAGATGTTGTCTTCGTTGCTATGTGAGATTAAAGTTTTTATTAATTGGGACGAACTTATGTAATTAATAGTTTTAATTTGTTAATGATTATTAACTATAAATTCTTATCAACAATTGATTTAGTCAAAACCGAAAAATTTGCATTTTTATGAAAGTTAAATAATTGACAATTTTTCATGTCAAATTGCTAGATTTTTATTAAACAACCTATATTTACTTGGCAAAATACAAACCTCTTGTGCAATTATAAGTGAAAATACATTTAATTAAATAATAGAACAGTTACTGAATTGAGTTACATTTTTTATAATTTTAAACTGTTGTAAATCTTACTCTTAATATTTGGACATTTTTAATCATGCATGTGATGTATCAAGTAAATGTTATATAACGTTTGTTATCGAATAGTTACCATTGAAGTATGATGTATGATGTTATATAACGTGCTTTCATTTCAAAACTAGTCATCCTAATTTTTTTTAGTAAAGGAATCTTGACCTAGAAAAAAAAAATACGTCAATCTAGATCTAGGGGGACATTCAAAAACAGTGTTCATGGAATATTACTTTTTATCCTTAATCCCCACTCACCCTTACTTTAAAATTTTATTATATATTAAGGGTCACATGTTAAAATCAAGCACTGTATAACTTTTACTTGATACATCATATGGCTGGTTATCAACAGATTACCTATCAATTATACCTATCCTATTCATTTTATACCCCCAAATCTGAACTCCCAAAACTAAAATCTACTTATCTATTTTATGAGCTTTGATAAAGCCCACCGCATGAGGGCGAAACGTCGGCGTTGACAACATATTGAGTTTTGTTGTTTCATTCACCTCCACCTAGAAAGGGCTTGAGAAAAGAGCAAACTGTATACAAAACTTATAATTTTGGAGGAATACTCACCTAAAATCTATTTATTTTAAATAAATATTAATATTTAAAAGATATTAAAAATTAAAAAAGATGTTTTCCATTTCATAGCCGAATATTATTCAATTAGAAGAAATTTTGACCTCAATGGTAAATATTGAGTAAACTTAAGCAAATACTGTAAACAAGCGATCGTTACATATACATGCTCTTATAGAAAAATTCTTTTACCGAAACAAGGATGGAAGAATGCATATTATATTTTACTTTTTGTTTTTAATGTAGAAACGTAAGTAGGTTACAATCTAAAAAAATTTGTTTGCCATATTTTTCGGAGCATATTATGTACACTCATGAAATTTAAAACTTGGACACCACAATTTCTGTAAACAAAAGTTTGCACATTGTGAAGCGGGCTTAAGGGTATCATTTACAATTCTAACAGCAGGTAGTCTCAGCAGGGGTTATCTTATAGAAGGACTGTAGAATGAATCATTACACTAAGCACGTTTTAGAAAATAGGTAATTTACGTTGCTTACTTAATTTTTTCTTTAAAGAATATATTTGAAGGTATCGCTAATTAAACACCATAGCTCGATTAATTATCGAATCAAAATTTTGTTTAGGAAATGTTTACAAAATAAAATTAGAAATAATTTTGATTTAAAAAACGTCTACAAGCAATAACTTTTAAATTAAATCAAAAAACTAAACATGGTTATTTGGGTTGACTGATTATTACTTATTTTTAAATAAATCTAACCTACTAATTATTGTAAGTTATTAAAAAAATCATTAAACTCTCTATTCATAATATTTAGTCCTTACAAAATGTATATTTTATGACGTTTCATTTTTTCTGTAGTTAATATAAAAGTGAAAATAAAAACTAAGGCAATTCTTATTGTCAACGTATATATTTAGTTTTTGACAAGAATTTATTACATAATTATAATTAAGATACCAAGTTATAGTTTAAAATTAAATGAAAACTTTTTTTAAATAAAGGTATTACTATATAAATAAATATAAGAAATCAATAATGGGTGTGACCTCCATTATTATTGATACATTCTTGGAGGCGTCTGCTCATTGACGCTATCAAGGTATCAATATAATTAATATTAATCGTTTCCCATGCGGTATCAATGGCTGCAATTAGTGCATTACGGTTTACTGGTATAAAATTTGGCCCTTGTTGTCTTCGGATAACAGCAAGTATTCGAGCCCAAACATTTTCGATAATGTTAAAATCTGGGCTTTTGCTGGCCAGGGTAACAGCTCCAAGTTATTTTCTCGTATCCAATTGCGCACAACCCGCGAAGTATGAATAGGGGCGTTGTCCTTTAACAACAAAAATACATTATGAAAATGTTAATTCAACAGATCCCGAACTATTTTTTGGAGAAAGTATAGTGAAATAAGAATACTTACTTGTTGGAAAATATAATCTTCGTCTGGATAAAACACTTCGACTGAAGGTTTCATAATAGTTTCCAAAATATCTAAATACGCAGCAGAATCAAGACGTCCATCGATAGCCCAACAAACTCCTGGACCCGCGCGCTAACCCAACCCCCACATTCACAGAAAAATAACCACTTCGTTTTTAGGACATATGTGATTATTTTCGTAACGAGTTCCTTCCATTCTAAAAACTTTTAGTGGTCCATCGTTGCGGCTATTGAACGTTTTTCGTCGCTAAAAATCACTCGATTCCAAAATTCAAAGGTTCGTTCACATATCGCCTTGCAAATTCCAGACGACGTCTCATATTTTCGTCACTGAGAACTTCTTTCGCAGCAGCATTATACTTTTTATTCCCATCTCCTTTAATCTTTTTGTGCAGTTATACGGCATCCGGGAAAATGTGTATCTGCTATAGCCCTGGAGTATGTAGCAAATGGTTGTTCTGTTACGTAATGAAACAACTCGAGATCTTGAGCACGTGTAGATACTTTAGGTCTACCACTTCCGATGGCTCTTTCCAAAGTGTGTTCAAGATTCCATTTTACTCGGTAATGCCCTACGGTGCTTTTGGTATATCTAACATACGTGAAATTTCACGCACGCTACGGCCCGCCGCTAATTCCGAAACAATCCGCGCTTTCAAATCAGCACCGAGATGAGGTGGCATTTTCACAACACTTGAAATTTTAAACTAAAATGGAATTTACATTTCTTACTTTATTTATTGGTTCACACTACCCCTTCTCAAACAGTAGGTAATTGTTTATTTATTACATACTTCTAATGACCAATGTAACAACCCTTAGAGCAATATGACTCAAAGGAAGTAAATTAAACAAGCAAGGATATTCTATTGTTATTGAAACTTATTCATAAAGTAAAAGCCATTTCCTTATAATGCTAATGGACAGGATTTTCTTTTAAGTATTAAGATTACAATAGAGGACTTATAAACTTTCGAAAATATCTAATTATAAATATTTACACTGCAATTGCGCTTTTCCTTAATAATTTCTTAGCAATAACATACACGTTCTTGGTTTTAAGTTGTCATAAATTTGATATGATATAAATTTGTGTTTCTAATATTACATCACAAACTAATCTTTATTCGCCAAAAATTGTTGCTTAAGTTGTAAAGCTTCGTACACACCTGAACAACAAACCGAGCAACAAACATAACAACGAACCGAAAGTCAAACAGAACGACAAACGATCTTTTATGATTTCCACAATCCGAACAACAAACGGAACGTTTGTGCTGTTCCATAATTATTTTCAGTAGTTTTCAGTTCATATATATTTATTATTGAGAAGAAAATTGCGGAAAACAAGAAGATAGTGCCAACCAAATTTTTACGCACAAAGAAGAGTAAAAATTATAATTTACTTCGCTTTTTTTATTTTGGAAATTTCCCGCCCAAATGATGCTAATAGGGACATCATTTTTTCTTGCATTCTTAAACACTGATTAATTTAAAACATTTTTCTTCTGTCAACTCCATAATATTACCTAAAACACAACAAACCCACAAAAGGGAGGACAAAAATAAATAATTTAATTCTCCCGCATAAGTTTGTTCGCCGTTTTGTTTAGATTCGTCCAAACCTGCAAACGCATTCGCGCGCATTTTCTTTGATGTCGGAGAAAAACCGACAAGTTGCGGGAACGCCGCAAACCGTTCGTGGAACAATCAGGACTTGCGAATCTGTTCTAAAATTCGTACGTAGCACCGTCCAAATTAATGTTCCGATTGCCGTTCGGTTCGTTGTTCTGTTTGTTCCTCGGTTTGTTGTTCAGGTGTGTACGAAGCTTTACAATAAGCATATTAATATGAACTATATCTTATGAAAGGAGAGTTATGTAACTATAATTAACGACTTAACGTTACGTTAGTAGATTCCATTTACTATTTACACATATTTTCTTGGAACATTCGATAATTAACTATCGGGATATGATGACCCTATACTTCGCAGGTTGTGCGCAACTGGATACAAGCAAATAACTTGGAGCTGTTACCCTGGCCAGCAAAAAGCCCAGATTTTAACATTATCGAAAATGTTTGGGCTCGAATACTTGCTGTTATCCGAAGACAACAAGGGCCAAATTTTATACCAGTAAACCGTAATGCACTAATTGCAGCCATTGATACCGCATGGGAAACGATTAATATTAATTATATTGATACCTTGATAGCGTCAATGAGCAGACGCCTCCAAGAATGTATCAATAATAATGGAGGTCACACCCATTATTGATTTCTTATATTTATTTATATAGTAATACCTTTATTTAAAAAAACGTTTTCATTTAATTTTAAACTATAACTTGGTATCTTAATTATAATTATGTAATAAATTCTTGTCAAAAACTAAATATATACGTTGACAATAAGAATTGCCTTAGTTTTTATTTTCACTTATATATAATTATATAATATAATATATATATAATAATTAGTAAGGTTAGATTTATTTAAAAATAAGTAATAATCAGTCAACCCAAATAACCATGTTTAGTTTTTGATTTAATTTAAAAGTTATTGCTTGTAGACGTTTTTTAAATCAAAATTATTTCTAATTTTATTTTGTAAACATTTCCTAAACAAAATTTTGATTCGATAATTAATCGAGCTATGGTGTTTAATTAGCGATACCTTCAAATATATTCTTTAAAGAAAAAATTAAGTAAGCAACGTAAATTACCTATTTTCTAAAACGTGCTTAGTGTAATGATTCATTCTACAGTCCTTCTATAAGATAACCCCTGCTGAGACTACCTGCTGTTAGAATTGTAAATGATACCCTTAAGCCCGCTTCACAATGTGCAAACTTTTGTTTACAGAAATTGTGGTGTCCAAGTTTTAAATTTCATGAGTGTACATT